>PYXC01002777.1:820000-927500 GCA_015244755.2 Tenualosa ilisha | reverse complement strand
CCACATCCTGCGGAACAAAGATTTCTATCCAGGGGAGAAAAACAAACTTTAAAGATTTAGTCGTTGGCCCAAATCTTTGTGACAAGTTAAATCTCACAGGACCATAATGACCAGTGTCTGTAAATCTGCCGAGCTTCGTTTTCACTCAGACGTGTCCCAAACATGACTGCCAAGGACATGATGGAGAGAGAAGGACAGTGGTTGAAGGAGTTTAAAATAGACAGCTAAAATAAGGTTGGTCTACTTGGCTTCTATGGCCTGTAATCTGTAAAGGAACCGGGGTGATTGCAGAGGACCAAGATCTAAAGATCCGAACGGCTCATTGGTCTACCGTTCTTCATTGCTCGTCTTCCTTTTGGCTACAATAACTTTCATTACTTGAAGGGTTTTAAGCAAAGGGGATGGTCATGCTTCCAGGAAGGAAAGCTTTAAATTCACCCTAAACCAATATTTATTTTTAATCGTTGAGGCATTAAAAAGAACTCATTTGTCATCCTCTGTCAACACCCCGAGAACAAAGCTGACCGTGCTGAGAAGTGTCTTATCCAGTAAAAATCTGCGCTAAAGTCCATTGCAGGGTTCAAAATTGAAAAATGAATTACAGAACAGCTGAAATACTGAGGCATACGCAGCATTCCACAGCAGTGAGCTATTAGCAACATTCTACAAATAGAACGCCCAGTGCCTTCTGCCTCGGCTGCAACACATTAGCAGTTTGGTTTGTTTGATGCCGTTGCCACATTTTAAATCACACTCCAAAAAAAATAGCTATTGTGTTGAGGAGAATTCATTACCCAGAGTGCTCAGCCCCAGGCCAGCTGAGGCGAGGATGTCCAGGCCGACCGGACATAGGAGGGTGGGTGAAGAGGTGTGGCTGTTAGAGGAGGGAGAGTGGCCGTTGAGGCTGGCCGAGGGGGTGTCTCCGTTCTCCAGGCCGAGCAGAACTTTCCGGGCTTCGTACATGTTCCCAGCATTCCTCTCCACGCTCTTCACAATCACAGACTAGAAGAAAGGGAGAGCTCGTAGGTAAAGGAATGCTCAGTACCAGTAGAATGCACAAATAAAACACCTATGCTAAACTTTTATATAAGGAAATACACAAGAAATGGGTCCGCACACTTAAAATCCTGTTTTCTGTTTACGAGGCTCAGAATTACATTTCAACCATTTCTGGTCTTCCTCAGATTTTGCGGAGTGCAGACCCATTCCTTGTGTTCTGGATTTTGTCCTGCACCTGGACTTAGGATGTGCACACTGCTTTCTTTGTAAATAAACTTTTGCCAAGGCCCTAAAGCCATGCATCTTTCTTCAACCAATCTTACGATATCCTCATCTGTGAGGAACCATTCACAAATAAAAAAAGGAAGTCTCCATTTCATGAGTTGTATCATTATGAGTTGGTTTTATTTACTTCTTGTTCTGAAAGTTATATAATATACCCAGAGATCTCGAGGTTGACTGACGGGATGAGTGGACCTGTTGAGTTTGCATGCGTTTCTTCTGTAGTATCGACACGAGTGGGAATGTGGTGTGCATGTGTGACTCGGGAGGAAAGCTATCCAAAACAAAGCCCTTGAAACTAATGTTGGAAAGGGGAAGAGATTCCTTCTTTCTCCCTGCCTTTCCTGTTTATGTGAGTGTGTGTATGTGCAGTCCATCTGCATGTGTGCAAGTGTGTGTCCATATAAGCGAGTGCATAGTTGTGGGTGTGTGTGTGTGTGTGTGTGGGGGGGGGTTGTATGTGTGTTTGTGTTTGTGTGTGTGTGTGTGTGTGTGTGTGTGTGTGCTACCTTGCTTGGTTGTCTGGGTTTGGGCTTGATGCTGATAAAGACGTCCAGCTGTTCCATGAGGGCACTGACACACTGGGGCTCCACATCCTCCTTCACATCAAAAATCAACACCAGTGGCAAACAACCCTGTAACACACACACACACACACACAAACACATTCATGGATGACAATAAATTATTGAGATGGATAAAGCTGTTTATAGATAAACATTTTGCTGTCCTTTGTCACGTTCCACATCACACAGTCTGTGTGTGTGTGTGTGTGTGTGTGTGTGTGTGTGAAAGAGAGAGAGAGAAAATGGTTGTAGATGTGCATCATGTCAGCACTTGATTCAGGGGTCTACACATCACAAGCAAGAAATAGAGCAGAGGGTGGAAATTCTGACAGTATAATGACTTTGTTTTCTTGCAGAGGATGTTTAGAGAGAAAGAGAGAAGATGCATGCTCTCCCAGCAGACAGAACCAAACAATCACAGACTCTCTAAACTACCAATTATCCAGTGTGTTTTAAAGTTAGGACAAGAGCCTCATTTAAACAGTGCAGCACAAGTAGACCCAACATAGAGATATCCATAGACCGGGTATCTGTTGTGGTCTGAGGGTGAGACTAACACTTGTGGTTTAGTTACAGTGCTTGGTATTTCACCAATGCTCCCCTGCAGTGGGGGGGTCCATAGACTCCGAGCGCTGAGGAGTTCATTGAGGAGTGTAGACCCAAAATACGATCAGAGGGTATTTATGGAGCATGTTGACCAAACCACTAGAGGAATGCAGGCCTCTTGCCAGCACCGTCATGCAGTAAACACTGGCTGACACAGACAAAGCATTTCTAACCCCCCCCCCCCCCCCCCCCGACACACACACACACGCCCACGCATATGCACATAGTTTCATGGTTCCTCAAATGCACACATGGTCCCTTCTCCATTTCTTTCTCTTCTACTCATTTCTTTCTTTCCCTTTCTCTCTCTCAAACACAGACACACACACACACACATACACACACACACACACACACACACTCATTCACTCAATCATACAGCCTCATGAGCCATCAAAACACATGGTCTGTCTCCACGTCTGTCTGTCTCTCTCATTATTGCATATTCAGATAGACATACACACACACACACACACACACACACACACACATACACATGTCTGTCACTCTTGAGAGCTAGAGTTAGCCAAGTACCATGAGGTGCTGCCTGGCAAGGCAGACGGCGTCGACAGAGCCTTGGATGTAGACGGTGGATTTGCGGTGTGTGTGTGGTGAGGCGGCAGCGCTCAGGTCGGGGAAGTGGATCTGGGCGCCGGTGCGCTGGCTGATGTGCTTGACGTTGATGCCGTTGCGGCCCATCATGAAGAGGTGGTGCTGGGGCGCGATGTCCAACTGTGTGCTCACCGCCACCGCGCTCGCCAGCGAGCCCGCCAGGTGCTCCAGCAGCAGAGCTGTGCCTCTCTGGTGAGGACACACACACACACGCACGCACACACACGCACACACGCACGCGCACACACTCATACACACACACACACACGCGCGCGCACACACACACACACACACGCACACACACACACACACACGCACACACACACACACACACGCACACACACACACACACACACGCACGTGCACACACACACACGCACAGACACACACACACGCACGCGCACACACGCACACACACACATACACACACGCACGCGCACACGTGCACACACACACACAAACACGCACAAACACGCACACGCACACGCACACACACACACACACACACAAACACGCACGCGCACACACGCACACACAACACACACGCACACACACACACACAAACACGCACACGCACACACGCACACACACACACACACGCACACACACATACACACACACACACACACACGCACACACGCACACACACACAGACACACGCACGTGCACACACACACACACACACGCACACACACACACGCACGCACACACACACACACACACGCACACACACACACACACGCACACACACACACACACACACACAACAGTGACATGGACATATTATGGACAGAAGTGCACACAGCAACAAATACACTTAACACACATAAATATGAACACAGTCACACATACACTAATTGTCCAGAATAAACACACACACACATACACAGAGAAAAGAGGAAGACGTACAAACACAGACACACACACACACACACACACACACAGACACACACAAAATTAACACGGCCATCAGATGATCCAACTGGGCGGCTACATCTCCCAGCTAAAACCTTCTGGGCTTGTCTCCCAGACAGGGATTACACATTTTTGAATGGGCAGTCTCCATGATAAAAGGGCTTCTTTGTAATAATCCATGCCCAGGAAACCAACCCCGTAAGAGCACCAGAGAAGCGCATGCAGCCTTTGGTGCGTCGGGCGATCAAATATCGGGCTGCGGTGCGCTATCCTCCATGGGTGCACCCGTCACGCCACAGTCAAGCTGAGTTTCCCTCTGCAGTCCTGCCAGACCACAGCATGGCCTAGATTCGGCTTCGGTCCTCGTGCCCAGATACCCCTCCGAAACCATATGGGATGATGAAGGGGGGAGATTTTCATGAGGTTTGCGCTATGCACTGCAACGCTTCAACTGACGCGTGTGTTCCTTTTATGTGTGTGAATATGTGTGTGTGTGTGTGTGTGTTTACTCATGAGGACACCAACATGCGCCGTACGTCTGTTGTGTGCATTTGGGATCGCTCAGGATGTATGCTTGTTTATGTACATTGGATAGAGGCCTAAATCAGAGTGGCTGCAACTGGTCTTTGTGCTTGTAGCTCATGTGAGGCTGTGAATTTGCATTGGATCAGTACCTGTGTACATGGAAATACATAAATCTATCCATTTCTGTCTGTGGCTATTTACAGTATATTGAGTGCGTGTGTGTGTGTGTGTGTGTGTGTGTGTGGGAGAGAGAATGTACATTTGTGTCTGTGTGTGTGTGTGTGTATGTGTTCATTCTATCTGCTTCATCCACATATTGACACATCTATGTGAGGTCGTAGGCGTATTCATACATACACAATTCACCTCTCCCTTGACATCTATTCAAGCTCTTAACCCTGTGGCTCACCTGCACAGCAGAGGCGTTGTTCTGGGAGCCACGCACCACCCCGGTGGTCCCATAGAGGCGTGAGGGTGGCTTGAAAGAGACGGTGAAGTTGTAGGTCTGACAGAGGAGCTGCACCGTGGGAGAGCTGGGGTCTGCCTGCACCAGTGCAGGCAACTCAAACATCAAGACCAGGGGAAGCAGCTCCTGCAGAGAGAGAGATAGAGAGGTAGAGACAGGTAGACAGATAGGAGATTAATGGACAGAGGAAGGAGGGAGAAAGAAAGAAAGAAAGAAAAGAAAGAAAGAAAGAAAGAAAGAAAGAAAGAAAGAAAGAAAGAAAGAAAGAAAGAAAGAAAGAAAGAAAGAAAGAAAGAAAGAAAGAAAGAAAGAAAGAAAGAAAGAAAGAAAGAAAGAAAGAAAGAAAGAAAGAACCCATTTGAATCTTTTATAATGATGACCCTTCCTTACTGGGTCTTGAGTAGCTGAGAGAGGAGAACAATCCTTCATTGAGGTCTGGGTTTGCTCCTGTGCTGAAAGACCATTAACTGTTCCCAGCAGTGTGGAGCTCGTGGCCCACATCTCTGCTCACCTACACACAGCTGTACCAACCATTCACTGCAACCTCATTCAGTACAGGTAGTACATCCAACAGCTCATCAGATTTCATTAAAACCACCATTCACATTCACACTCACACAAAGACACACGCACACACACACATGCACGCATGCATAAGGTGTGTACACACACCAACACACTGACACAATTTTGACATGGTCCCCTGGCAGCCACATAAATATTCATAAGTCCAGGGAGTAGCAGGCCAGGTAAAACCACCTTATCCATCACCACTCATTACTGTGGCCATTCAAAACAATGGCGGTGTGTGTGTGTGTGTGTGTGTGTGTGTGTGTGTGTGTGTGTGTGTGTGTGTGTGTGTGTGTGTGTTAGTGTGTATGTGTGTGCATGTGTGTGTGTGTTGGCAGCGTGTCCAACTTACCACTTTGCTTCAAGTAACACAACAAAAACAACAACAAATACATCAATCGATATGAACTTTCATGTCCTCTGGTCACCTCAGCTTCTTAAAAACACACACACACACACACACAAATGCATGCACGCACACACGCACACACACACACACACTCAAAAATACAGGCAAGGCGCCAAGGCTCTTGCTTGACTGAGAACTACAAACAGTATAAATTACAGGACAAAAATGCTCTGTGATCAGTCCCATATGTTCACACAGCTAACATTTAGCTCATGTTTCACTAATACAGCAAAAGCAAGAAGCAAAAAAGGTGAATTGACAGAGTGAATGGCAAAGGATGTGTATGGTGTGAGTTAGTGAGTAAGAAAGTATATTGTCACTGTGTGTGTGTGTGTGTGTGTGTGTGTGTAAGCATGAGAGAGTGTGTGCCTTTATGCATGACTGCATATGTGTGTGAGAGTGAGAGAAAGGCAATTTTTTTAAGACCCCTTAAGACCTAGCCTGGTAATATAAAAACCAGACCCTCGTTCTACACCTTCGTCTTGTGCAGAGGGTCTTGACATTCGGTAGTGAGATTCGATCGCTTGCTTGAGGTGTTTAAGTTTAAAAAGATTGGATCAGCCCTTGAGTGGTAGCCTGCCCTGACTGATAGCATTCTAGCTCTGCATTCACGATGCCTCCCTCTGTTCACTGATTGGACAAGTTAAAATGCCTCCTGAGACAATGAGCTCAATAGGATCAAATCCAGACTAACACTGTAGGGAGATGATAATCAAGCGGAAGTGCTAGGAAGGCATGGCCAGGTTACTTATGATCAAACATTGATAACATTTTGTTACAGCACAAATATGTGGTTTGAATGATCAGCCACAAAGAGGACAGACCCCCATCATGGACAGATGGAGGGGAAGTGTGATGAACAAGTGCATGTGCACAAATCCCCTTCTTTCCCCTATTTCTGACATATGCTTTAAATACCAAACGCAACCATCCACCGGGACTAACTCAAAGTGGCCTGCTTAACTCAACTTGTTAATTAAACCAACAGATTTGCAGACATGTGCTGGAATCTGCAAACCCCAGGGACAGACTATCCACTGAGACTAGGACATATGGGCGCTTAATCTTCTAAATTTGCAAATATACAAGAGACATTACCGGTAAGCTTCAGTAAATATGAAAATTCCCTCTGGCCATTACCTCACTCGTCTTCAAGTAAGACGGCAGGGGCACGCAAGCAACCAGACCGCTTATTCTACAGCTTACTGACTAAGAACAGATGCTGTAATATTAAAAAGAGACAAAAAAGAGCCTGACCATTGTGGTTTACTTTGATTGTACAGCAATTCTATCCTCGATTATGTCTGGTGAATTGTTTTCCCTGAAGACTTTCACAGTGTGTTTTGGACAAAGGACGAACAAGGAACATTCTTTTTCGATGGTTTCAACAAAACAAAATTGAGTACTGTTTTCTTATATTGAAAAGAAAGATTTTCAATAGGGTGTCTTTCATCAGTTAAGGCAGTTAGAGTTTGTTAGTGTTAAGAGTAGAAAGTTCCTAGAGGTCTACAATTGTGGTCACTGATACCTGGCCTTGCTTAAAACAATAGCAAAAAAGCTATGTTATTTGTCGAGGTTTAAAGCAGAATTAGTTTAATTTGAAGAATCTCTTTTTGTTAAAAGGACTGATGGTCATTTCAGACAGATAAAGTCATTTCAGTTTTAATAATTTTTTTAATATCATAAAATATCATTGAAAAGCTGAATAATTTAATTTAATTTGGTTTGACTGCTCAACAGTTAACATTACAGGTGAACCTAACAGACCGAGGACTATACAAATACCATCACTGACAGACAACACTCACAGAAAACACACACACACACACGCACACACACAAACAGACTGCTTCTTTCCGCGTGGCGAAGCAATCTGTCCAAACACATCAACAGCAAATATCATCATCCTCCTCATCATCTCTTTGGCCTGAAGAGCAGAAGCCTACGGTGGAGTTTTTTTGCTGCTCTCCACTCAGCAGGGATATGTTTTTCTCTGAGGTCCTAATCAGCCTTGTCAGACTCTGGAATGGAGAACCCTGATGACCAACCCAAACATCTCATCCAGTTACAAGTTTCCACTCAGAGGAGCGGAGAGAAACACAGAGGGGAGGGGATGGCTTGGGAGGAGAGATGGAGGAGAGTGGCTGGATGCAGTCTGATTCATGTGGCAGTGCTCAGAAAGGAGGACGGGGGGGGGGGGGGGGGGGATTAAAGGCACACCAGGCAGGCCTGCAACGGTTTACCTATGGAGCTCCCCCAACAGTTTTTTTTAAATTAGCAACACCAATGTAAATTCTCTTAGCAACAACGGTGTAAATTCTCTTAGCAACAACGGTGTAAATTCTCACCAATACATGTGGATTTGTTTGCAAACCAGTGAATAGGACCCAGGCATGATCATCTAATTGGGCAGTGGCCAGACCCAGGCATGATCATTTAATTGGGCAGTGTCCAGACCCAGGCATGATCATTAATCGGGCAGTGTCCAGATCAAATCATTTTGATCATTTTCGCTCAGTTTTAGTTTTATTTCATATTGGCTCTGTGAAGCTGCAAGTGATATACAGTAACTGTGCTGGGAACCGCTGGAGGGGCTGAGAGAGAGAGAGCCGAGTAATGAGTCACCCTGTAATGAGTCATTTAACCATGAAAGAGACTATGAAGCTGGTCAATTAACCTAAAAATGATGTCTAATGTTTCCTGCCGTTGCTTTGAATAAAAATATTAAAATGGCCTCCCCATACCTCCTGCTTCAGCCAGGCAACCCCACCCTGGTCTACACTGTGATGCCCCCCTCCCAAACTCATAACCCTGCTTCAAAGGGGGGGGGGGGGGGGGGGGGGTCACAGTTGGGCCCTGATGGAGTGGCCTTGGGTGCAGGTGATGAGAGAGCTCTGTTGTCCTGTCTCCTGGCAGCAAAGCTGAGGGTTTACAGTGCATAGGCATGTGCACACAGAGCTCAGATGCAATCAGGGGCACATGTGCCACCACAGTCTCATACATAGACTCAAAGAACACACATAGTCTGTCTGTCTCTGTCTCTCTGTCTTTTCCTCTCTCTCTGTCTCTCTCTATCAGGGGCACATGTGCCACCACGGTCTCATACATAGACTCAAAGAACACACATAGTCTGTCTGTCTCTCTCTCTTGCTCTCTCTCTTTTCCTCTCTCTCTCCCTATCTCTCTCTCTGTTTCTCTCTATCAGGGGCACATGTGCCACCACAGTGTCATACATAGACTCAAATAACACACATAGACTCTCTCTCTCTCTCTCTCTCTCTCCTCCTCTCTCTCTCCTCTCTCTGTCTGTCTCTATCCCTCTCTCTGCTGCCATGTAAAATAGAGAGCATAATGAATTCTGATGTCAGTGAAACCAAACCATTGCCAAACCTGCATCGATGAAGAAAATGGTCCACACCTTCTCACACTACACTACACCAAACTACACCCACACACATACACACACACACACACACCACACACACACACACACACACACAGACAGAGGATCCCAAAGTTCAGCAGTAAACCCCCTGAAGAGAGGCTCCATAAACATGCCTCATGTAAAAACACAAACATCAAGTCTGATAAAAAGCCAGGACACACATCTCACAATCACACAATGTTCTCTCTCTCTCTCTCTCTCCTGTCTCTCTCTCTCTCTCTCTCTCACACACACACACACACACACACACACACACATACACAGGCAATGCACCAATGGTACAAAACACATGACTTCAGATGGCATGGAGATTCTAAGGCAAAAGCACAAACCGACATCTGACAGATGATGCAATGGATGATTACGCAAGAGGACAGTGACAACAACAGAGAAACCTCCGGGTCACATGCTCCATTGAGGGCTAATGGGAAACAGCACAGAAATGCTCACTGAATGTGACGGCCTTTGATTTTCTTTCATTCAACATTTACATTTATGCATTTAGCAGACGCTTTGACTCAAAGAGACTTACATTTGTCAATTATCAATTACATTAGGGCCAGCTGGGATTCAAACTCACAATTTCCAAGCTACTAGCATGCTAGCCAGATTCCTTAACAGCTACACCACTACTGTCCAAATCAAAAATTGTCTTTTAATTCAATTAAATTGCACACTTTGCACAGATAATGATATATGCTCTTATCAAACGCACATTTTATTAGTGACAATGTTATATTACCATATAACATTACAAATATAATATATCAATAATATATAAGCAAGATGTAGTTTCCTCAATGTCCTCCTCTAGAAGTGAATTTACTAACTGTATTAAGTATGCTTTTGGAGGGGGGTGTTTAAGAGCCTGAAGGCTTATAACTGTTTGAAGTCTGCATGCTGTTTTAGTAGAGCTGTGGAGTAACTGCCTGGTCTGTGTCAGCTGAAGGACAGGAGTCATAAAACAACAGAGTTCTGATTCTTTTTAAGAACTACTGGAGAACTACATAAGAAATTAAGGTACATTTAAAAACATCTTAAACGAGCAAGTACACCGTGGCATGAGGTGTGGAGTTTAATTTAACAGCATGTCACAGACACACACACACACACACAAACATACACACACGACTTTTGTCAGTCATGTCTACATCCAGGAAATGTGGAAATATTACTATGAATTAAAACAACATTAAAAAATCCACCCCACCTCTTGCTTGCGTTGATGTGGTTGATATATTGAAAGCAAGGAGAACGTGCTGTAAAAGAGAAATAATAGGCTAATTGTCTAAACACTGACTCTGTGTTATTTGGCCTGTGAACAGATGTGAGTCAGGGGACGGACACGGTGAGCACTGAGCTGCGCTGTGTTAAATTATGGGTGAGCGAGCAGAGGAGCCGTTTGCTCCAGTCACACAGACATTGTTTTTCACTTTTCGCTGTAATTTTGGAGAATTAAATAAAGGTTTCAATCAAACAGCCAAAAACATTGTTTTTCACTTGCTGAAAACATTACCATCCAGCAAGGAGTTTCAGTGAAGGAAAATAAAAACTATGGGGGACAATTTCAGCAGTTGCTGCTGATGAGGCCCTCTGTTAAGAATCTTCTGGAACACCTCTAGCTACCAATGTTACAGCCGGTAGCAAAACCCTTTCCAGCCCTTTCCATGGCCCTTGTGTAACTCTCAGAGTGGAAACCTTAAGCTTTCCTGTCTGAGGATAAAGCAGTGGGAAAGTACTTTTGTCTCCTTAGTAAGACTGCGCAAGTGTGAGAATAATTGAAACGTGGGCAGATGGCTTCCTTGAGTTCTCACTGGCTTCCTAGGAAGAAACAGTTAAGATGTAATTCCAGACTACAGTAAGAGCTACAGGTAAGCTCACCCTTATTTTAGCTCTGGCAGCTTCCACTCCTGCAGGCTGGCCCGCTATGGACACCTACAGATGGGCAGATAGAGAAAGAGAGAAAGAAAGAGAGAGAGAGACAAGAAGAGAGAGAGAACGAGCGGATTAATTCACTGATAACGCTCTAGGAAAAACACCAGTAGCACAAATCTGCATTCAGATTTACACAGCATGAATCTGCAGCGATTATTGTGTTGACTCAAGCGGTCCACTTTCGGGATACATTTTCAGGAGAATTAATCAGTGTAGGTGAACACTCAGCCAAAACACACTTTCACATACATACTTTCCAGTGTGAGTTACACTTTTCCCATCTAATACACGCTCACACAATTCCCATATTAAATATACAGAAATTTAATTTGTATGCTTAGCACATTATGTAGATATTTTTAAAAGATATTTTAACATCAACCCAGAGTTCCATTGAATGCTTATGACCCCTACAGCTAAATTTCAGTTGGCATTTCAAACCATCTCTGAACACAAACTGTCCTCATCAAGCCAGAGGTGGAGTGATGACACAGCAGAGACAGTGGTCCTCCCCTCTTCATACCCCTAATTTCAACCCGTTCAGAATAATCCCTTTGACCACACTCTGGCACAACACACACACACACACACACACACACACACACACACACAAACAAACACACACACACACAAACATTTATAGCGTGGCCAAATTTCATCAGCAATTTTGGGCTGAACAACTCGAATTGGCTGGGACCATCTGGTACCAAAGTCCTTGCTTCCCATCTGGGGCTGTTCAGAAAAGCATGTGTGTGCATAAAGGCCCAGTTGTTTGTGATGGGCATGAATTCTCGTCTGTCATCTCCTCATGAAGCTCTTCAACAGCTAATCCTGACTAAAGAGCTATCTAAGAGCCAGTAAGAGTGAGCCAGAAGCCAACAGCCTAAACCTGGCCCATGCATACTGAGCTTTTCACATCATCCCAAGAACCAGTGAGGGCAACTAATGTTTTTACATTATTTTCTACCCTGAAGGGGCAACACTAGTGTAGCCATCCAAATTCTATCTTTATCAATCATATCTCAGCCGTAGTGATAAATGAATGTGTTTTTAATTTGCGTCATATTTGGTATAAGATAATATAAGATAGATAGATAGATAGATATATAGATAAACAGATAGATACTCTATTATCACCTAGGAAATGTAAGCATCTTGTAGCATCCATGATATTACATACACAAGGCATACACACATACACTCCATGTAAACACATTTAAACGTGTTCCAACTTTGACTGGGAACTGAAACTGGAGCGAATTTTGATGTGAGAGCCAATCCTACCTGGTTGCTTTTCTCAGCCTGGTTGTTGCGGTTGGAGTCTGGGAAGTGGATGTGACAACCGGTCTCCTCCATCACTTTCTTGATGTTGTTACCGCCCTTCCCAATGACATGAGAGTGCTCAGTGTGGGACACGTCCATCTTCAAGGTCACCCGGTTACTCTGGAGTGGACAAAGGTCAGAGGTTAACAGGTCAAAGAGCTTCCAAGAATAAATTTCTTTGCTTTTCTTAATTAATTATTTCTTAATTTCCTTCTAAAAATGTATATCTAAAGAGGACCAAAAACTTGTTACATGACACTGAGAAGAAGAGCGAGAGCAGCAGAGGAAGGTTCTTTAGGTTCTTCAGGTTCTTCAATGTTGACGACTAGTTTTCGCTTTAGCTAATTCATGACGCCAGCTACGATTAGGATCGAAATCTCTAGGATTTGGTAAAATCCACACTGTCTGGTCTCATGAACACCAAAATGCCATAGTGAAGCCAGACAGAGAGGCTCACTAAATCATTAACTTAAGCTTATGTGAAATCATGGAGCCGAACTTCAGACTGGCAAATCCACAGATGCAGAGTCCTATCCAACTGATCTGCCAAATCCCACTCCCACAAAAATATCAAGTATCAGTGTGTAAGTAAGCATCAAAGAACAGCGTGCCGTCCGAGTGCCATTTCTACAAAGCACTGTTCACAGCCAACTTCTGTCGTTATCTTGGCCGCTATACTGTGTCACTCAGTGGCAGAGCTACCGAGATTGCATGTGATTACATTGACATTAGCAACAACATTGTCTAGAAATGCACCCCAGGTCATGACAGAGGAGATGCGTTCACACCAATCTGGTCTATTAATGCAGGTGAATCATACGGAGCTTAATGGAGCAGCTTGAGAGGTCCAGCTCAGGACCAGTGAGTCACACTAAGAAAGCTGCACTCTGACAAGCCAATGGGAGGCAAACACACAAGTGGAAAAACACAGATGTGAATAAGAAGAAAATAATGATGTAAATGACTACTACATTGTATTACACTCCTGTAAAACTCTATTTTAAAGCCCCTGAGGTACAAATGATTAAGAGCTGAGAAGTGAGAGTCCGTTTTTCCACGAGCAGAGAACAGAAGTGGTGAGGCTTCGATACAGCTGGTTACCACGGCAACCGCCGGTTTGCTTTCTTTTTACCGACCTTGGTGTCAAGGACCGACATGATTCGCTCTTTGGCCTCCTTCACATTGTCTCTCTTTCCACAGACCTTGATGTGAGGATCTGGAACAAAAAAGAAACATAAAAACAGAGGGATGGAGAGACCGAGAGAAAGAGAGAGAAAGA
Source organism: Tenualosa ilisha (assembly GCA_015244755.2). NCBI lineage: Eukaryota > Metazoa > Chordata > Actinopteri > Clupeiformes > Clupeidae > Tenualosa > Tenualosa ilisha. Next base: position 913,568 of record PYXC01002777.1, on the reverse strand, counting down.
AAGGGTGAGAGAGAAAGAGAAAAAAAAAGGATGTTAGAGGACCAGCTGCATGCTTCTCCTCCCTTCCCACCCAGCGGTATAATAGGAGCTTTGGAATGAGACAAATCGCTCTAGGAAACATTAAAAGTCATTTCGTTTATCAATCAACCATCTCATTCAGCAATTACAGTCAACCGCATGACCACTTTACAAACTAAAAGACGTTCAGACAATAGCTGTACATCTGCTGTTTTTCCTGTTTCTTCAGCCTGCATCTGTTCATACTATCCTTCAGCCTACCATGTCCTTCAACACTCTCTCTCTCTCTCTCTCCTTCTGTCTGCCATCATTCCTCTCTCTCTTCGCCCTCTTGCTGCACCACAAATCCACTACTTAAGACATGGCCTTACACTGCTCACCAACACAAATGAAAACCACATAGCTGGTGCCTGTGCCTTTGAATGGGTCACATCCTGTCTCTGAAATCACACCAGCTTGCCTGGCGCCTGCCACCGAGCCCTGTTAAAGTTGCTGAACTTTCACTGAACCACCATGCCAACCCCCCCCCAACCATGTCCATGTGCTCTTTGACACACACACACCCATACACGCACACACACGGCACAGGCACATGACCGTCCTGCGTATTTAAACGGCATATTAGTTTAATACTGTATGCTCAGAATGCTTGAGGCAAACACGGCCGATCTATTTCAGAAAGGTATTCTGAGATGTTGTATGGCATGAAATGCAAAGCCTCTGGCCCTAACTTGTACCTGGAGGCCAGTGGAGTAACAAATCTGGGTCAAATGCACACAGTGCGCAACATAACTAAGAAAACAGATCCCATGAAATCTGGGTTAAAGTCTTTGTGCAGGCCAACTCAGTGGACCAGCTCTGCAGACGGCCTATCCCAGCAGGGGTTTATCATGCCATGTGATCCTCCTGGGCTCCAGTGGGTTATGGGTATCCAGGGAGGGCACTTCCAGGAAGTGGTTTCAAGAAAGTACACCTTATAGAAACACAAAGCTTCAGTCTCCATCTTCCAACTCATTCCCCAAGCACGAGCGGTCGTGAGGAATTCACATTTACATTAACGGCCTATGAATAGCTCCTTTCCTGTTAAGTTGAAATGTACCTGGCTGGCAGGCCTCCCATCATTTGTGCTCTGAACACAAACACACACACACACACATACATTGAAACGTGCACATATAGGCAAACACACACACATAAAGTATATAAGGTCTCCAACTCTAAATCATGTTTTATGTCTGCCCATTAACTGTAAAGGTTCCATATAATGAAAAATATAACTTTTTCTGTTTTTTTGCCCATCTATTTGGGTCTATGGTGTTGCTAAACCAGGGGTTCTCAAACTTTATTGGCCTGGAGACCCCTCATGCAGCAGAAACAATTTCAAGGACCCCTCATAATCACAACACAAATTAAACTATACATATTTATATTATTTTGTTCTGTTAAATGCTAAATGCTATTTTGTAACCTCTTCATGGACCCCCTGGCAAGGTGCTGTGGACCTCTGGGGTACATAGTACGTCACTGAACAGGGCACAATCCCGCCCCCTGCTTTGGTCAAGTTTCGTTTCACCAAAACCGGAGCAGCACCGCAAAGCTTAACTGACAGTCATATAGGTGATGCTCCTTTTTTTGTTTTTCAGTAAATGATTCCCAGGTCACTGGTCCATGGGAAACCTGGTAGCCAAGTAGATCCACTTAAATTTTAACGAATTGGAGCCCAGCCAACAAAACTTTCGTGCTTCATTGGTCTCAAGACACCGCATCCAATGGAGAGATAACAGCAACATTGATTGTTTGGGAGCAAATTTCCGTCGATGATTTCTGGGACACCCAAACAAAGGACCCCATGAAACGTGGTGGGCATGTTGCCTCACTAGGCTCATTGTGCCTAAGCACTGATCATGACAACACAAGATCAAGCCCTGAGAACAAGATGAATAGAGGCCAGGATCTAACATACAAGGAAAGGCAATGAAAGGAAGCCTTTGAGACAGTCCAACATCCAACAGTACAACGGAATGTAAGATGGTTGCAGGCAAGGCATACATAGAGTGCCATAACCTGTGGCTGGGATGGTGTATAGTGTTGGAACACTTGTGCTGAGTACAGGCTGAAAGTTCCAAATTTAAAATGGGATACAGCTCGGAATGTTCAAGACTCAGACTAACAAACCAGGCCAAGGGCTGCACAAGAGTCAGAGAGGGAGTTGAAGGCACCCACACAGGGTACGCGTCACCCCATCACTCCCCATTGATACCACCTCATTGTTAGTGGCACTTTGATTAGGTGATATTAGTTCATTATCACTTGCTGCAGTTATTAAATGTTTTAAAAATTCCATTCATCCAGCTGTTAATGTAATAGGCATTCAATAACATAATAATAACTTCAAAAGTTTACATGATTGGCAAAAAGTTATTACATTATTGGTTCAGAAATGTTATTACGTTATCGACAAGTTCTCACATTATTGGCTTTATTACATCAAAAAACAGCCAAATTTATGACGTTATTGTCAGTCACTACATTACTGGCCATTATTACATTATCGGCTGCTACAGGCATTTCCAGCAAGCTGCTTCAGAGATGTTTATGTGGAGCTCATAGACCAATGTTAACTTGTTGAAAAAAGAATAACATGGGACCTTTAAGTGCAAACATGTTCATGTCATCCTTGTTTGTTTCACTCCATTCTCACACATTATGTTCTTATCTCATACTATTCATATCAGCCCGCACTGCAACACTGATTGACACGCATGCATGTGCACACACACATGCACGCGCACAGACACACACACACAGAAACCACACACACCCTACAGCAAGGACTGATTTCAGTGACCTGTATCACTTGTACAGTGGAACAGATGGCGTCTATATTGAATAGATTCAAACACACTCAAACACAGTCAAACACACACACACACACACACACACACCTGTGTTGAAGGGGCTACCAGGTTTCACCTCTCGTGGGTGAGTAACTGCAGCAGGAGGCGCCATGACTCCCCAAGAGCAAATCGGACTGAGACCCACCATATGGAAATCATTAACAGCGTCTGCCTGTGTGTGTGTGTGTGTGTGCATGAGTGTGCTATTGTATGTGTGTGTGTGTGTACATGTTTGTGTGTGCGTGTTCATGCCTGTGTGACTGCATACGCCTGTAGTTGTTTTCACAAACGCCCACATAACTCCATCAGTGCTCCTCTCCAAGTCTGTCCCTGTTACAGTTATTCCTAGCACATCTCCTGATGAGCAATCTGTACAATAAATTGATATGGGTCCATGTCTTCATCACTGGACCCCAACAAACACACAAGAGACAACATTCTGGAAAAGAGACTCACTAACTCCTTCGACCAAGTTGTGGATTTTGACAGCACTGAACCATTCAACAATCTTTGGCAACAAAGGAGCTGTAAGAACCATTTCCAGTATGGCTGCCTCCCTAATGTTAAGGAGCACTCTCAGACATGCCGAGTTCATCAGCGTGAAACGAGCCCTTTGGATCACAACGTCTCTTTCACAAACCTCACATCTGGGCTGGCCACTCGATGAAAGGCAGAATGGGAGATGGAGGGAGGGAGGGAAGGAGAGAAGGATTGAGTCGGACAGGGAGGGAGGGAGGGAGGGAGGGAGAGAGAGAGAGAGAAAGAAAGAGAGAAAGAGAGAGAGGAAGTGAAACGAAAAGTGGGCACAAGAAGGGGAAAAATACTGGAATGGTGCAGATGGTTTTGCATTTTTTAACTATCAAGCACTTGGTAAATTTTGACAGCTGAAAAGTTCCATATAAGCTATAAGCACGAAGAAGAGAAAAAAACATGAAAGAAAAGGGATAGTGAACATGAAAACATAAAAAATGGGAAGTGCAGCAAATTATATATTTTTCAATTCCATATTTTCTTTTAGAGATCTTTAAATTTTAAAGGATAAGTCTGAGGTAACTCAACCCATCGCCCCTGTTGTTCGAGGTCACTGGCAGCCAAGGCAAACTGAATGGGGCAATGAAAAATTAAATTAAACTGAATCACAGCATTAGCTGGTGTTTCACTAGTCTACGTTGTAGCAATTTTTCTTGTTCTTCCTCCAACCTACAGCACTCAGTGACCTTGAGCAACTTATCTTTTAATGGTCAAAAAACCAGTGTGCTGTCTGTAGAACTAAAAACAAAGCTGTTTTAGTGAAGGTATAGGACTACTTCTCTGTGTGTGTGTGTGTGTGTGTGTGTGTGTGTGTGCATGCGAACAGAAACAGAAACAGAAACATTTAGATGGACAGAAAGACAAACAAGCGGTGGTAGCATAGCGGTTAGCGGTTAGCAGTTAGCGTAGCGGTGAAGGAACCTGGCTAGCGTGCTAGTAGCCTGAAGAGTTGTGGATTCGAATCCCAGCTGGCACCATTGTGGCCTTGAGCAAGGCACTTAACCCTTAGTTGCTCTAGGGAACAATAGATAGTTGGCAAAATATAAGTCACTTTGGACAAAAGTGTCTGCTAAATGTGTAAATACGAATACAAATACAAACAGACAGCTTTTGAGAGCAGCATTGTCATTCAGTGGCACAGACTGAGGTGCAGCTGAGCACCCATGTCTCCTGCTAATCCACCAAGTGTTTCATCAGTTCTGAGGGGTGACCTAAGGACACTAAGAAAGGGAGAGTGGGAGGCCGTAATATGGGGTAAGATCTGGCAAGGATACAGACACACACATGTGCGCATGCACACACACACACACACACACAAACACAAACACAAAAACACACATACACACAACACTTTTTTTTGTCTCTGTGGAGTTCATCTCAGCTCCACATACTGACATCATATTATATGAATGGGGAAACTAAAGACAACTCACACCCGAGGCCGGTGTCTACAGCAAGTCCCTTTCCACATGTGTCAGCCAAGATAACGCCTGCTCAAAGGCATTTCCAGTACTCCACATTGTAATGACTGTTAAAAGCACTGAAAAAAGCACTAAAGGGTTTTGCAAGTTCGACTGTGTGGTGATGGATTTTACGATATTGTTAAACGCTATGTGCCTATAGCTCTTACATCACAATTTTTCTTTGGCTGGATTCGTTCTTTTCTGTGGAAAGGTCATGGTGTGTAGTCCCTTTGTTGTTATCAGTCGAAGTATTCAGACTAATGGGGGGTATTCTTACAATTTTTGTTTTCGTTAAGTGTGTGTGTGTGTGTGTGTGTGTGTGTGTGTGTGTGTGTGGTGTGTGTGGTGTGTGTGTGTGTGTGTGTGTGTGTGTGTGTGTGTATCTGTCTGTCTGTCTGTCTGTATGCCATTCTGGCGATAAAGAGTAAGATAGTTTAGTCATAAATGAGATAAAGGCTGATGATTGGTGGACATGTTTTCTGCATTTACGCAACATGTTCAGCGGTGTGAGCCAACTAATCGCGTGTCTGAACTCCAGCTATGAACCCCGCGCTCCCTCTGGATGCTGGACAGCTTTTCTGAATGGACAACAGCTGAGATGAGATCTTGCTCTTGTTCTCCTTCTCTCCCTCCCTCTCTCTCCCTCTCCCTTCCCCTCTCTCTTTCTCTCTCTCTGTCTCCTCTCTCCCCCCCCCCCCTCTCCTTCTCTCATTTCTTATTCATTAACACTTTGGAACTTTCTGTCCTTTCAAAAACTTTATTCAGTCTAGTTGTGTGGCCCCACACTGAATCTATACTTAATGACTGCCAGGTCATGTGCAAACAAAGCATTAAACATCAGGGAAAATTACCCAGCATCCCCTAAATCAAAAATGTACAGAATTCAGGAAGCCCAAGAGAGTTTCATACGCAGTATCTGCATCTTCGCCGTTCATCATCTTTTTACTGATATACTGTATGTCACTTTTTCCTCCTGTTTCTGCCTTCCTCATCACTCTCTTCTTTCTTTCCATTTCTTTCTTTCTTTCTTTCCATTTCTCTCTTTTTCTGAGAAGTCCTGATTTTCTTCAAGGCTATACTCAGGATGTTACGTGATGTTGTTGGATTCCACATCTGGCATGATGACAATGCACTGCCCCTCTCTCAGGAGGGGGAGGAACGAGGGGTCACATCACACAGGACACCCATAAAATACATACACACACGTGCATACACATACACACACACACACACACACACACACACACAGATAGAGAGAGTGTAAAAGACAGAGAGGGAGAGAGACTTTCTTTCTCAGAGAACAACCTTTACAAACATATGCCCAACACGGACTCCTTCAGGACAAAACTCACACACAATCACACATAAACACTCAATTGTAAAACACGTGACACACTCAACACTTTCAAAGCTAGCCACTGACTGGCAAAATGAGAGATTGCTAATAAATAACCCCCCTCACATACTTTGGCACACATGAAGAACTGAACTCTTGACAGTTACTAAAGAAGCACACTAAGGAACCCTGAAGCAAGGCTGCTGAGTCAGGGGACTATGGAAACTTGCCTTTTTTGGACTTTGCGCCTATCTTGAGTTTGGAGGGCCAGGCAATCTGTGTGTCCGTCTCATCCATCACCTGAAAGACAAACACCTTGTTACTGATGCAAATCAGACAATCAAATAGCACCATGTGAAAATAAATAACAAAAGAGTACACTGTGGGTTTCCAACCCAAAAACACACAAATAAGCTTAAACACAAACATAAACAAAAAAAGCACATGTTTTAAGTCTACTTATACTGATGTAAACACCTCCTGACTGCAGATTCAAAGGGAGTATCTCTCGGTTTTCATCAAGTGGACAGAATGGGTCATGGTTTGCCCACACTATGAGCTGCCTGAAGCTTCTCTAACAAGGGTCTGTGGAAAGCGGATGGGGGGTGGGAGGAGGTAGGGGGGTGCGGAGGTCAGTGAAGGAATTCTTTCCCATAGTCAGACCAAGCTGAGACATGTGGAGCTCCACTCCTCGGCCTCTTCCAGAAACCTGCCCTCCTGTTTTCCACAGTGCCTGTTCACATGCAAACATGCACCTCAGCAACACACTGAATCACAGGATGATCTCTCTATCTCTTTCTCTCTCTCTCTCTCACACACACTCACACACACACAGACACATACACGAATGCAGACAATCAGTCGCATGTTTAGACCAAGGCTTATGATCAGGAATACAAACGGGCTTGGACAGTTGGATGTAAACATTTAATTTCAAACAGATGTCATGGCATCCATTAACCTTTGCTAATCACATATTGCACACCCAGTGCATTACTCACAAAGTAATACACACAAACAAGTGACCAGTGACATACAGTGCACACTTCATACACCGGTGACAGTGAAATATGCAAAATTAGAGTCAGGCTTGATCTGGAAAATGTGTCTGCGAGCACAAGGGGACGTGGGCAGGGCGACTGATCATATTCCCACTCCCAGTCTCTGGCAGAGGAGCTTGGCTGCTGGCACAAACACCCCAACACGCACCATCACCGGCAGCCTGGACACAACCACCGATATCCCACGTAAGCGATGGCAGATGGACGCAGAGAGAGAGAACAGGAGCAGAAGGAACAGAGAGACAGAGAGAGAGAGAGAGACAGAAAAAGAACTACAGGTAGGAGAGAGGGAAAGAATGGGAGGCAGGGAGAGAGCGTGAGAAAAAGATGGTGAGACAAAAGGGGAAACGAAGGGAAAAGAAAGGAAGGACAAGAAGATGAGACTGCACAGCAGCAGGTAGGTGCCCTGTGCTCCATCCACCCATTTATCCATCCATCCATCCATCCATCCATCTGTGTTTTCTTTGAGCACAGGTGTAGCATTTAGTAGTCTACATGCACAGCAGCCCTGACAGGCTTCATATGCAGCCGGCTGCTAAGACTCCCCTTAATCAAGAATGGCGTTTCCTTTGGTAAAAGAGCCTACCACCTGCAAGTGTGTACACACACACACACACGCGCACACACACACTCACACACATACAAACACACACACTCATGATCACATAAACACATGATCACACTAACAACAAACACATGATCACACTAACACACCTTTTTTTGTCTCCTACACACTCTCTCTCTCTTTCTCTCTCTCTCTCTCTCACACACACACACATTCTCACATACTTGTGCTGGACAGCTTTCTTGTTATCCTGTTATTAAAATGCATACTCAAATACTGTTTTGAATATATTATATCAAGGCCAGCAGATAGTTCTTCCAGGACTTTTCAACACTTGAGTCTCCAAATCACCCAGAGCTGTTTTCAGCCTTCCCACATCCTAACAAAACACGGGGAAAAAAGCAAAGTTTCATCACCAGTCAGAACGTTTTCTGCAAAGGTCGGGGTTCACCCGTTTGTCATAAGATTGCTTTTTAAACAATTATGTGTATGTGTGTGACTGTGTGTGTGTGTGTGTGTGTGTGTGTGTGTGCGCGCGTGCGTGTGTGTGTGTGTAAGACAGCATGAGAGAAAAAAGAGTGTGTGTTAATGTGGGGGGGGGGGGTTGTGCATGTCTCTATGAGAGAGAGAGAGGGAGAGAGAGAAAGAGAGAGAGAGAAGGGAAGAGAAGAGAATGAGAGCATGAACATGCCATGATTTAGAGATTAACAAATTTGGTGAGCATGACTTATGTTCCACTGGACCATCACCTCTCCAAGCCAGTCTCAAAGGATAAATGTCAAAGCACTCCCAGCTGTACCACTGTGTGTGTATGAGTGTGTGTGTGTGTGTGTGTGTGTGTTTTGGGGAGTACATACTCAGGCATATAAAGCTAAGATCATCTTGCTATAAGACCTCTCTTAGAAGGACCTACTCATTATTCTAATGACATTGACAGTTGGCCAAGAGCATTAGCGTTGGTGCTAAACCCATTGGATCTCTCCCTGAGTTAGAAGGCATTACACAAGGCATGATTAGCCCTTCTTCATTATGCTAGGAGAAAACACCAGCTCATTAGCACAGTCTGACAAATCACAGATGGGTTAACCAGAGAAAGACATCCACGTGCTGACAAACACACACACACACACACACACACACACACACACAGATATTTTTCATTTTCCAAAGTCTAAGGCATACTTCATGTATTAACTCCCCAGAGCTGCATGTCAGAGCGCACATTGCTGGAACATTTTGTTCTGGGTGTCATTAAAGAATTTATTTTTCCGCTTTTCCACATTTTTATCAGTCTCAGGGGCATAAAGAGTAGGAGTGTGTGTGTGTGTGTGGGTGTGTGTGGGTGAGTGAGTGTCTGTGTGTGTGTGGGTGTGTGAGAGAGAAGCGACTGTGTCCACTTGTAAATGTGTGTGTCTGTGGGTGTGTGGGTGTGTGGGGGCATGGGTGTGTGTGGGGGGGAGTAGGAGAGAAGGGTGGTGTGTGTGTGTGTGTGTGTGTGTGTGTGTGTGTGTGTGTGTGTATGTGTGCGCTAGTGTGTATTTTGTGAAGGCAGATCTGTTTTCTGTCACCAGTGCCTCAGCCACAAAAACAAAAATGCCCTTTCCCTGCAAACTGCAGTGTATGTATACGTATATGTGTGTGTGTGTGTGTTTGTGTATATGTGTGTATATGTGCCCAGTTCTGTTTGAAAGGAGCAAGAGGCTTGGGATGCCAAAAAAAGTGATTTCAAAGCAGTAAGAGATTCTGCACTCATAACAATCAACATAAATTCACCAACACCTGATGATATTTGCACCTCTGTCAGTTACCCTTGACTTCACTGAAGCTATGCATGAACAAGTCACCAAAACACACAGCCAAACAAGCAAACATTTTCCATCAGGAAATGTCTTATCCTCCGGTGGATGCTCTCCAGCAGCAGGGAAATATCCAGAGTGGCACGTGAACTAACAGACACAAGGCCGGTCCTGGGAGCGGTCAGCCTTGTTTGTCCAGGGGCTGAGAGAAGCAGAGCTTGGCCAGGTACAACAATAACTCCATTAGTGTCATTCTCTCCGGTGTGGGCAGTGAGTGAACGAGCAAGCGAGCCAGTGAGCTTTTGTTCCTCTGAAAGTCTGCGTTCATGAACTTCTGTCTTCTCTGTCTGCTGTTTTTGGCAGCTTGTGGCTGATGCGAGCGATTTCTGCGGGACCACACACTGTTTTTTAAGAGTTTGTCGTTTATTTTTTCAGCGGGGGCCAGTGAATACTTCTCAAATGGGTCAGCTCAGGTTTTCTGTCAAAAAATTAGGTTAGCTATACGTTGAAGGTCCAAAAAGCTCTGGGCTCTGACTACTCCCCCATTGTTTCAATTCAGGGTGAATGTAAACATGACTCAGCAAATTCATATAACATACAGATTTAGCCAACACTAACATATACATCCTATAAAAGGAAGCACTGAACAATGAACACACACACACATACACACACATATTTGTAATTTTAGTGAATGTGGTTAGGCATGTGACAACTGTGTGAACAACTGTGTTTGTGAACAAATATTTCAAAAGGCTGAGCAGGGTGCTCCATCAGTGAAGAGTATGGAAAGAGACTGGAAATAAAAACTTCTTACAAAGGTCCCATACATGAAACTACTGTGTTTGTTTGTGTGTGTGTGTGTGTGTGTGTGTCTGTCACTACTTTAAACCATGGTATTCTGGTGCCATGGACAAAATATCTGCATTTGTGGGGAAAACAGTTGTGAAACACCTTTTAAGTGACATTTGTGGTGGTACATATTTATGGTGTGTATTGAACATGTCAGTCCCAATTAAGAATTAAAATGCATGCATGAATATGCATGTCTGTGTGTCTCTGTGTATGCACGCATGTGTATACTGTATATATGTGCTTCTGTGCATGTTTGTATGGTTGTCTGTATTTACATTGTGTGTATGTGTGTGTGTGTGTGTGTACGTTTGGATCTGTATGGCTGTGTGTTTGTGTTTATATTCAAATTGTGTGTATGTACAGAATGTCTGTGACTGTGTTTACATTCGCTGTGTGCATGTGATGGACTGTGTGTCTGTGCACGTGCAAGTATATCTGTGTGTGTGTGTGTGTGTGTGTGTGTGTGTGTGTGTGTGTGTGTGTGTGTGTGTGTGTGTGTGCGCGTGTGAGAGCATGAAACTGCAATAATCGCCCCAGAAGCGCAGGGATATGCTTCTCCCTTCCTGTGTTGACTCAGCTGAGGGTCCTTTGAAGAGAGCCGGGAGGAGAAGGGAATGAGTGGGAGAACAGAAGGAGAGAGGGTGGAGGACAGAGAGGAAGAGAGAACAAGGGAGAGAGAACTGAGGCTGGGAGAGAGAGAGAGAGAGAGGGAGGGAGAGAGAGAGAGAGAGAGAGAGAGAGAGAGAGAGAGAGAGAGAGAGGGAGCAATAGACATCCATCTGCAATAGACATCCATCACAGGCCTCAGAACTGGCCTAAATCCGATGTTGTGTCTCCGGTCATAGATTACAACTCATCCAACATCCACTGAGACTCCTGTGTGAGTCCCCTGCCATCAAAATCAAACTGCACACTGGGAGGAGCATTCGGAGATCATTAATGCTAAGTCTGACCCAACTCATGCAGATAGTCAATTATCGTAAAAGAACATCTCTCACTATCTCTATCTATCTTAAGTTCAGACCACATTATTTTAGCCAAGACCTCCAAGTCGGAGGGTCATCTTGGAAATTGCAGGTAAATGCATTGGCTTGTTGGTCAATCGGCACAAAAATGCATGCCACGTAGTTTGAACACTGGAGAGTTCCCAGCAGTGTAGGCAGTCTCGTAATCATGGCTAACATTGGGTAATTTGAACCTGCTATTACTGTCTCTCTCCCTCCGGTCCCCTTTGTCTTGTACTTCTCGTTCTCTAGGTGTTCTTGGTGGTGTAGAACAGCTGTGTTCTCCACAACCTGCTGAAGCGAGAACGTGCTGGCAACCCACAAGACTGTGGACTCGTATTCACCCCTGGTGCATTTAACATCCCAACTGCTTTTAAAACCTCACCCACTTGTTTACGGGCGTGCAGCTGAGAAACAGCTTGGCCATGTGCATGCGCCAACACACACACACATACACACACACGCAAACAAACTACCTCTCCGTCCCCACCTCCCAACCCCAAACACACAAACACATATACACACATTCATAAACACACACAAACACATACAAACTACCTCTCCGTCCCCACCGACCAACCCTAAACGCACACACACACACCCACACACACACATACTGCATTAAAGTGCTTTGCCAGACACCCAGCTACCCAGGTCTAGAAAAAAAAAAACACACGTTCTAGTAACAGGTTCAAACACTGAAAAATGAAATCAGCAGCAACAGCAGGAGTAATGTTACAGCCAGGAGCTCCTCTTCCCTATCCAATCGACCCGATAGGGCCAGAATGCCAGAGTAAACAGGAGGAGGGGGAGGGATGAAAGGAACAAAGATGGAAAAGGGCAAACAACAAACTGAGTGTGTTTGAGTTGCTCAACGGAGACTAACAGCTGAAGCTGAAGATTAAAAAAAACAAAAATAAAAATACAGACAGGGAATTACATGGAGGAAGGAGGGAGAGAGAGAAAGAGTAGAAGAAAAGAGAGAGAGAGAGAGAGGGAGGGAGGACAGGAGGGAGGATGGTGACATCACTGGCCAGAACGGAAGGCCCGCAGACAGTGAGCAAGACACTGGGAGTGTTTGAACCAGCACAGCGCTCTGGGATACACCCCCACATACACCACGGGGCCCAAAACAAAGACATTATGGCTACACACATAAGTCTGTTGTGGTGTGTGTGTGTGTGTGTGTGTGTGTGTGTGTGGCTGTATGGCGCAGGCGATATTTTTTGTACCCATGATTGTCAAAGCAGTATTGAACCTCTGAAAAATATTTGAATCCTGTCTATGAAAAATGTGATTGGTGGGTTCAAATAAAGAATTCAAAATGTGTGTGTGTGTGTGTGTGTGTGTGTGTGTGTGTGTGTGTGTGTGTGTTTCTCTCTCTTTTGGAGTCGAGAGTCTTGTCCATTTCCTAAGGGTTTGAGTCTCCACCTTGTCAAACATCTCCAGACCGTTCTGACACTTTATTTAGGTAATATGGGTGTGAGTTATGCCTATTCGTGTCGTGTCTCCATAACAAGTCCTCACTATTCCACAGGCCCAGTCACGTTTCTGCCTGTTGTGTATGAGCTGTGCTCTACACATGGCCTTTTAGGAGTGAGTGATGACATTACTCTTAAGGGTGTCTGAATCACTCGTAGAACTGACCATGCATTCTCTCTCTCTGTGTGTGTGTGTGTGTGTGTTTTGCTCTGCCTTTCTCTCTCTCTCTCTCTCTCTGTCTTGCTCTCCCTTTCTGTCTCCCTCATTCACACACACACACACAAACATACACACTTTATGCTGCCAGACCCACTTGACTAAAGTTTAGACTATAGTCAACCAGGTGTGGTTCCAAAGGACCAGAGGTGCTTGTTCTGTGTGATGTGCTGGTGCAATGACCTCATTCCCATGTGAGGTGTAAAAAGCAAATGTCAGCAGCACATTATTAGTCTATATTTCACTCACAAGTACACACAGGCACAGCACTGCTATTTGCATTTCTGCTCTAATTAGTCTTGTGTCTGAATACAGACTAAAGGCCATAAAATACACACATTCCACACACACACAAACACACAGATGTAAGCACCCACATATACACACAAAGAAATGCACATGCACAAACATACAGGCATGCATCTCCCTCACAAACACACACACACACACACACACACACAATCAAGCAAACTTACTTTCTGAAAGAAGTCTTCACCTCCATTGATCCTCCCTTCACTGGCAGCTGTTAAAAGAGAGAGACAGACCATTAAATGTCATGAAAAATGTGATCGCACACACACTCACACATACACACACCAAGCCACAGAGACAAGAAGACTGCTTGATAAAGTTGTGATAACGTGGATAACAAGCCAAATATTAACAAAAATGCACACACATTTCCCACAAATTGCAATGTTGGCAAGAAGACATGATGACGATCAACTGATAACATTTTTCACATTGCTTCATCGAACCCTCCCGTGGTGCTTGATATCTCCTCACCTCTCTTCTTGAAAACATGAAAGTTGAGCTCTGATGTTTTTCATCAGAGAGCATCAGTAATGTCAACACAGCCTAACATTCCTTATTAAAGAGGGGAGAAGGGGAGTCCCAGCAGATGCACAAGAACGAATAGCCACTATTCCTGAATCAGTGTGTTGTTTTAGTCCATCTAAAAATGTATCAGGTAGATGTAGGCATGCAGAACATGATACAGAGTGTCTTCAAGTATGTTTGATATATTTGGAATCACATGAAACACTTGTTCTGGGCCTGTCAACCAAATCTGGGAGTACTGTACTTCTACAGGGGAAAAAGGTGGTGATTTCTTCAAATACATTTTGACAAATATCGTTTTACCAGAACATCCATTTATAAACTGAAGACCCCGTGTGGTTTTAAAACAAGCCCCCACCCCTGCAGGGCCCACACACACACACACACACACACACACACACACACACACACACACACACAGACACACACAGACACACACACAGACACGAACATATACACACTGATGCACACGCAAACACACACACAAAAACATAAGCCTTAAATTGGCAAATGCCATTCCAAAATGCTCAACCTTTCAGCAATCTGTAGAGAAATAACTAGGTTTTACTGTGTGAGTGTTTACCTAGGCCGTGTGCCCAAATGCCTTTTAAACCGCACAAGCAACCTGAGACCTTATCACACACACAGACATATATATTGTATACGCCTCAATAAATTCTCTACGAGATAAGTGCTGAACTGTAACTGCCCATCAACAGCTGGGGGAGCAAGACAGAGAGATAAAGACAAATGAGAGAGAGAGAGAGAGAGACAGAGGTGTAGAGGAAGAGGGAGAGAGTGAGAGCGAGATGGAGAGAGAGAGAGATGAAGCGGGAGAGAGTGAGAGAGGGATGGAGATGGAGAGAGAGAGACAGACAGACAGAGGGAGGGAGAGGGAGAGAGATGAAGATGGAGAGAGTGAGAGAGAGATGGAGATGGAGAGAGAGAGACAGACAGACAGAGGGAGGGAGAGAGAGAGAAAGATGAAGAGGGAGAGAGTGAGAGAGAGATGGAAAGAGAGAGAGAAAGAGAGAGAGAGAGAGGCAGTGTGGTATATTCTTGTTTGTAAGTGAGGCGGCGGCAGGCTTGACCATGGTGGTTATATTGTGATTAGCACGTTGGTGTGAGAGGTGTGAGGGGTGTGAGGGGTGTGAGGTGTGTGAGGTGTGTGATGGACCCATTAAAAAGTCCACGCTTGTTCCTGTGCTGCTGTGGACAGAGCTCAGACAGACTGCCAAAGCCTGGGGGGCACAGCAGGCACTAAGCGATCCCATGTGTTTGAAGAGTGGAGAGAAACCCACACACACACACACACGCGCACACACACACACACACACACACACACACACACACACACACACACACACACACACACACACACACACACACACACACACACACACACAAAGTCCAGATGTCCTGAATGATCGACTGCATACACCATGTACAGGAAAGAATGTGCCTCATAAATTTAATAACTTTTATTCTCTGCTCTATGGAGGAGGAACAATAACATGGTAAAATGGTTTTTGTGTGTGTGAATGAGTGAGTGAGTGAGAGTGAGAGAGAGTGTCAGCATTCAACTATTCACTCAATTCATTTGTCAAAAGTGATATTTTCAAAAACCTTCAGATGGGAAAGCCCGGTTATCGATCAAAGTTAAAAACTCAAAGAACATTAAAAATTAAAAAAAACAAAATCAAGAAATCTCAAAACGTCAGCCTTGACTCCAACCACAGTACTGGCCATTGCCATGTGCTGGGACACCATGGAGACCACAACATTTGGTCAGAAGAACCCCAGCCATCCTCAGATACCTTAAAAATGATCGCTGGGGTCACTTCTATTCCGCTTCTCAGGGCACAAGTCTGACCACATTCAAGAGAGATGAAACAGTTGAGAAAATTGAGAAAATTACTGAAAACCACAAAATTGTTTAGTTCTCAACCCAGCAGTGTTTCAGCCAAAGACCTGGCGAGCGTTTCCCAAAACCATAGCTAGTAACTCAGTTGGCTACTTTGTTGGTTGCAATGCAATTTTCCATTAACCAGTTAACCAACTAACTGGTTAACTACTATGGTTTTGGGAAACACTCTGGTTAGGAATAAGGACGAAGATGTATCCCTTCACATGAACCGCGTGCAAAAAGACTCACACAGTTCATACAGCTCATGGTGAAAGTGGGGATTTTAAACTGTGAAGTTCACATCATGTGACCCTAACCAAGACAAATCCAAAATCCTAAATCACCTTTCCGTGACTGTAAATCAACCCTAAGTCCGAATGTCATCCATCCTGGAATGCTTGTGCACTGCCAAAGGACAGATTGGAAACAGAGTCAGTAATCATAGACAAGTTCCGGACCAAATGGCAACAATATGCTGCATTAAATTTTGAATCAATGGACTCAACAAAAAGGATTTTCTACAGTCACTTTGGGACAGTGGTTTCTATAAACCTACAGAAAGCCCTGTGTCTTTATTTCAATTTTATTTGAGCTACAGTATAACCATACATACAGCTTGCCAATTACCTACCAGGAAAAATATGTGTGCAAATGTGTGTGCACTCTAAGGTAAATGTCCACAGAGTCAACACAAAGAAGGAAGCTACTATATTGTTCAAAGTCAATGCCTATAGACTACACAGGATCCTAAAACAAATCTAGCAAGGATTTGCTGCTGTTCCACCTCATTGGTGACAAAACAGAGATGGTTCAATCAAACAACTGTTCTCTACAGTCTGCAGTCATCTGATTGATCCACACATCCACATATTAATCATTAATTATGATAAACAATAAAGTCCTGTACCACCTAAACCTCCAAGTTTCCAATAATCCCATCCCGCACCAAGTGAGAGGACAAGCTTTCAGTCACAAAATACATCATGTTGATGTATCCTCCAAGCCAGTATTCTAAACTCATACTCAAATAACATTTGACTAATCAAGGAGTGTGTTTAAATTCTTTGAACAGAGGCAAACCTCAGTGGCAAATGTGCCTTTGAATGGAAATTTTGAGTGATTTTGTTTTAACATTCCATCTCAACAATAATAATTCCAGCTTCAGTATGTTTGTGGATCAGATGTTTGTTTGGCACATATATGCAAATGGTCACAATGTTCACGCAATGTTACGTTTGCAAATCTGGACGAACCTCATCGTAATCCATCTAACAGTCCACTCGATAGGCTTACAAGCTTTCTACATGAACACAGCGGAGGAACTTCACAGTGCATTTGGTTCTCTGCTGTGGCCTTGCATTAAACGAGCTCTCAGCAAGAGCCACTGGCTGGCTGCTGTTTGACGACCTTCAGATTAGAGGGCCCTTGGAGCCAAGCTACAACTGAAACAGCAGCCAATGGAGCTGGCATAAGTCAACAGCCATGAAGCGTTCTTTCAATATCCTGTTGAGTTCATGATGCAAACAGTTCAGATTGTAAAAGGAATGGAGTGTGTTTCTGAATAATATACTGGCTTAATTAGGTGGCCACCCGCTTGTTGTGTGTCTTGAGTCTTTGTGAAAACGGAGGAAACAATCTCAAGAGGCTGTGGACAGTGATAGCATATATTTTCTGACTTTGCATCAATTTCTTTCCTTGACTGCCCAGGTGGAACAGAACTGCAGAAAAGTGCACTTTTTAAAAGTGCGCTTATGGTCTAGAAATGTGCTTTTTAAAAGTGCTTTTGTATGTACTGAGTGTACTATTTGGAACAACTTAAGGCATAAGTACACTTACAATGCTTTGCCATATTCTTTAATGCCACTTAATGGCAACTCAGGATACTTTTTTGGGACACTTTAGTTGCATTTCTTAAGCCCTCAAAAATGCTAAAGCATTCTAAAATGTACTTTAACGCAATGCTAGTGTGCTGACAGTACATTGAAAAGTATTATATTTAGAAACACACAAACAAGAACAAGCACAAACACAAACAAGTCTAAGCAAAGTTCATTATGGGACGAAATATACTTTCCTCACGCTTAGGATACTTTAAATGTGCTAAAAACACACTAAAGTGCACTTTTTGTCGAATAAGGAGGCTAATACAGCCAGACTAACAGATACCTTGTCGCTATCAATAGAGCTTGCATAGGCAACAGGGGCAAGTGATTTGCTTTGTGAAAATACACTATATAATAACTACCAGCGAGGTTAGCTAAAATCAGCCATATAGTCAGGATTTTATGTTTCATTTGTACATGCATTTGACCTTAAGCACACAAGTTCACAAGTTCACAGAATTTCTAAACTGTTCCATGGAAGCACTTGCCATTCATCTCATGGTTGCTTTACATTAAAAGATGTAGAAACCATTTCACCTCCTCACTGAAAAAGGATACTTCACTGTCTCTCCTTGGCCGGGCAAGAGAGTGTAGGTCAGGTTAGGACAGTGCACTTCCAATCTCAGCTCTAGAGAGAAAGAATTGTTTGACACGCCAACACTGAGAAACTCAGACAGAACACTTACAAAATGCTGCAATCAGTAACGCTGATTTACGAAATCCAGATGACTTGTTATTTTGATTCCCTTGCAAAAACAAACAGCTATCTGACACATTTACCACTGGATTTTAATCCAGACAAATCCATTAATGACACTGAAAAATGAAATGATTAATACCTGTTTTAATACTTTAGACCTATTCAGGAGGTGCACTTTGCAATCCATTCTAAAAATAAATGTTGCTCATATTACATACAAGCCACTGAAAAATGTGAAAAACATTTCAGTTATTAGGGCTCTAGCCATTTGTAGAACATAACTGTAGTAGTTTAACAGCCTTTTTAAAAGCTTTAAAGACTTTTCCCAAATGGAACAGGAAATGAGTAGAGGTTGTACAACTATAAGCTGTATGCTCAAATAAAACACAACAGTGATAGAATATCTTTACACCAGTAGAAACACTGTATGCTCAAACACAAACACAACTGTGATAGAATATCTCTCACACACTCACACACATCAGAGGAATAGCGGCACTGTACTCAGGAGAACTTCTGCAGAAGATGTATTTCCCAGGCTCCCCCCAAACACTCCTACGGGCATCCTCTCCCTCCCCAAAAGCAGCCAGGGGTTCCATCAGAGCCAGACCCTGCTGCACACTGACCTTATTTCTCGCTCCAGCTCTCGGTAAGAGAGCTTTGGTGTTCTGGCACTCAAGCCAGATCTTTGGGAAAAGTCGCCTGAGCCAGATTCGCGGGGAGGAACAGACAGACAGCTGCCGACATTAAGAAGCACACACACAGAGGACTGGCAGCCGCATGCACATGTCACTCTCATTGACATATTAATGCCATTGGACAGACTGTCACTCTCTCTCTCTCTCTCTCTCTCACTTCACCACTGGTAATCATAGTTTACACACATCAAAACCACACCGTGTGCTCAGTGAGCCTGTTGCAACATTTATTCGAAGGTTAAGCTCAATTTTTTTACGTTTGGTTCATGGCCAATGTGGACTGACAAACAATCAACCACATCTAAGCCCAGATGCAGACTAAACTGAATCCTACTTTTTTCTCCTGCAAACATGATTGGCTCAATGTGCCATTCTTCATTTGTAAGTCGCTTTTACATGCCTACATGTAAATGTAAATGTACAAGGGGGGTATACTATGAAGCAAGGTCACTGGCTAAGCCGGGTAACTTCAGGAGTAACTACTGATCTCCAAACAACGTCACTTCAGAGATAACAGATGCTCACTGAAGTGTTCTTTTAGAGACCAGTTGTTACTCCCAAAGTTACTCTGGTTAACTAATAACCTTGCTTTGTAGTGTAGACCCCAGGACGAATACAAATCAGCAGGCACTGTGGGAGAAATTCTACAACAAAAGCAACACCTCTTAAGCAGTCCTTCATTTATGACACAAGAAATGAGCGACGCCACCACCTTTATGCAAAGCAGATTTGGGTGAATTTCGCCCTAAATGTTCTCCTCTATTACTGCAGGCACATGTGGAGAACAATGTGATTCATGCACCAAACAACTTCAAAAGATCTTGTACAAAACCTTTAATACAAATTTACATCCTCTCTCACTTACAGAGGGAATGTGTGAGTGTGTGTATGTGTGTGTGTGTGTGTGTGTGTGTGTGTGTGCGTGTGTGTGTGAGAGAGAGAGAGAGAGGGAGAGATAGAGTGAGTGAGTGAGATAGAGTGAGGTATAGTGAGATAGAGTGAGTGTGCGTGTGTGTGTGCGCGTGTGTGAGAGAGAGAGAGAGAGAGAGAGAGAGAGAGAGAGAGAGAGAGAGAGAGAGATAGTGTGAGAAAGAGTGAGGGAGGGAGGGGGACAGGGAGAGGGAGACAGAGACTAAGAGAGAGAGAAGCCTGTGGCTGCAAAAGGTTCCAATCTTTTCATCTGCACAGCAGGCATGCTCCATTAAGACATCTAAAACCACTGACGTTGAAACCTTGATAGAATTTCCTCTTTGGTTTGCACTGCACTAGATAATGGGCCCACTCCAGACGCAGAGTCACTGCTAACATCCGTGACTCTCAAACACAAACATCCTGTGCGGAGAAGAAAGACTCACTCCCTTCCCAGATCCTCCATCATTGGGTCCCATCGCACAAGTGTGGAAGTACTTCTTCATTGATGGGAAATGGACTTTAATTGGATTAAGCCTGTTAATAATGAAACCAACCCTATATACACACGGACAGACACGCACACACACATGCACGCACATGTGTGCACACACACACACCCAAACACACAGACACACACCACCACCTCTCCCGTCATGCAATCCAAACCAAAACAATCACAAACCAGGGTTTATGTGCTTTGGTTTTGTTTCCAGTGCTACAGTTTGCCCTCAAATTCCTGTAAAAACAGGGCTCGATACAAGGTCACCGATATCAGGGTAGCAAGCCGCTTCAACGGAAAAAGAAAGTGACATTACTGCTTGCCTGACATGTCAAGGTAAAGTAAGAAAACAAGTAGTTGAAGCTGTGACGTAAGATAGCAATCTACTCTACAATTAAAGAGTAAGTATATGAAAAGAAACAGACAAAAGAAGCAAAACAAGACAAAAAGTCTCAAAAATGACCACGCATAGGCAGCATGTAAGGTCAGTATAGCCTACGAACACTTACTCAGAAATGACCACGCATAGGCAGTGTGTAAGGTCAGTATAGCCTACAAACACTTACTCAGAAATGACCACGCATAGGCAGTGTGTAAGGTCAGTATAGCCTACAAACACTTACTCAGAAAGAAAACACAGAAATAGAAAACCACAGACCAGCCAAAATGTAAATGTGCACTTTGAGAGGGGTACCAGGACTGCGTATAAAAATACACACAACGTATAATAACAGATATTCATTTCTCCACTTTACAACCAGAAGTGGGTCAAGCACTTCTGTAAACCCCCACCACATGTGTTCTTGTGCACTCATTCACTTACACACCGACACACGCACACACACACACACACTACACACAAGTTTTCAAACAGCCAATCCATCTTTCTCAGACTCTTTTTTTCCCTTCTCTTTCTTTCCCCCTCTTTTTCTCTGAGTTTCCTCTCTCCTACAGTCTCACGAGGGACAGGTTTCCCTTGCTCCCTTTTCATCCATACTCTCTTTCTCTCTCTCTCTCTCTCTCTGCACACACACACACACACACACACACACACACACACAAACAATTATATAGGAGCTCCAGAGAGCCTGATGGTACTCTTGACTCAGTGGAATGTGTGGTGTAAGCAGCAAGCTCTGCTCTCTCGCTCTCGCACGATCTTTCTCTCTCTCCTTCCTTCCTCTGAGCTGTGTGTTCCCCAGAGCCAAAGGTGCTGGCACTGCTCAGCATATCACTGAATGGCAGACAATCACAGCACTTTCTCCTTTAGTTCAAGCCCTTAACTCTATGCCCTGAACAAAGCTTTAAATGGCATGAATCAACCAATCACAAAGGGCCTATGGGGTTAAAGGGGATGGGGCAGTGGGAATCAGACGATATATTGGTCTTATCTTCACGCCCTCAAAAAGAGTCACTCCATCTCCCTCACACGCTCTAAACACCTTTAATCACTACCACTATACTGTTGTGTTATTTTTACTTTACAGGGTCAAGAGATTTCAGGCATTTTTGGAATTGTAGAATTTCACAAATTTATTGGTGACATAAATTTTATTTAAAATTAAATAAATAAACATCATTGGCATCCTTATGTTCTTCTAACACAGCATCAGTGACTTCTAATACTGAATCAAAATGTAGTCACTTTCATAGCCCAAACTTACAAGGGTTACAACCAAAGAAGAAAGAAAGTTAATAAGCATATATGAGTGTATAACAGCTTTCTCTAATGCACACAGAAAGAACACTTCCACATCTGTGTTTCTATAGCAACAATCCATGAGATCGTGAGAGTGAGAGGAATCTCCCACACACTGGGCCATATTCCCGGGGAAACAGAATGAAGCTTTCAGCTATGACAATCGTTACTCTCTGCACAGACTCAATGTAAACACAACTTCATCCTCCATCACTACAACAGCTTTGAACCGTTGGCATGCAGCCTCAATTGAAGCATATCACATGACCCTTGGTCCTGACTACTCATCTTACCGATATACTCTTAGAAACTCAGAGCCATCTTGTTTACTAACTGTCAATGAGGGACATCTGATATTTTGCAGAATCTGTAGTCATAGATTTACTTAGTTATTTTTTAACATTATTTTAATAGTTTATTAAAACACACACGGTGTGTGTGTGAGGGAACACAACGTACACATACTTTCGAAAGTTTACGAAGTACTATCAACTCAATTGGCCAAAACATAACTCTGCCAGGGAAGCAAGTGGAGAAACAGCTATGGCCAACACGCAAAAAAGATTAGGCCTAATCGAAAACACACAGGAATGCAGCTCTAATAGTTGAGATGGCAATCAGACCTGGTGATAAATTCCCGATGTTTTTATTGTTTAGTTTTTACACTTGGGCTTTTATTGAAAGAATAGTTTTATCTTATATATAACATTCACGCTGCAGGCAGGGCTGTTATCATTGGACGAGATGACGGACCTCAACTCAACACCACATCTTGTGTCTGTCCCATCGCAAACATCCAGGAAAGGAAGATGAGGCCAGATGTGCCTGTCATGTACAATAAAACTCAGAGTACATAAACACACAGATACATAGAGAGAGAGAGAGAGAGAGAGAGATACATAGAGAGAGAGAGAGAGAGAGAGAGAGAGAGAGAGAGAGAGAGAGAGAGAGAGAGAGAAATACACACACACAAATACACATATACACCTTCATACACACATACACACACATAGGCACAAAAGATCCATTATCAGCTTCTGCTGAACTGGTCCACCCACAAATGCACCAACCCATGTCAACAGCAGCTTCTGAGCCAATCAAAACACAACCAGATGTTAGACTGCCTGGCAAACTGGAGCAACTTAAGGGAAGCCGAGGCATTTAGCAGCTGATGCACACCAAATGAGAGAAGGGGAGAAAACAACCTCTGCAAAATGCAGTCGTCTGGCACCCTGGGTGCACTGATCATTCAAATCTGCACCCACCCGCTGGGAGCCAGTGTTGGCATAGTTTCATGGTCCACTAGCAGTAGTCACTCATCCCTATTTGCACTTTGGCAGTGTGGAGGAAAGGCTGGAGTCAGCGATCACTTTTTCACACACTGAACTCCAAACAAGCCCACCAGCCAGGAACGTGGCCGTCTAGCCATCATACCGCTCAGCCACTGCTAGCAACCATGTGATAGAAAGTTCACCCACAGCCATAAATGGGCCCTGGTTGCCATTAGACTAAGGATCAAAACACGTGCCTACACACACACACACACACACACACACACACACACACACACACACACACACACACACACAGTGACGTGGCAGACAAGGCCTGGAAGATGGCCTTTGCTTATGTGGTTTTCCAGGAAAAGGCGACGATTACATGCAGCTTTTAGGAATGTACAGCTCAGGCAGACACCAAAACCCCAGGGGACAGTTGTCTATAAACTATGACCAACTCCACTGCATGACACAGTGATCAAATAGACCAACATTGACATGCTCTGACATCCCTCTATAATAAGTCTTTATTCTTTCACTGTAATATAGGCTGGACTCTGTTTATTTCACCAGAATAAAAATAAGCTGCTATCACAAATGGATTTGCAGCAGGTCTGTGGAAGTCTCAAGTTGCAGCTCCCCTGTGTTCTGACAGTAATGCACCTAGACAACGCACATTTTCATTGAGAGCCATCACATCAATGATGATTAAGCATGCATTCAAATATGGCGACAGTCACTGAAACTGTGCTGTTTAACATCTTAAAAGTTTCAGTAATGGATCATAAATTAATCTCGACGCAACGGAGCGTTGGAGGTCACTAGACTGCCGTCTACACCACATAAGGAGGCTACAGATGCTTCACAGCCCTGATTCAGGTAAAACAGGATTCGATTGTGACCTCTGCCGATGAAGTTGTGCTACTTCATCTATCCGTGGGGCATATTCTCTACGATTAAATTCCAAGAACAATTACAGTGTGTAGCCTACAACGAAAAAACATTGCAAACTGTTAAGAATTACTGGTGATCTCATTGGGTTGCTGGTAAGCCATACAACTATATATATGTAAGCATGTTTAGTAATCCATACAACTGATCAACTTAAACATCACTGCCGAACCTCTAACTGCAGACATAGTCTAGTTAGCCAAATGTCGCTTTAAATTGTAATATTTTAATTTAAAATTATGTGAAGGTGTGTTCCATAACAAAATAAACTTGGGAGAAGCGAGGCCATCTGAAAAGCTGTAGGGTTTTAACTGGCATGGCGCAAACTCTAAAAATTGCTAAAGTTATTAAGTGTGACTTGATAAAAAAAAATAAATATATAGGCTATTTAAAATAGGATGCATTCTCCCACGCCAAAGGCTATATACTTGTAGACTATCATAACAAACAGTGAGTTTTATCCAGGAGCCACATCATCATCATCATCAGGACTTTCTGACGTTAACGTTAGTTTCCCTTGAAGGAATGACTCAAGACAAAGGGAAACAGCATTCAAACAGATTTGAAACAAATGTCTTCAAATCTGTAATGTAGGCTATGTATTGATATAACGTTAAAGTAGCTGTTACCAAGAAGCATGATCTCAAGTTTCTTGCGGTCCACACGGAACCTCTCCTCAGTCCACTCCGGGTCTGGCGGGGAAAGTGGCCCGCTCGAGTCATCCTCTGAGAGGGGTAAGGGTGAGTCTGTACTCCGCTCACTGTTGGAACCCGGATCCGAGTGCTGCAAGTATCCGCTCAAAGTGTCGCACTGAGCGGCCATGGCGCGTGCAACCAGTTCCTGCGGCCACGGTGTTCCAAACTGATATCTTACTGCTGATTAATCCCAAGTGTTACCCGCGCCAAAGTACTTCACTCATTTCCCCAGAAACTCAATTCAAAGTCGCGAATCATCATGATAAAACGCCGAGGGTTTGTTTACCGTTTCCTGGTGCAGCCCACGGTCTAACTTACACAGTCATGTGCCGACTCAAGTCAGCCTCCGTTCTTTTCGCTGCCCCAAGAAGAACCAAAGGACTCAACTTTTACGTGTCAAGTTCACTGCCTCAGTTTCTTTCTCCTCCCCACTAGCTCTATATCCAATCCATAGTGTGTATTGTGTGGCTACTGTTCCGATAACTAAGACTATATGAAAAATGCCAAGTGGAACAGAAGGTACACGGACGCATATAAAACTTTAGGGAAAAAAAACTTTTGCCCCTTGGTCAAAACAAATCAGGGAAAAAACACCGGTAGGACTTTTCCTTTTCCCAAATGCATAGGCTACATCAAGCAATCGGATTTACGTCTCTTTGGAAGTTTTGTTATTTGATTAAGTTTAAGATAAGTTTTTCCTCCATCTTTCGAGATACATTAATTCCAGAGAGATTAAAAAGTAGGTCTTTTTACCATCTTAACTATCTTACTGTCTGCATTTACTTCATTGGAAGGAAGCAAATTTGTTTAGACGTAAATGCATACACACACACACACACATACACACACACAATTCTTTGCAAGACAGGGAATAACTAAACAGACACCTGGCTGAAAATGCCCCTTTTGTCCCTTTTAATAATATTATTAATTAGTCAACAACACAAACTGTGCCAAATTTACCTGGATAAGGACCCATCTTTATTTTGCCCCAACATAAGCGAAGAGGGTGGTAAGAGAAGCAAAAAAACCCAATAAGGACTAAGCCCCAAGCCTACTGGTGATGGTGAATTATCTTCGATTTATAATCCATTGGCCCTGGGAACCTCATTAGGGTAAATGGTGTCATGAACTCTGTGAAATCAAAATCTGTTTGTTTCTACCTAGACACTAAAGTGAGTCATGACTGGATCAAACAGGTCAATTAACCAGAGGATAACTTTAGATCAACAAGTAGGTTTTACTGAACACAAAATCAGGCCTCTGACATGGTTGTCCCCATCCCATGATCTTAACAGCATAGAAAACCAAACATCTAAGCAAGAGGAGAATGCACAAGCAGGAATCTGATAGATTGTGTAAAGAATAATGTCTCAAATCCATGTCTTACCATCTTTATGGCAAGTCAAACAGGACTGTAATGGTAAAATAAGAGGTGAGTAAATCCGGTGATGGCTGTAAAGCAGGCTGCAATATGTAGTGCCATATGTTTAAAAAATACATGCAGAACTTGTTTGATGATAGAATGTAATTGCCCAATGTTTGTGTGACAACATCAATGCTATAAGGTAAATGTGAATAATGCAGTGGGATTTTGAATTTTAAAAGTTGCATTTGAGGTGGCATTTGTATTTTTGATCATTTATTTATGAAGCATTGTTCTTTTTCAGAATAAATGATCTTACCTTCAAAGTTGGATTTTCCCTTCAATGTTCAGATAAATTGCCAGCAGATGACTTTTTAAAACGTGCTCTCAGTCAACAGGGGTGCAGCACTAATTGTGCAGAGCGCTGTACACCGAAACAGTTGGCCTACTATGTGCATCTCCACCTGAAACTTCATGGATGAAAATATTTGAGGGGAAATAACTGTTTTGTGCCCTTTTCTTAAACTGGCTTTTTAAAAAATATATTTTTCACACAACTTTTTACAACATTGACATTAGGATAAGCCAATGGATTGAGATGTCTTAGTTTATGGGTGCGTGGCCTACAGTGCCCTGATGATCATCTTACAATGCCCTGATGAAGGCCCTCTTACCAAAAGCTTGAATTTGCATAGATGCAAGTGAGCAGAAAATTCTTCACTGATTCTAAAGTTTTTGCTTTTCTGGCACCTAAACGTTTAAAGTGCAGGTAGATCTCATGGGTGTTTGATTAAAAGACTGACAATATTCATCTTTTGCATTCATCCACTGGAGGAAAAACACTATGGGTCTTTAGAAGCAGAAAATGGCAAATAAAAATCTGTAGTAAGTCAAAGTTCCTGTATAGTTTCTGGAGGTGATTCATGGTGAAAGGTTGTTGACATTGAGTCCAACAGAAAATGTAATGATATCCCACCCTTCCATGCTATTGAAGCAAAGTTTTGGCTTTTGCTCAGGCAGTAGAAGCAAAAATTGTCCCCGTCCCATGACATTGTCCTGATCAATCAATCAATCAATCTATCTATCTATCTATCTATCTATCTATCTATCTATCTATCTATCTATCTATCTATCTATCTATCTATCTGGCTAGCTGTCTATCTACTGTCACGCATCACTGTCCTATGTCACTTGATTACGGTCCTGAGTCACTGTCCCTTACCACTTACCAACTATTCCAAATGGAAGAGTGCTACAGGCCAGTGTTGTGGGACAGTAGGTAAGTAGCATTGTACAGTAGGGCCATGGCACAAGAGTGCTTCATGTCATGAACAACAGTACAGTAGCCTAATGTTATTGCTACTGGGAGCCACTTTCCCCCTTCCAACCAATTTACAGACAGGACTGAGAGAATTGTAATGATTGTTCCTACTTTAAGTAGGTAGATATAGATAGATAGATAGATAAATAGATAGATAGACAGAGATACTTTATTTGTCTAGAAGGAAAATTAAGATGTCCAGTAGCACACACACATCTTACACACACATAGGCACACAGACATATGACATCCACGGACACATACACACTACACAAATACAAAGGAAGATATCAATTGTGTGCCGTTACAGTAAAATCAGGTTGTGACATGGAGGAACAGTGTCAAAAATGCAGAAAGGTGCAATGATATCATAGTGCAAGACAGTGTCAGTGCAAGTGCATTGCCAGTGCAAATTCTATATCTTATTCAAGTACAACAGGCTACACAATATATTAAAAACTGAATAACCCCTACTTATAGATACATAGATTGGATTTGAAGTCTGACTAGTCGTTCAAAGCACTTCATAATGATGG
The DNA here is from genome assembly GCA_015244755.2 of Tenualosa ilisha. Taxonomy (NCBI): domain Eukaryota; kingdom Metazoa; phylum Chordata; class Actinopteri; order Clupeiformes; family Clupeidae; genus Tenualosa; species Tenualosa ilisha. The sequence goes on along the minus strand of PYXC01002777.1, from coordinate 885,061 downwards.
AGGTCAGTGACACAGGGCACTAGAAATTAAAGCAGGATGGAGTAGGTTTCTTTGGCCCAGGTATGATGGCGGTGGCCTTGAAACAGAATGGAATAACAGCCTGTGTCAGAGAAGTGTCATCTGTGACATCTGTGAAGATGTCCTTAAGCTCCTCTGTGCAGTCCTGCAGCACACGACCAGGAATGTTGTCTGGACCTGCCTTGCGAGTGCTGATAGTAAAGAGTGTCCTCTGGCAGCAGACAGGCACAGAGTATGATCTTGGGGGTGGTGAAATCTTCTATAGACATGTGTTGTTTTCTTCCTCAAACCATGCAAAGTAGCTGTTGAGGATGTTGAGCAGAGAGATGTTGCTGTTGCAGGTCTGTGGCGTGGGTTTATAGTCTGTGATAATCTGAATGTCCTGTCACAGGTTCAGTGTGTCTCTGTTGTCTTTAAAATGGCAGGTGATGTTATCTGTGTATTCCTGTTTTGCTTTCCTGATGCTGTGGGATAGGTTGGCTCTCACTGTTCTCAGGCCAGTTATATTCCCGTCTCTGAAGGCTTTGTTTCTGGCCCTCAGCAACCAATGAACATCACCGGTCAGCCATGGCTTCTGGTTAGTCCAAGTGGTGATGGTTTTTGTGTGGGTCACATCATCGATGCACTTCCTGATGTGAGAAATCAATGGTGACTGCCAGCAAGGGAGAGGCATGCCTTCTGAAGTCCACCACCATTTCCCTAGTTTTGGTGGTTTTCAGCTGCAGCTGGTTAGTCCTACACCATCCCACAAAGTCCTCCACAAGGCTCCTATACTCTTCCTCCTGTCCATCCTTGATTCACCCAACAATTGCAGTGTCGTCAGAGAGCTTCTGCATATGGCACCACTCAGAGTTGTACCTGCAATGCAGTAACTGTCTAGATGTAGATGTTCTGTAACAGAATAGGCTATCTACTAATAGCATTGTGATGCCACAAGTCAAACCATGTTTGCTCTTCTCAATCCAAAATGAGACATTAACATGTACAAACTTGGTAGACAGTTAGTAGAAAGCTCAATTCTGTCCCCTGTTAGACTAATGTATTAGGCTACTAAATAAGCAGTCTCTTAAAATAGGCCTAACTAAATAACTGTAAATATAGCCTGTGTCTTGATTCTTGGTTTTACCACCTCTGGGTTCCTCCAAGGGTGTAAATGAAATTACTGAGGTAAAAAAATAGGACACATCCCCATTGCACTGTAGGCCTACTGAGACCAATCCACGTGGTGATTTTGCACTATAATCATTTGAATTGTTAGATGTTAGATGTTGTTTTTTTTTATCATACTGTTGTAATGACATAATCATGAAAAAATGTTTGTTCTCATTCAATAATTCATTCAGAAAACTGTCAAGCCTCAGTTCAGAGCAAAACTGGCAGAAAAGACTTTCAATTTGACACAATCCGGATGTTGTAATGATGACAGCTGTTGCTCAGTTTACGTCGCTTCATAATAACAAGTCGCTGTGGCTGGAAGGGAGTTGGGCAGTTGTTATGGCTCTGAAGAGGATACAGAAGGTAGGCTGTGGAATGCTAACAAGCTAGCAGTTGTGATTTTTATTGTTATTGCTATTTGGTGTATTAACACCTTGTATAACAACGTGTTAGTTCTCTGCGTGCCGTCCATGGTATAGTATTCATTGTCGTTGACGTTACATTGTACATAACGTATTCCTTTCTACTGGTAGATAACACTAAATTGCTAGCGATCTGGGAGGCTATTTGTTATCTTCCGTATGAACTGTAGTTAGAGAACCATTTGAATTCTTACCAGCAGTCAATGATACTTTCTTTAATAGTTCAACGCTTTCAACAGAGAGTAGGAACTTTATCATCTGTTTTTTTAGTCCATACGGTACATCTTAAACTGATGCTTAGCTATCAATAGTGGGGCAACATGAAAGTCTCTTTGCTCGATAGCCATCACTAAGCAGCAGTAAATGTTTAAGTGGTTAAGCTTAGGTAGGAGAAGAAGTTAGATATTTTCAAATCAACAAAATTGCCAAGACCTTAACATCTTGTCAGTCTTGCTAACCCTAGTAAGTTAACTTTCAATATTACTAAATTTGTTGACTTGAGCCTTTTGCTAACTTTAGCCAGTCCTTTTGCCAACTCAACAGATGAATCCACTTTATTTGGCGTGACTTATGTTATTAAACCTCCTACATATTTATAAATAATAAAAATGTCCTGCTTGTGTTATCAAACGTAACGTTATTATAATCTATAATCAATAACGTAACCCAGTGGTAGGTTAACATGCGCTACTGGTCTTAAACGTTGCCATTGTTCTCTTTTGTTTGTGATATGATGTTGCCGTTGTTTGTCATACGTCATTTCAGCACTTTCTGCCAGATCCCAACTGGAGTTTCTAGAATAACCACGATTTCGTGAAAACAGTATATTTTGGAGAACCTACGATGGTGTACACTTGCAAAGACGGTTAATAGCCTATAACTATACACCCACTCATTTATGTGTTGGCTAAATGTATGACCAAAACAAGAACAAAATGTTTTTTTGGTAATGATTGTTTCTAACAGGTTGACATCCTTGCGTCGTTTGATCACTATGTCAGTGCTGTCCACATACATAGCCTTCGCTGTTCATGATGTAACAGATTTGTTGGAGCCATTCCAAGAGCACATGGGTGTAGTTCGACAAGTCTATCCCGCTTGAGAGGTTTTTGAAAACATTAGACTATGAGCTGTACCAGTGGACATGAGCTGACATGTGCCTCTCTGGTGTTCTGTGTTTGCCTAGGAACTCCATGACCTCCAGAGGGACCCTCCATCTCAGTGTTCAGCTGGACCTGTGGGAGAGGACTGTATGTTTCCATTGCATTTCTTTGCCGTTTTTGTTTGTTGTTTTGTTTTGTTTGTTGTTGTTTCACTGTTTTGTTGTATTATTTTTCCTCTCCTATCAGTAATCAGTATACATCACATTCTCTTTCACTTTCAGTTTATTCACAGAAAGATTTAGTGAGCCTAAATGCTTGTTTCAAAATGGTAACCCTTCCTCAAGGTTTGGTTGGATTATGTTGTCAGTGTGCATTCAGACATGAATTAATTCTGAATGAATAGATTAATAATAAATAAATCAAACAAGTGATGGAAGTTTTTTTCACTCACTATAATGGAATCTGTGGGTGTGAATGTAAGTGACTTAATTTCTATTAAATAAATTATTTATTCAGTAGTTGGATAGAAAGATGAGAATGTTACACTACAGGTTTGGTACATCTGTGCAGGTACCCACTGCGTATTAATTTCTCTCTCTCTCTCTCTCTCTCCCTCCCTCCCTCCCTCTCTGCAGTGTTTCACTGGCAAGCAACGATAATGGGACCAGTAAGTTTTGAAGCTTGATCCATTCTTACAATTAGTTTATCATTGTTAATTGTTAATGTTAATTGTTAATATTGTATTGTTTTATATAATTTGTGTTATGTATTTGGGGTATGTTAGTCATTGTATAGTTTTTATATATTTTGAGTCGTCCTCCTGTCTCTCTGTCTCTGCCTCTCTCTTCTTCTCTGTCAGAGTGACAGTCCATACCAGGGTGGAGTGTTCTTCCTCACAATTCACTTCCCTACAGATTATCCCTTTAAACCACCAAAGGTGAGTGGATCCTCCTGAGACCTACAAGTATTAAAAAAAAAAAAAAACAGAGGGGTGAGTGGGGAGTTTAAATTACATTTTTGCATGTGAGAATAAGTAGATGAAATAAAATGAACTAAGGTAAATTCATGGTTTATGGTTCTGTCATGTTTGTGACTTTTATGTTGATAAAGGAGGTCTTGTCAGGTGTCAGAACTGTCAGATGCCACTCTCTCAACAGGTAGCCTTCACAACTAAGATATACCACCCCAACATCAACAGCAATGGTAGCATATGTCTGGACATTCTGAGATCGCAGTGGTCTCCTGCACTCACTGTATCCAAAGGTAAGTGCAGGTTCATATTGTCTATACATGAATAAGCTTTTGCTAAGAAACACAACAAGCACACTCACAAATTCAGTGTATTTACACTGTGAGTCAAACTTGCAAACGAGCTGAGAAAAGAGAGAGTGCTGCATTGGGTCAGCTGTTTTAAGAAAATATCAGTTGCTCTTTGAAAACGTCAGTTATCAGAGACTTATAAGGCAAATTTTGACACTCCCCCTGTGTATAGTTAAAGCCTAGCTAGTAGGCTGCTTATTGTGAATGGCAGTTTACAAAATCCGAGGCACACTGATCTAGTGGAAAAATTAAAAATCCTTTACTGTGTTGGATTTCATGCCTACGCGTTTCGACTAAGAGCGAGTCTTCCTCAGGTCACACAGCGTTGTTCCCTACCAATGTATGCTTTTTAAATGGGCTCCATGTCATGTGACCTTGGTCACATGGCAAACAAATTGGGATCAGTATACAATAACAGTTACACATAAAGACAATCAGCAATACTAAATACAGACAGAACATAAGAAACACTGCTGTATACGTTTATAATTGAGTTTCTGAAGGCAACAGGACACAGATATATCATTCAGACAGTCTCACACAGTACATTGACAAAGAGCCTATAATAGTACCCAGATATGAGCAAATGAGCTGTTTTACCATATTTTGCCGTGGAAAGGTTTATATATGTCCAGTGTGGATATCTTTCTTGAAATGTTAATATTTTGCTTTATCTTTTGTTTTAGTCTTATTATCCATATGTTCGCTGTTATGTGATCCAAACCCAGATGACCCTTTAGTACCTGATATTGCACATATCTACAAATCAGATAAAGACAAGTAAGTGGTTCACTGTCTCATGTTATAAAATGAAAAAAAAAAATGAGGGCAGCTGAAATGCATTGTAGAGTAATCTACAAAGACTGACAATTCCTTATCGTCTTGGCACTGTCAGTTTTACGCTCTTTTCTTTCACTTCTAGATACAACAGACTAGCAAGGGAGTGGACTCAGAAGTATGCCATGTGAAGCCTCACCGCAGGGTTGCGTTTGCCCTGGGTTGACATTTTCCAAATCCCAAAGTACTGTACACATTTGAAGTAAATGCTGAAGCAAAAGTCTTTTTTTATACATAAGCAATCTGTCCTTTGGGAGCAGCAGTGTGCTTAAAATACATTGTTTTGTAACACTAACAATCACTTTTCATTGAACTGCTGAGTTGAGCCATCAGGTAGGGGGAAGTTTTTTTTATTCCTCATAATTATTATTTTTTTCTTTTTTTTTTAAAGAAAGTTTTTAATGTATAGTTAATAAAGCTATACTGTATCTGTTTGTATTCTTTTGCATTAAAAGCTTCGGGGGAGATTTGAAACTAATTGGTGTCTAACAGGGTACTCATTTGCAATCTGACATTTTGAGCTGTCTACCACTAGAGGGCAGCACTGCACCAGTGTTAAAAGTACAACCATCAGATTCATTTGCGCATTCTAATCTCAGACTCTTCCCATTTACTGCCGTGAGTAAAAACAGTCCGCTTGTACAGTTTACAGTTGCTCAAAATCTTCATTGACAGTTAAAAAGATGCATCTCTAATGAGTTGTGTGTAATCCAAACACATGAATTACACCTAAATTTTACAAAAAACATGGATGTGCCATGGGGTCTCCGGTGTCACCCATAGTAGCAAACTTATACATGGAATTGGTGGAACAAGATGCCTTGACCTCATTCAGAGGAAAAACACCCACTCAGTGGTTTAGGTATGTGGATGACACCTTTTGTGTCATCAAAAGCCACAAGGTAGAGGCATTCACCAAACACCTAAACTCTGTCAACAATTACATCAAATTCACCAGGGAAGACACCAAGGACAATAAACTTGCTTTCCTAGACTGCGAGATACAGGCTAAGGAGAGTGGCAGCCTTGGCACAGAGGTCTACAGGAAGCCCACACACACAGACCAGTACCTGCTGTTTGATTCCCACCACCCACTGGAACAGAAGCTAGGTGTTATCAGGACACTACAACACAGAGCAGATAACATTCCATCCAAAACTGAAGGAAGAGTAAGGGAACACACACACATCAAACACGCACTGAAAGACTGTGGATACCCCAACTGGACATTTATCAAGGAAAACAGAGGAAAAGACAAGCAAAGCAGGGAAATAACTCACACAAAGGAAAACAACAGAAGAAAGCACATGGTGGTTCCCTACGTGTCTGGCCTATCTGAGAAACTAAGAAGGATCTTTAGCAAACAACATCCCAGTATACTCAGACAGAGGCTGGTCCACCCCAAGGACAAAACTCCAAGACTTGAACAATGTGATACATGCAGTAAAATGCAGTGAAGAATGCCCAGATCTGTACATTGGAGAAACAAAGCAACCACTTTGCAAACGCATGGCTCAACACAGGAGGGCAAATGCATCAGGACAGGACTCAGCAGTATATTTACATCTGAAGGAAAGTGGACACTCATTCAAAGACACAGAAGTACATATTTTAGACAAAGAAGATAGATGGTTTGATAAGGGGGTGAAAGAAGCCATCTTCGCCCATCTGGAACAGCCAACCTTAAACAGAGGAGGGGGGCTACGTCACCAGTTATCTGCTATGTACCCTAGAAGGTACAACCACTGTCTTGGTGGCCCATCTAATGGCCCATCAGGACATTCCAACACCTGGACTCTGGAGAAGTGTGAAAACCTCAACGACTCACACCTGGACCAAGGGGTTGGCCCAAGAGGTTCCTCCAGAGATGAATAGTACCTCTTCCCACACCAGAACTAGACCTGACGAAGCCTGTTGTAACAGACGAAACGTTGTCAAGCTCAATAAAGAAGTCCAGTTGCCTACAACTAAACTCTTTTGACTACACCTAAACATGTTCAAACCTCCATTTACATTAAATATATGGGTCTGTCCATGTCCCTTGTTTTCCTGTTTCACTGATTAGGCCACTTGAACATAGTAATTGGTGGATGCTTGTGTAGTGGCTGTGCATTTGTGACGTATAATAAGTTATCAATCATAAATGTACTGTCAATTTGAGAATACTGACTTTTTCATCTAAACATCAGATGCCTGCTGTGCCTAGTATGGATTGAAAACATATAACTGCAGTACTGATGTTTTGTTGACCAACAGATGCTGAACTTGGATTTCACCAGTGTAGCCTCCTCTTTCTCTGAGGTCTTGGAGAGACCTGATAGGTTTTAGCCTTAACCAGGCATTCTGTTTTCCAATCAAAGGTGGCTGCATTTAGGCTCTATACATAGCATGGCTGCCCACTTTAGAGGTGGTATGTTATGATTTTATAGAATTCTTTTGGTTTTTGAGTGTCTTGATTGCAGTTGTTGCATTTGCTCACACTGTATTTAATGCAGCAATAACACATTTTTAAAATAAATGTTTGGGGTTTTAGAGTTGTGTTAAAGACAGGTTTGTGAATGCCCATAGCTAGCCATTCTGAAGCAGACAGAAGCAATTCAAAATGAACCAAAAGCCAACACAGGACCAATCATCAAAATGTCTGTGTCAACCACTATATTGGACCCTAGACAACCCAGAAAGGGGCCTCAAAGTACAAAATATTGGAATTATTGTTTAACACAGCATGTTTTGTTGATGTGATGCATGGTATTAAAAGACAGTCTACAATGTTAGTTTGCATGTTTGCTTCAGTGGATATGAGGCATTCTTTGCATTCTGTTGCTGTTTCTAGGTCACTTTTGGCCTTTACAAAGTCACATATACGTCCTTTAAAGATACATTGTCCCTGGCAAGTGTGAATAAGAGCACAACTGAATGTGCACAAGTAAACCAGAGATTCTAGTTCTAGAGTTTCACTCTATGATAATTTTACTTTAATTTAACTTTATTTGTTTTTTGTTTTGTTTTTTGTTTTTTTATTTCAAATGAATGGTTTTACTGTCCACAGTATCTCACCAGTTACTTAATGACTTAATTTAGGCAAGTGTGGAAGGATTTTGTTTAATTCAAAGTATCGGCAGATCACTTTCAATTAGAACTTTGAATTTTGTTTCATTCAAAGTAAATTTGCAAAGTTGAATAACTTGAATTGGCGTGGTCTTTATGACAATCATTATTTTTTGCTGTGATTTACAATCATTAGTTAACTGAATGGTAGTTGTATTATTTACAGCAAATAAATAAAAATATATGTGGCTTATGTGTCTCAAGCAATAATGAATCAACAAATGTTATACACATATATCAATTATATTTTTTGATCAGGCCAGTAGGGTTGCAGAAAGGTATATACAATGCAGGAGAATAACAGAATCATTTGAGAGAATGTTTAGTCTTCCGAGCACAAACTAGAGACTGCCACCCACCCAGCTGAAGAGCCCAAAGTGTTGCCCAGCAACAAGTGGTCTGGAGTCTCTCTCCCTCCCTCTCTCTCTCTGGCTGTCTCTCTCTCTCCCTCTGACACTCTCTGTCACACAGACAGTTTCATGTAAGATAATTGCTTGTTTCCATACTCAGGAACACCCTGTTGCTCTGCCCTGTGAAATTGTGTTTGTCTGAGATGAAACCACACTCCACTCCAAGGTACGACTTCCTTTTAAGGCTTAGAATCTAATGGTTTCAAAATTAAATTAGATTTCTTTGGAGGATGAGTACATTCCTAAAAGTAAATAGTAACCTGTGTTTGTGTGTGTGTGTGTGTGTGTGAGAAAGAGCAAGAGAGAGTGTGAGTGTGTGTGTGTGCTGGACACACAAGGACACTTGAAAAGCATTGGAAGTAACCAAAGCACAAATAAATACAGTCAGTATGTAACCTATCTGTGCCTCCAGATGAACAGGAAGAGAGATCATTAAACACTGACTCCAAAGCTGAGCAAGTCTGTTTCCAAAAAGCATAATTGGTTAGCAACAATGCGTTTGGGAAACAGATGCCAGAATAGCCATTGAATGGTTCTTCATCAAGTTTTAACACTAATGATCTTAGAATGTGAGATAGTGTATAGCTGATACATACATATGTGAGAGCTTTGGTCCTATAGTTACTACAACAAGCAGCAATGCCTTTAACTTGTCAGTATTGTGAATCATTGGAACCTAGTGTAAAAACCCAAACATTGGTATTAATATGGTCAGCTTTGTTTGACTTTCCTAAGCTGTTTAAGCTATTTTTCTGGTTGCACCTTGTTTGTGAGAGAATTGAATGTACTACATAGTAAGTCTATTAGTACTGTACGGCACTTACTCCTGTACTGTCTCTCTCTCTCTCACACACACACACACACACACACACTTATACACTTTTATGATCAATCAGACAGGGTTCAGTTTTGGGTCAGCATGACATTGGCTACCTGTTTCAGTACATCAGAGCCCCCCAAACATTGATTATAATATGAAAATGTTCTCTGCGGCCCCCTGTCAGTGTCAGGCCCTTAGAATCATCCTCCGCCCCGCCCCTGGGGAAGAATGGAAGACGGGAAGACTGTACCATCTTATAACTGTGCCTCAGCTGTTGCACCAAATCTAATCTAGCTGTTGCTCTAATTGAATCTATCCTATCTAGTCTGTGCTATGGTATGCCATATAATAGGCCTACACAGGGCAGAGATTGCTGAGTAAGGTTAGAGTAATCTGCTTGACAAGTTTAAATTTACACCAGGGTAATGAAAACTAGACAAAAAAATTATTTGGAGAGACGGCATTCGGGCAGGTGTTGCATTAAAAAAATTACCTGGAGTGAATCAACCCGTAACCCTGTTATTTCACATGCTGTCGGTAAGCATGAGAACGTCAGAATTTGAACTGATCATGGATCCAAACTGACACTAGAATACAGTAAACTATAATCAGTAGCACATTACATTTAATAGAAGTTTGTCAATAGTCTCATTAAGCAGTGTAGCATCATCTAGAATGTGTTAGATGACCAGTGGGGTTTCTAATCTAAAATGCAGTTGTTCTTTCACTTGAAATAGTTTAAAAACTGGTGCATTGGCCCTTGGCAGCTTAGATTTTACAATATGTGGCCCGCAAACAGAAAAGTTTGGCCACCCCTGATGTACAATATACTATTTCAACATGCTTTCCAAGTGCTATGCCTGTTGCCCTCCGATGGACCGTACCATATAAAAGCAGTCCTATGGCAGGCATAGGAATCCACCACAAGTACACTGATTATGAGAGCTGAAATACACCTTTGGAGAGATACATTCTCTGAGTAGTCTTGGCATGGCCACACACCATCCTTTTATACAAACTGTTATTTCAGATAAATATTTACGCCAGTGACACTGGCCAGGCACTTCAGCTGTCAACACAAGGACTGTCTAGTTTGAAGCAGAGGCGTCTCTGTGTCATGTGACTTGCCTTGCAACATCGTCTTATATGGGGCTGTCAAGATTCTTAACAGTTTTTTTTTAAATATTATTTTGCTTGTTTTTTTTTTTTTTTTTTTTTTTAACCTTAGTGCAGCCATTTTTACAGTTGATATAACTATAACTCTTCCTAACTTCATGTTTTAAAAGTAAGAAGATTTAAGCAAATGTGTGCAACAAATGTCAACACAGTTCTTGTGTGCCTTATTAAGAGAAGATAAAAAAAAGTTATGGTGAATATGTGTGTGTGTGCTGCCAAAATGAATGGATTATTTTATCCATCACTGTTTCGGCAGCATCCAAACACATGGCGGACTGCTTCAGCAACGTACATTGTTAAAGTTAATTTAACTGCCAATGACTGGAAAGTCATCCAGAGTCACAGTTGCTGAGGACTGAAAGCCTGTGTCGCTAATTATAGCCTGCGCCTGTACACCTGTCGTCTGCAGGCCTGTCGGGTCTATAAAAACACAATAAATCTGATTAAAGGTAAGCAAATTGATTGGAATTTTGGATCAATCCACAGGGAACCAATTCATCACCTCCGATCTAATTCGATTCATAGCCCTAATATGATTTTTTAAAACTGATTAAAAAAAAATGGTTTAACGACTGTAGAAAGACTGATGATAGACCAGTACGTTTTTTTCTGAGACAGAGCAACTGTCGAATGGGATGGGTGTTGAGGATGATTACGATGACAAGTTGGGTCAATAACGCTTGTGGTCTCTGAGAAGTGATACCAAATGGTGGTGAAGGTTTGGCTATACTCGCGCTCTACTGGGTGTGCGCGTGTGGATGCTGCTGCCATGCGGCAACACACGCGCCAAGACGCGCAGTGTCTTTCCCTTCTGCTCTCCGTACTACAAACATGTCCATGGCACCAAGCGGAAACCCAAGTGACAGATCAAGATGCTACAAATACCTCTGGAGACTCTTCCCGCACGTTTTCTTGATTTTGTCTCTCATCGTGTATGCCGCGTTGGGAGCCGTTGTGTTTTCGAAAATTGAGGGAGGAAGAGATGTAACCGACCAAAAGACATACCAGGATTTTATCACAGCATTAATGGCTCAAAAAAACGCATCAGGTAGCCTACTATATAAAGTCTGATTACTCTAAAATGGTAGATTACCTATCCATCTATTTAGGTCTATGTCTTTATCAAACTTGCCACAAACCACGCTAACAACTTTATTCATAAAGTTAGCTTTAAGAGATAGGTGATGTACACTTAATTTATATAAATTGTCAGAGTTGTCAGTGTTTATCATTATAACTGTGAGATTTTGGTTGAAAGGTTTTTTTAATATCATATAATTACATCATATTCTTGTTTTAAGGCGTTGACACAATGCTAAAGAAAGACCTTAAAGCCCTCTGGCTTCAGGATCCGAAGAAGTGGACATTATATGGATCACTTTTCTTCTGCTGTACTGTGTTCACGACAGTGGGTAAGTGACACACGTAAACCGTCACTTTACTACGGGGAAGCCCTTTTGAAAAGTAAACTACATAAAATATTCATCAGTGGAATTTACACATCATTGTTGTCCGTTACGCAGTGCCAACGTAACTAGCAAGTAAATATCCAAATATAGTATAAATTCCCAACCAGTGACGAGCTCATCTTAGTATGAAAGGTCGACACACTTGCTAAGATTTTGTTCCAATGGATAGCTCTAATGGCAGATGGTGTTCTCTGCTTTTTGTCTGTATGCTCTTTTAGTTGGGTTGTTTCTGAATCAATCAGGCAGAATAGATAAAACAGCATGGTGTTTGCACTGGGCGCTGGTTCATTATGCTGCTGTGACCATTGAGCAGAGAGCTTTCCTGGACAAGGTTACTTGTGGTAACCAGGCTCTTAAGAGGATGCCTGTTCTCAAAAATCAATATGTTTGCATTTTGCCTCCATGAAGTGAAACCACTTGCATTTAATGGTCAGGTTAGACCATGAAAAGGGAAGTTATTTTGTTGAAGTCCACGGTCAGCAAATAGACCTAGAAACCAACATGTTTAGTGACTTCAGTGGCCACAAAATCAATTATATAAATAAAGGCATTTTTTGTTTGTGTTTTTGTTTTAAGATTAATGATAATGATTTTTATTGCTATGCTTAATCTTAACATTGATCTTTTCTATCGTCACCCATTCAGTCTGCTATCAGGTCTTAGCTTCATCAGTCTACTTTTAATTTGTTTTGTTTTCACAGTTGCAGAAGAAAGCTGCCATGCCTTGACTGTTTGTTCATCCACTGATTACTCAGTATGGTATGCTAATAAGCATAACCTGACTAGCATGCTAGTCACCTGGAAATTGTGGGTTCCAAGGCCACCGTTGTGCCCTTGTGCAAGGCACTTGACCCTTAGTTGCTCTAGGGGAGACTAGCCCTGAACTAATTGATAGTTGACAAATGCAAGTCACTTGGATAAAAGTGTCTGCTAAATGTAAGTGACTTATTTGTTGTTGAGCTTAGCAAGGCAATAACACTTCCACTGTATGTAGTTGTGCTTGCAGACTGCACCACAGCTATTGAACAAATCCAGCTGAGTAGAGTTAAGACAGTATTAAAGTATCAAAGATTCACATAGGAACTGCAGTAGTTAATCGTGAAGTAGTTGTATGTTCTCAATTACTCAGGTGTGGGATGACCTTTGCATTTTTGAACACTTTCTCTTGAGAAACTGGATGAGAGTCAGCACACTTTCAGCAGCAAGTTAACCAGTGAGCTATTTCCTGTGAATAGGGCACTCACGCCTGTGTCAGATTGTGTGAGCGTCTAAAGTGTGACCTCATCCTTAAGAGCACTCTGTTGCACTCTTCAAATGCAGGGTACACTGACTTTCAGAAGACTGTTTTACATCTTGGAGGTGTTAGATCATTTAAGAATGTCTGAAAGGTTGTGTGTGTGTGTGTGTGTGTGTGTAGAGCCCAGCTATGCCAGCTCACAGGAGGCAGAGTCCCAGCTGGAGTGCGGCAGCTTCATGATTATAAATTGATCAGTGCCAGTGATCCCATTTCCTCTCTGATGATGATGTGATCTCATGTGAATCTTGGAGTAACGCTGAGTGGTGGAGGTGGTGGTGGCAGTGGTGAGGATAATGGGCGACAATGGGTTGGGGGGGTGGAGCTGTAAACTAAACCTAAGAAGAAGAAGAGCACGTCTTAGGAAATGGGAATGCTGGTAATTTATGAATCATAAAGATATTATGGGTGCTGACGGTTGTAAATGCCCGACGATCTCTAATAATGAGGGACTAAGGCAGGAGGCAATGTTGCAAAATTGCATTCGAATGATGTAAGCTAGTAAAAGCTAAGACTCATCATAGTCTTATCGCATGGATGTTAAGAATGTTACACAGCTATTCAGTTTTGTGCTAATTACACCACTGAGCTCTCATTAAAGGCATGCTAGGCAAACCTGAGATTTTTTTTACCTATGGACCTCCCTCTACAGTCACCAGTCGTAAATTCTCACCAATCCATGTGGATTTGTTTGTAAACCAAAGATTAGGAACCTGTAATGATAATTTGCATAAATTTACGCAGACTCACAAAGGTAATAAACGTGAGATCAGTTTCAATCAGTTCCAGTTTCGTTTAACATTGGGGTGGGATAGTCAAATGGCAAGTGTTGTAAGTGTGTAAGTGTTGAAGCGCTAGAGAATGGCAAGAGAGTATTCACTCACCCTGTAATGAGCCAAGAGACTTCGAAGCTGGTATATTAAACGAAAAACAGCATAAAATGTTGCTTGGTGTGCCTTTTAAATTTTTAGAGTACATGGACTTCAATACTAATATAAGCAGCACATTACTCCAAGTGTAACTTTGCACCCTTTGATGCTATTGATCATAATGCATCATTACATAGACAGGATTTTTTTTTTCATCAGTTATCTTCAAAGATTGCTTATTCTACAACCGTTTCCACTGATTTAGAAAATGTTTGGGTAATTTCTAAAATGTAGACTAAAGCAGAAAGTGATCTATAGATCTCTTAAATGGATGAAAAGAAGACAGACAAATTAAGTGTCGAAACAAACAAATTAGACTATTATGAAAAATATGCTTTTTTTCTTTTTAAATTTGATGACAGCAATTGATCCAAGGGGCAACAAAAGGGTGAAAAATTATGTGAAATTTTAGTTACTTTGGTAAACTGGAAACATAATTGATTGGAAAAAGATCATTAGAAAAGCATGGATTATTGTGGTCTTTGGCCCATCATGTGGCCCTACTTTAAGAAAACAAAAATCCTATCTTATCCTATCTTTTCAAACCAGCTAGTAATGTTTACATGGCAAGGATTGGCAAGGATCTGATTGTAGATGCAGTCTGGTTGGGATACATGTGATGGAATCACTACAGCTCTTTGCTCTTCTTCTGTATTTGTCATCGATCCAGGACTGCAGTCTAAACTGGCTCCCATCTCAATAACCCCAATATCCCATCTCAGTCTAGCAACCAACTGTGTGCACTTGGGAGGGAGGATAATGCACAGATTGAAAGGATGGCTAACCAGATCTCATTTCAAAATTTTCTTTTCCTGCAGACATTTTAAAAAGATTTTCAGCTCTTTTAATTGGAGAGAAATGTATTAAGACAGAAGAAAAAGGTATTTTTTTCATACTGGATTTGATTAGATGATATAATTACATTTTTAAAGCTTTTCTGATAGGTCCTCCTAATTAAATATTTTGCTAGATACTCCGCTTACTCCCAAGATGTTGGTCATTCTCACACCATTTCACCTCTTGGTCCTTCCATTCCCTGTTTGCTCACTTACTGTGCCCTTTCACTTCCTGGTCCTAACATTTCCAGATTGCTTACTTACACCTTTTCACTTCCTGGTACTGTCCCCACCCTTGGATGCCTCTTCATATAGAAAGTGCTCAACATTACAATTCCTATTCATAGAGAAACTAACTTGTCATTGTCTTGTCACATGATCAGTAAGACTTGACATTCAGCAATAACATTTGAGAGCAGTCATCATTACACGTGTATATATATATGAAAATTAAGACCAAACAAAACAAATTATGAATTTAATTGAATGATTTGATATTTTTTGTGTATTATTTTCTGTAGTATAAGCATATAATTCTGTTATAGACTGTCACTGGTATGGATTGTAATGACAATACAAATTTTGCTTTTTAGATTTTATTGTGAAACTTGAGGGCCAGGGAAATGTCAGTGTCATCATTACAACCAGTAGACAATGTTAAATGTGAACAGAATGCTAAGATTTGCAAAGCATGTAAAGTCTATTTTTACAAGAGAAGAGCGCAGTTATTTAAAAAGAGAAATGTATTTTTTGAAAATGTACAGTGTTGTGCAAAAACTTTAAGCACACGTTGTAATGACCACCTACATATGCATCTATTTCCTGTTCACTGGAGATGCAGGAGATCTAATAAACACAATATAGTGAACTTCTGGTTCCAATCTTAAATGTTAATGCCATTAAATGTATTGGTTTTGCAGTGCCCTAATGACCAGTCTTTCAAGGGGAAGCTGTTGATGGCATTGGCCAGTTCTGTTTCTGGCTAAAAGGCTCTGTTTCTGGTCCAGGCTCTGATGAGCTATGGCTATTAGAGCTCATTGGTCAGCCAGAGCCAGAGTGACAAAGGCATGGTGGAAGGTTGATATTCAGAGAGCCCCAAACAGGCAAACTTGGGCCCTGTTTCCACGCCTCTGATATTTTTATAAGTGGATATTTTTTAAAACAGCCTCCAGAGTGGAGAATTTTCAAAATGCTGTATTTTCTGGATTCCACTGGTATATGTGTAAATGCTTTAAAAAAATAGAGAATAAACAAATAGCTATTTATAAAAATATCTAGATACGTGTATACGGGGCCTGAGATGGTGCCCCTGTCCAGGCACACAGTGAAGATAAAACCAAAACCAATGAGCAAGCAAAACACACTAGAGAAGTAGCTCACCCCTATCTTTAGCACCCACACTGCACACAGTGGTTTGTTATATAGGCACTGTTTGACTTCCCTTCGCTCATTTCCACTCAGCTGAAAGTGTTGTGGCGTTCTTTGCCCCTGCCTCATCCATATTCCCCTATATCGGGACACCTCAGTGCCCGTTATCCACAACTTATTAAATTTACTATTGTGATGCGCTATTTAAAACGTTCATTATTCTCTGATAACCGTACACCTATGAAGCTGTTCCACTTTTCTGGCCGTATTATACTTGTAAATCAATTCGCTATCAATAGCGCTCCGCTGCAAGTCTTTGCTAGTTACTGCCATTAATCCTGGTCTGATTGAGACGTTGTGTGGTGGAAAGAAGTAGCTTTGCAAATGAGTCTGTTTTAGCTTTCAAAATGTGTAAATTGATAGCAAAAATACATAGCGTGGAGGTGGTATAACAGTGGTATAAGCAGGATAACTCCACGGCGTTCGTATATCAGATATGAATGCGCTTCAAAGTGTAAGTGCCACCCAACTTCTTTTCTTGGTCTTATTACCACTTTGATCGTGTATTAATATCTGATATACATATATATATATATCTATATATATATATATAACGTTGTGTCATTCATTTTCCCTTACATAAGTTTGAACCTTTTATGCATTATGCTTCTATTAGCATACTTGCTAAAAGACAGGAAGAGCTTGCAAACCTTCGCTGACTTGTCATTGGGTCCATAAAAGCTTGCACTTGCAGCACTTAGTATAATCGAGAGTGCTGTGAAAGCAGTAACAACAAAGATCTTTGAATATTGCTCGGCTTCGACCCTCTCTGGTAACAATCTGTTTGACAGTCAAACATCCCTCTGAAGATGAATGAGATGTGTTAGGCTCTTGCTCACCATAATACATGCACATGGAAAGAAGGAGTCCATCTGAGAGCATTCAAGAGCATCCAAACAAATTCAATTAAGTCCAAACCCAATTTAGTCTAATTTAAGTTCAAGTTACAGTAAGATAGTCTTAAATTATTCTGCTGCTATTCTTCTGCTCTTAAAGTTTTGGGAATAGTAGATTAGATTTAAGTTTTGGGCTTATTTATTTCTGTTAGTCAAAGACAAGACCATTCATATTTTTGTTTTGAGTCGGGATTAGGGATTAACTTCAAAATATATCAATATGTCAGGGTAATTTTGTCAAGGACGATACACCTGACAATATGAAAATATGTACTATTGTCAGTGACGATATAAATGACAGTTAGCCTGGCAAGCCAAACCACAAGATCAAGATGTAGGGTTTGACCATGACCGATAGACAGGGCTCTGCACGAAATAGGATAGCGCTACGACCAATCAGAGCAATGTCGGCAAAACAGCAAATAAGTCATTTTTAAATAACTTACCTTCTGCTGCTTAACTTAAAAAAAAAAGCCCAAGTCTAACTCTTCCAAAGTCGATGTCAAAACCTATTCAGACAACCACTGTTCCTTTGCCAGAGCCATCTTAGTTGTTTTGCATCATCACAGCCCTGTTGTCATCATGCTTAGGCCACCCAACAACTCTCTACAAAGACAGAGCGTCATGACTGGTCCTCCCAAGCCTTAATAGAAGACCTACTGAGGCCCTATGGTGCATGGCTAGACGTACCGGATGAGCAAAGCTATTTGTTACCGCTAGGGTACATTTAGATTTCTAGACTAAATGACGATGTGAAAACGGAAACGATTCACCACTGTTTTCTAACTTACCTCAACGTACAGTCTTGAGACACAAAAAAATGCAAAACTTGATCCTGACCATTTGCAATATTGAACTTTTTTTTCCTTGTATGCTAGTTGAACTTCAAATTTAGTCAGGCAGGCTTGTTCTCAGTCAGTATGTGAGGTACCCATCTTGCAGCATATGTACTTGTCATCAACTGTATCATCAGTATCTTGATCAAAAGTTCTTCTGAAGGAATTTTAATGTTAATCACACAGTAAGGCCAATCACTAATGGGGCAAAACTTTGAGAAGTTATGTGGAAGTACCTTGCATTCTTCTAACAAATTGGAACAGTAATTCTGTGAAAACACTGTCAGTTTGAATGTACTTATGATCATATGTCTGTCCATAGTCACTCAACTATGAAGGAATTATTCACAAAAGATGGCATATGTTGATCATAAAGGCAGCTTATTGATTATGTAGATGAGAGACACACAATCAATAGTAATCTCCTTTTGCTTTAGGCTTGATTGATTTGACTGACGTATGTGTTTATGATGTTGCCTCCAGTGATATTAATGTTTTTTCATGTTTGTTTTGTGTTAGGTTCTGATCATTAAAACTGTCATCTTGTGGGCATTCTGACAGAGACTGATTGGATAAGTGTGATTCTAGCCCACATTCCTACCCACAGCATTAGCACTTTAATGACTCCCCTGTGAGCAGATAGAGAAGAATAATCTTTTAAGAATAATCTTGTAATCTTACATCTTGAGATGCTATGCACTTTTTCCCGGGTTGGGAGGGCTTCATGTCTATACATACTGTATGCATATTCTGTTTTGTGGACTACTTTATTGCAATGTGTTGATTAATGTCTTACTAGGCAGTCACAGTCTTATTTTGGCACTTAGGTAGGTAGTATGCCTAAACAACTACCTCAGGCTGTGTATTGTGGGTAAAAAGATTTTGCCTGTGTATGTGTGATTGCTATATGTTTTCAAGGCTGCCAAAACAATGGATTTGACACCCAAACCACAGTGGTCCAGGTAACGTTAAAGGATGAATAAAATAAAGAAAAAATAAGGAAAGAAAACAAATAAAAGTTGTCACTGCGCTAGACCTGGCCCAGCCTCCATCTAGAGGAGGTATTACCTCATCTTTACTGTCTGCAGCATTTTAATGGATTGTCCTTTTATATGACGCATACACAAATTAATCACAGCACATTTCATTTGGCCGTTCAGTTATCGTCTGGTGCTGGCAAAATTCAGTTCTATAGACTAATAGGATATTTTCTGGTGCTGGCAAAATTCAATTCTGTAGACTATTAGGATATTTTATCTGAGGGATTTTTGGTGTTGTAAGAATTCTATGTGGTGCTACAACCAATTTGAAATTTAGTAAAAGGTATAGAGTCTTAGCGTATAGAATCACACCTGCAGACAACACACTAGAGTAACCAGCAGAAGCCATCACCAAAAAAATTTATACAGTTGCCTACAAATACTTGTAGATGCAGTGGTTTTGCAATGCCTTTTCATCATTTGGTCCCTTTCGTTATCATTTGGTGTTTTTTTCTGTGCTGGATCTGCCCAGGTTATGGAGAGATCTATCCCGTCACTATGCCAGGGAAGGTGATGTGTGTCCTGTATGCCATGGTGGGGATTCCTCTCATGCTGCTGGTGATTACAGACGTGGGCGACATCATGGCACGTCTGTTCTCCAAGGGCTACCATCACCTGCACAAGCTCCTCGAGCTCCTCCGCCGCAAGCGAGCAATGGCCGACGGCATGTACACCTTCAGCCACGAGGTGGTGGTGCGCGAGCCACTGGACATCAAACAGGTAATCCGTACGCAGGCCTCGGTCAAGCGCAGGTCGGTGAAGCTGTTCAACAACCGCGAGATCTTCGAGCAGCTCATCACCCGAGAGAAGCTGGGCCGTTCGGCCCCGCTGCTGCGTAGTCGCTCCTGCCCCGAGCTGAACCGCTCAGTGCCTGGCGGCTCCACCCTCTGGGATGGCATCGGCGACGACATGGACCGGCTCAACGTGCCGCTGCTCCTCATCCTGCTCGTGGTGTTCGCCTACATCTTCCTCGGCGGCCTGGTGCTCAGGCTGTGGGAGGACCAGTTGACGCTCTTCGACTCCTTCTACTTCTGCTTCATCACGCTCACTACCATCGGCTTTGGCGACATTGTGCCCTTGCACCCCAACTTCTTCATGCTCACCTTCATCTTCATCATCAGTGGCATGGCCATCATGTCCATGGCCTTCAAGCTGGGCCAGTCGAGCATCATCAGCTGCTACCGTCGCCTCATGCGTTGCATCAGCCGCGGGCGGGTCAAGTACGAGGCTACCCAGGACGATTGATGGACGACAGAACAAAGAAACAGTGAGGGAGTGAGAGAGGAAGAGAAAGAGAGACAGCAGCCCTGTCGCTGGAATGAACAGAGACTGGGTAATGTGGGGATTTGGGAATTAGCCTGGGAGGGTCTGACTCCCTGAAAGAGTGGGACAGACCCCAGATTGACCAATGAGACCAATGATACTTTTCAAGTGGTTATTCATAGGGGTTTGGGATAGGCCACAAGGCTGGATGTCTCCAGGCAGAATGGGACAGCTTTGATGTGAGAACCACTAAGTGCCTCTCTTTGAAAGGCTTTAGTGGATGTTGTGGCTTAGACAAGGTCTGCATGAATAATTTAACATGAGCATGCAGCTGAATAAATGAATATGCATGTTAGTACATAGCAAGTCGATTCAAAATTGGAATCTTCATTTGTATAGAGACATCTGAACAAATAGCAAGACCATTTCTCATTATTTCGATCAAATTTGCATGGTATATTTACACCAAAAATGATAACAAACCAGAATATTTTTTTGTTTTCTAGAAATTAGAATATTGAATTTCAAGTGTAGTTTTTGCAGTTTGTGCAGTCAGTCTATTTC
Organism: Tenualosa ilisha; assembly: GCA_015244755.2. Taxonomy (NCBI): domain Eukaryota; kingdom Metazoa; phylum Chordata; class Actinopteri; order Clupeiformes; family Clupeidae; genus Tenualosa; species Tenualosa ilisha. The sequence continues at coordinate 864,137 of PYXC01002777.1, read as the reverse complement.
TGCATCTTCTATACCAGTTCCCAATTTCAGAGTTTTGTTTATAAACAGATTGACAGTCTGACTGAAATATCTGCACTCATACATGGAACTTTTACCAGTGCCAGTGTCTATGTTCTGTTCTGTTCAATGTTTGATGCTTTAAATTTTGTCCAAGTAGAAACAGTTCTATGTAACAATTTCTGAAATATTTTTTAACAAAACATATGTACAGCTTAGTTTCATTGTCAGTATTCTGAGAGTTTTTTGGCCACCAGTGATATATTACTAATATGTAAAATATGTTAAAGAATGCAGAAATTGTGTTCATCAACCAGTAAGTTTATTTAGATTTTAGATTTTTATTTGTGTTCATTGCATTAGTGGTCTTTAGAGTCTCATAACCACACCCACAACAAATTACTCTGTGGTATGTAATGCTAAGTCAAGAAATCTCCTGGAGCTCAGTCTAATTACTAATCATTTGCACAGTGGGTTTATTGGGAAATAACCGTTTGAAGAAGATTTGTGTGTCCATTATTTTTCCTCGTGACATTCTTAAGACTTCCAGTATTGCATTTGTATCATATGCATTATCCATCTCAGCGTTTACAGTGGAGTAATGTATGTCGATCTGTCTGCGTGTCTTTCATTCTTTAGCACCAACATTAAAACGAATGCAAAGCATATGAACAGAGACATTGCCTTTTTGACCTAAGTAATGTAGTGGCATAGAAACAGCTCAGAAATCGATGTTTGTGGTAGCCTGGTTAAACCCATTCTGATCTGTGAGTGGTTTGATTTTGCTCTGCAACTCAGTATGGCCACCATATTTGCGCTTTGTTTTATTTACCTGAGATAGGAAGCCAATCAAAAACTAGCCTTTACATCTGACACGAAAGAGGTGGGCTGAAAACCCAAAACCTAAAACAAGAAACAATTGATGGAGGCATTTTGACCTACGCTCATTGATCCCACCTCAGAGAAGTGGGAAATGACGCCAAGCTCAGTCTCCGACAGCTGTAATTGGTCACAAAAGCCAGGCTGTGTTTGTGTGCATTCTAATCCTATTTCTCTTTTTAATGAATACATCTTCATTTGCTCTGGAGATCTGTCTGGAGTCAAGCCCAACATGGACCGTTTCCAGATCACCCAAACACCAGGAACTAATCTCTACTACATATCCAGCATGGGCTTTATCTGATGCACAACCAATAATGGCATTTGCGTTAAACCATATGGACATCAGTACTCAAACTCTTCAAACTGTACAATACAATTGCACACTAAGTGTTGTTAACAACAAGTAAGAGGTGTTTGCGGCACTTCTAAGAGCTGGTAAGAATTGAATGCACCAATTTAGCTTGACTTCTTTTACTGGTAACACCCAGAGGTGCAGTGGGGATTGGTTTGGTGGCGGTATGCAATATTAATGTTACAGGCCTGATAGTATCACTGCATGATTATGGTCATCCTATAATGTTAATTAGCATTTGTTTATGACAGTAAAGGGCTGATTGGAGAGGTTTGCTTGACATGCACTTATTGGTACCACTGGTGACAACACCTTACTAGCATCATTTTATAAATGAATGCCTATTGAAAAAGTGAGAAATTCCCCCAATCCCCCATCCAGTGCCCACTATACCTTTGGTAACACCCTTGAAAATCAGCGGTCAACAAGAGGTCAACTGAGGTGTGGTCAGGCTCATATCTTTACATCAAGCATCAAAATGCCTAAGACTATAAGTTAAGTCATATGTAATCCAATGCAGTACAAAGAGGCTGTTTGAGAGAGCTCCGCTTTAGAACCTTTGGTCAAATTGCTGTAATGGGCAGGGCAAGTGTGTGTCGGTCATTTCTTCTATCAAGGTAAGTGTGAAAAGATCTGTGTGTTGGTCATTTCTTCTATCAAGGTAAGTGTGAAAAGATCTGTGTGTTGGTCATTTCTTCTATCAGTCCATTTACTTATGGAACTGTTCAGTGAACTAACATTGTTCCTTTAGGACGCACACATGGGAACAATAGACTCCTTTATTAAAGGTCACGCCATAAATGGATTTCTTAGAAGATAATCTTGTTGACTAGACCAACCGACTAGAAAATTCCATTTTCATTATGTTGTTCTGACATACCTTAATGTAATGTTGGTACTCATTTAACAAAAGGCTATTTGTTTGACTCCGGTGTTATGCCCTGTCTTGGAACATTTTAGGGACTGGCCAATATAGCATAATTTCAGGGACTAGCCAATATAGCATCATTTTGGGGACTGACCAGTATCACTTCCTCATTTTGCTTCCATTCTTCCATTTCTTATAAACTTTCCCTTTGTACATACGTTTCTGCAAAATCATTTGAGTCTTGTTTCTGTTTAGGTCTCTAAAAATGATTTTCCCACGGGATAAATAATCTCTATCTATCTATCTATCTATCTATCTATCTATTTGTCTATCTGTCTATATAATTGTTTTAGAGGCACTAATAGAATGTTGTGTATGGCACCAAATTGCGCTTTCAAATATGATATTATCTCTGCATTATTAAAGAAATGGAAAGGGGGCGGCTTGAATGATTTGCCCCTGATGTCATAGGCTATTCAGGTTTATTCAGCCACCCCGCACACATTCTCTTCACCTCCTGCCCTCTAGGAGGAGATATAGGACCATTCGTGCCCACTCCACCAGACTAGCAAACAGCTTTATCCACCAGGCTGTCAGAAAACTGAATCCCCCGCCCCTCTCTGCCCGACTCTACTTTATGGGGGCAGTTGGGGTGTGCCTGACTCATATACAGAGGCAACATAACAGCACAACAACAGAGGCAACACTTAGGTTCAAAACCAAGCAAAATGAGTTTATTAAAATAAATTAAAATAGGAAAAATGTCAAGGGGGGGAAATAGTGTATGCATGCATGTGGGTAGTATGTGAGTGTGCAGGGATGTCTGTAAAGTAGTGTGCGCTCAAAAATGTTGTCAGTCCAAAAATAAGAGAGGAGCAGGCAGAATGTGAAATGGGGTGTGCTTATATACCTACACTGGCACCAGATGTGGGTAATCTCCCAAAATTAGCCTTCCCTAGTGCACGCTGGGAACCTGAGTCCTAATGTGGCCATCATGAGGAACCCAGAAGGCCCGCAGGGGAGCAGAGGCAACACAGATTAAGAGTGACCACTGTGATCAGCAGGCTAATAAGAGAAACTGATGCAAGCCCTGATCACCTTACAGACTTCAGGCCAGACTCAGACGTTTAAGATAGGAGTGGGAAATGATAGCATTTTATCAAACTCGATGCCATTGTCGATTTTGCTTATTGGTCCAATTTTTCATCATTTCTTGTATTAATTCCTTATTGTTTAGATGGTAGTCTACACAGAGTTTCAGTATTAGCATATAGGCTTACAATGTAGCCTTTGCAGTATCTCACAAAAGTGAGTACACCTCTGACAATTTTGTAAATATTCTTGTATATCTTTTCATGGTATAACACTATTGAAATGAAACTTTGATACAACTTAAAGTAGTCAGTGTATAGCAGTATAGATTTATTGTCCTCATTAATGTCTAAACAACCTGGAACAAAAGTGTGCACCTCACAGCAAACATGTCTTAATTGTGCCCAAATTTTCAAATGTCAATTGTTGGGCGGCGGTGGCATAATGGTTAATGAACCTGTCTGAATAGTAGCCTGGAAATTGTGGTTTTTAATCCCGGCTGACACTGTTGTGCCCTTGAGCAAGGCACTTATCTTTAAGTTGCTCTAGAGGAAACTGGACCTGATGTAATTGATACCTGACAAATATAAATTGCTTTGGATAACAGTGTCTGCTAAATGTAAATTAGTTCTTTTCAGAGGACAATAAACCTATACTGCTATAGAAGCTGTACACTGACTATTTAAGTTGTTTATATTATAGTGTTGTCTCATGAAAAGATATAACAGAATATTTGCAAAAATAAGGGGTGTACTCACTTTTGTGAAATACTGTACTACTGCTGTGCCCATAACATTTAACTTAACTTGTTAGAATGTGGTAAAGCATGGGAGAGGAAAGACCACCTGTGTTGTCTGTTTCTGTTTTGCTGTCAGAAAGACACAGTGACCATGGTTTGAAAACATGCTGGCAATGATAAGGGAAATTGATCATGTCAAAGGCGTACGATTCCAGTGAACTGAAGTGTTCTATTACAGATTCTGCTTGATTCACGGTTCTCGATTCCCACTCCTATTTGTGATTATGTTTTACTAAGAACCATGTAGCTGCACTATTCAGTTAGGATGTAGAGAAAGAATGGCAATCTGGGACCAATAAAACTATTTCACTCATATATAATATAATTAGAATTACAGACAGCTGTTGCACCATTCTCTAGTGAAGTCAAATATGTCTGTTTCATCTGGAATGATCTCCCAATGAGTGAATAACAGTAGAGTAACAGTGAATTGAATGTGAAACAGTGAATCAGCAGGAATAACAGTAGAGCAGGGAAAACAAGCCATTGATATTCGGGGTAAACCCAATCAATCAGTCAAGACCACGTTTTCTGGACCACAGTTGGGTCTTTTTATGTTTTCTGGGCCACAGGTGGGTCCGGTGAGGAGTGATTAGTATGGGGGGATTACCAACGTGAAATTTAAATTAAAGAATTGAACTCTTGTGTAAATGATAGTTACGCATATGCCTTCACTGGTTGTGAATAATATAAAGCCAAAGAAATATAATGTCAAAGAAACTGTTATGACTGGTTCCTGGATTGTCTAGGGCTGAGGTTTCAGAGGCAGCGGCCGCCATTCCTGCGAGCTTGCAAAAAGTTGAAATAATCAGTAGATGGCGCCAGTGTGTTTTTAGTGAACGTGAAAAAGATTGCGCTTGGGACAAGGTACAAGATCATTGTATAGGTCAGATCTGTTATACTATCTCTAAGGAAGTCCCCTACAACTCACTCTCCCATTCACTTTCTCTTCCCATACAGCGCGACGGCTTTTCAAATGTTTTGAGGACCAGTTATCATGCGTAAAATAAATCTAGTTGTCTTTTAATCATTTTAACGGATGTTTGGGTGTCTGACGACTGTATTCGCTGAATTTGTTTTGATTAATTTTGTTCAAATATTACTTTGACTTCTCGCACCGAGACGTCAGTCTTAGGCATCCTGCACCTCTCCAAAAGCGCTGCTGGTGCGCAGGTTGCGCAGTGCTGCCCCTGGTGATGCTCACGACTGATAAGGACCACTGACGTCAGGAAGCGGTAAGTAAGTAAACCGCCCGTGTCTTTGGTGCCCTACACCACGGCCGTGACAGCAAACCCAGTTGTAAATGAGCGATTAAGGTAAGATTCAAGTAAACTAAGCAAACTGTAATACTTAACCCAGGCAGTGATTCGTAACTGTTTAGCTACAATTTGTTCATGTAGTAGCCTAACCTTCCGGATGAAGTGTGTAGGCTAACTTAAATTGTTTTGATATTTTAACATAAAAAATCTCAAAGAAAAATGTATAAAACGTACATTCCTATGCATTACACCTGAGACATTTTTCAGTGTGTTTTTATCCTGTTGCAGGGCTCAATCCCTCTCTCCCTTTCGGATTGTGTGAAAATGGGAGCATTAGATTCTTTGAGAGAATTCAGTTTGCTGACATGGCTGAGAGAAAGAAGACAGTCCAGAAAACTGATCTTGCTGATCGTTTTCATCGCTCTTTTGTTGGATAATATGCTTTTGACGGTGGTCGGTAAGTACAAAAGCTGAAGTTTATTTATCATACACCTGTTACGCATGCATTACTCATGTCGCGCCATCATTTGCTGTTCACTATCCACAGCTGTGTTATAAAACATAAATTTTTGGATGTCTCCATGCGCACACTATATCGGTTTTGTAGTGTTTTTAAATGTGTTGTCCAGCAGACCATGACATAAATTGAAAGATAAACTTTAAATGTTTTCTATATAGGATGCGGTAAGCTGTAGATGATGAATTCATTGCTGATAAGAAACCAGTGGTTACTGATTTCTGGCAGGTGCGAAAACACAGTCCTAATCCAATAGAGGTCATTTACTGAGGGACGATTTTTTTTTTTTACGTTTTCTGGGCCAGCTTAATTCAATAAGCATAGATAAGGATAAGTAAATCAGTCCGTTTATCGCATATATCGACGTAATTAAGTAATAAAAACAAATTAGAACCTTGGTTATGTCAGTCCACTTTTCTTTTTGTAGAAGGATGGAAAACTTAAAACCCATAGCAGGAAGGCTAAATATGGGCATGAAGACTCCCTGAACCATTTTCATTCATAACAGAATGTGTTTGAATTTTGATAATTAATGTTAATACTCGCTATGTTTTTACAAAATTTGACTGGAATACTTTTGAAAGACAAAGTGGCCAAAAATAGATGAGTTGTTTAGGCATTTGAAACTGACGTTGTTATATGTTTGAAATTTGAGTTGATTTTAAAACAGTCAAAATCAAATTTTCAGAAATATTCCAAAATAAAATGTAAAATATGAGAAAGCAGCCCAAACATTTGGTGAAGAACACTGGGTAATGTTTTCTTGTCAAACCATTCTCAACATCACCATGCTGTGTGTGATTCTAAGTGACACAGATGTGCTTTGAACTGGTCGTAGATAGGGATGCGCCTGAGGGAAAGTGCAAATCTCTGACAAGGAAGCGCGTCGTGAAACAGGCTTATGTAAACTGTTGCTCTAATAGCAGTGTGTGAGAATTGGTAAAAGTGTATTATCAGAAATCAAACAGATCATTTAAGTGTGTGTGTGTGTCGGTCTTAGATATTTCTGTTCTTTGTTGTTCTCAGTGCCCATCATCCCCAGTTACCTTTACACAGTGGACGATGAGGCAAGCACCAAGGACAGTATAACCCCCACCGCTACACCCTTTCCCTCTGCTAACACGTTCCAGACCATTGTGTCACTTTATGACAACTCTACATATGAGACCACTGGCATCAGACTGCTCTCCACTCCGCCACCGCAAGCTCTGTCCACAACCACGGCCCCGGCCGCTACCACTAACGGCACCGGATCAGACTGCCCCAAAGGAGACGAACAGCTCCTCAATGAAAATGTCAAAGTGGGACTCCTCTTCGCCTCCAAAGCCACTGTGCAGCTCCTCACCAACCCGTTCATTGGGCCGCTCACTAACAGGTGGGTGACACAGACTGGAGACACCAGTGATGATGGGCTATCTGGACAGGGGTGCTGCTAAAAATGTTGGGTCCTATGGCAGAAAATAATTTTGGGCCTTCCAAAGTTCTATTACAATATCAGCATGTTCTCTGAGGCCCCCTGTCTGTACCAGGCCCTTAGAATGATCCTAAGTTCTCCCTTCCTGCTGGCGCCTCTGTATAATCTGAATATAATCTCAGCCTGAACAAACATCTTAGTTTTTTGTACTATGATTTTTGTACAAATCATAGAAAGCCAACCTAAAAATTCAAGAGTGAAATGTGGCCTTACAATAACCTCACTCTCAGAGATTTTTTATGAAAACATTCAATAGATAGATGGAAAAAGAGCATTACCCGGGGGTTTGACTTGTACATGCTGATGACACTGTTAAATGTCACATGCAGGGCAGAGGTCATCTCCAGGGTTACGCTCATCGTCCCCTCCCCTCCCCTCCCCCTTAGTTCTCCCTGTTGTGACAGGATGTGATCAGTCACAGGTTGGTGCTTAATTACACTGAATATCTTCATTACATATGACAAATCGCAGCACATAGCATACATTGGGCCAATAACTATATTGTTAGTTCTATGTTTTTTTATTATGTACGCTAATTGACCACCATATAGTGTGATTATGAAATTGTGTTTATGGCATTGGAATTCCTATATTGATAGATTTGGAATAGATTTGGAAATAGACTTGGCTCCGGACAATGCTGGTGAAAGGAGACAAATGCCATACTGTTTCTGCATGGGCTGAGCACAAAACTGCCCTGCAATTTAAACAAGGACTAGAGCTCTGTGATCTTCCTTTCACCTTTTCTTTCAGACGTGGAAAAGATGACATAAAGCCAGTCAAGCAAAAAAAAAAAAAAAAAAAGTATTATTGTCTTGTCTACATTAGACAGACCTTTTAAACCCCACCTGAGATTTTGACACTTGTTGGATAGATGGTATGAGACAGGAATGATCATGTGTCAAGGCTTTTGAAGTTTAAAGAAAGCTGTGACCAGGACACTCAAATGTCATATGACCATTCAATCTTTCAGTGTTAAGCTTGAGTGACAAAACACTGCAGATTGTTCTGCTCACTGATGTGCCATATTGTTTCTTCAAAGACAAATACTTATTCTGCAGTCAAATATTTGCTAGTCATTTGTATGTCGTTTGAGTGTAGACACAGTTAAAGAGTGCCTGTCATGTGAGACTGATAACAGTCAAGTTTTTTTTTAGTTCTATTCTCAGGAAACCTTAGGGACACATCTACCCACCTTTTGCACTATCCCTGTAAATACAGCCTCATCCCGTAGACTTAGGACACATCTACCCCCACCCTTCCCCTTGCACATCCCCCTTCAATACAGCCTCATCCCGTAGACTTAGGACACATCTACCCACCTTTTGCACTATCCCTGTAAATACAGCCTCATCCCTGTAGACTTAGGACACATCTACCACTTTTGCACTATCCTGTAATCAGCTCATACGTAACTTAGGACACATCTACCCACCTTTGCACTATCCCTGTAATACAGCCTCATCCCTGTAGACTTAGGGACACATCTACCCACCTTTTGCACTATCCCTGTAATACAGCCTCATCCCCGTAGACTAGGACACATCTACCCACCTTTGCACTATCCTGTAATCCAGCCTCATACCCGTAGACTTAGGACACATCTACCCACCTTTCACTATCCTGTAAATACAGCCTCTCCCTGTAGACTTAGGACACATCTACCCCCTTTGCACTATCCCTGTAATCCAGCCTCTACCCGTAACTTAGGACACATCTACCCACCTTTGCACTATCCCTGTAAATACAGCCTCATCCCTGTAGACCTAGGGACACATCTACCCACCTTTTGCACTATCCCTGTAATCAGCTCATCCCTGTAGACTTAGGACACATCTACCACCTTTTGCACTATCCCTGTAAATACAGCCTCATCCCTGTAGACTAGGACACATCTACCCACCTTTGCACTCCTAATACAGCCTCATCCCTGTAGACTAGGGACACATCTACCCACCTTTTGCACTATCCCGCTACTGGTGCTCTCACAGTGACAGAATGCAGAACAGAAAGTCACCATGAATGTCTATTTCATTGGTGTTGTTCTTTTCCCTGTCCTTGTGTGTGATGAATGCATAACTATGTGTCTTACAAGCTATGGGATGTCCTTCCTTTGGATCCTTAAAGCATCTATCTGTGGCTGTGCATCTGTCTTCCTTAACAGATGTAGAGTAGTTAAAGGGGAGCTAGAGATTGGGAGAGTCTCTAATCTTACAGGACTTTTCATGGCCCTTGTCATATACATATTGTTTCATTTTCTTGTGTGTCTAAGGTCAGAAGTTCAGAACTTCAATGTGCATAGGAGATGAAATTATTTTAGTTTTATACATAGACAGTCTAATAGCATCTACTTTTGTGTAACTGACAGTATCTGACATTTTTCTATGTATGTCGTTTCAGAATAGGTTACCAGATCCCCATGTTTGCTGGCTTCTGCATCATGTTTCTCTCCACCATCAGTAAGTGATGCACTGATCTTCTTCAGTTAGTATCTTCTCCTTGCCAGGACTGCTTGAGGTCTACATGAACAGACTGCAGTGCAGACTACAGCAGGGGTGGAAACATAGGAATTTATCAGTATCAGAGGGATTCGATTCCAGTGATTTAAAGCATTTGTTTCTCATTTCTGATTCCTGGTTCTCAAATCCCAGACTGCCTGTATTATGATTGTTTCAATAGGCACTGGAGGTGAACCATGCGTTTTGTCTGTCAAAATACCGTAACAAGAATGATTTCAGTTATCTCTCAAAAGTCATATAGCCTAGATGTGCATGTATCCAGTACGGCATTAATAGTCTAGAAATCTAGACACACTCTTGTGGTAGCAAATAGTTTTGCTCTGTGGGTACTTCTAGCCACACACCATTGAAGCCGCAGTGGGTCTACTATTGGTCTTACACAGGCTTGGTAAGACCAATCACAACACTCTATCTTTCGTTGGGCGGGCTTAGCACGAAAATGACAGGGCTGTGACAGTGCAAATCAGCTTATTGGCCAAGGAATATCGGTCCTTTTACTCAGCTTTGGCATCGACTTCGGAAGTATTACACTTGGGCTTTTCTTTGAGCAGAAAAAGGTGCTCAAGTCATTTGTTTCGAACAAGAACATATTTGCTGTTTTGCTGACGTTGCTCTGATTGGTTGTAGTACTATCCAGTTCGAAAGACAACCGCTGATTTTGTCCCTAGGATTGAGCTCTGTCTATCGTCGTGGTCAGACAGTCTATTCATTTAGATGTTATGTTCTGGCCTGTCAGGCTACAGAATTAACATAGAAGGCTACTGAATATTGAACCAAACTTTAGTTTTTGATCAGTTCAACCAGCTGAACAGATGTATTTGTTATACACAGCGGTACTACAAATGTAGCTAGCATCAGTAGAATAACAGTATGCCGTGGCATATGAGAAGACTCAGCCAACATCACCAGGGCTGTTTTGAATAATTTGCATTGCATTGCATTTTTACATTGTTTCAATGCACTGAACAGTAGGGGAGTGATCAGACCTGTTGCACACATTCACACTGGTAAATTTGGTCCACTGCCTTCCTTAAATGTGAAATGTCCTGAATGATGATATCTAAACGGCTGATGCTGTGTATATGTAACATGTATGTATATGTGTGGGCCACTTTGTCAGTAGTGTTATTTGCATCTCCTGCACTATGGTTCCACTTGATTAAATAGTCATTCAGGAGACCTAGGAAGAAGCTTTTGTTTCATTTGAATGAATGTGTGTTTGCTCCTCATGGATGAGAGCATCTCATAATATGTTTTCCCATCTCTTTTTCTTGATGTCTTCTTGTGTAAGTGTTTGCTTTCTCAAAGAGCTACACTCTGCTGTTTCTGGCCAGATCTTTACAGGGTGTGGGATCCTCATGCTCTTCAGTAGCGGGTGAGCTATGCTACCTTCTGTATTAAAAATAACAGGCCTGGCAGCAGATACCGTATTGCTGATAGTTCATTCCACACGTGGAGGTAAAGTCACTTAAACACGTGTGTGTGTGTGTGTTTGTGTGTGTGATATTTTATACAGGAATGGGAATGCTGGCAAGTGTGTATACAGATGACGAGGAGAGGGGCAATGCAATAGGAATAGCTCTTGGAGGTTTGGCCATGGGAGTTTTAGGTGAGGTGTCTTTTTTATGAACTCAGAAAACCGAATTAAATGACACTGTGAAATTAAAACAATAACTTAGTGTATCTTGATGTCTAACATCAGCTGACGTCCAATTTAACAGGTTGTAAAATTCTGAACATATCATGGAGTGTTTTACCAGACAATAAACTAAGATTTACCCACAGGCCTCAGTGCGTGATGAAGTATGAATTAGTATCGCCCAAAGTTTTCATTTAGTTTTCATTTTATCCATTTTTGCGATTGTATCTGAGTCTCATTTATAGTAATGAGACTCAGTAGAGCTGCTGCTGTGTGTGTTTGTGTGTGTGTGTGTGTGTGTGTGTGTGTGTGTGTTTGTGTGTATGTGTGTGTGTGTGTGTGTGAGTGTGTGTGTGTGTGTGTGTGTGTGTGTGTGTGTGTGTGTGTGTGTGTGTGTGCAGAACTGTGCCTGGGCCCTGGCTGATGTGACCGTGTAGTCACATGCTTGAACTCTGCATGCTTGAGTGATGTGTTTGTTTTTCCACCAGTGGGCCCTCCATTTGGTAGCGTGATGTACGAGTTTGTCGGGAAGACCGCACCTTTCCTCATCCTGGCAGTGCTGGCTGTGTTGGACGGAGGTGAGTTGAACCACATTGTTGTACGCTTGTGTGTGTTGCAGGATGTTAGGCTTGGCTTAAGTGAAGGGACTGGCGTCTGCTGTTGAGTGTGGACATATGTAATATGCAGGTTCTCCACTTACTATTCTAGCAATGTTTTTTTATGTGTTTATACTTAATGGCCAACAAAATTAGATGTTTTTTTTCTCTAAACAGCATTACAACTGTTTGTCCTGCAGCCCTCAAAGGTTGAGCCAGAGGTGAGTGCTATTAGTCAGTAAACCTCTGATTTCAACTTTATCTAGGGGTTTCTGTGAGGGATGGAACAATGATCTCTTTCGTGGTAATGTGTGTGTCTTTGCTAGAGATCGAAACAGATTGTAATAATTATATTATAAATGAATAATAAACAGTATTCAAGCACGATTTAAAAAACTTAATATGGCTTGCACCAGTGAAATCATTACAAACACAAAGGTAAAGCCCACATGCATGGTACACGTAACATATTTGTGTACACTTAAAGCAGTAGTCAGGAGTCCATAAATCTAAAGTCCTGTTGTTTATAGCGGCCGAGTGTTTTAGGAAGGAATAAGAACAAGAATATTTGGTACAGCGAAGACCAAATAGAGAAATGGCAGTCAATGCTAACTGATGAGGCCAAAGAAACTTTGTTTCAGTTTAGTTTTTCTGTGCCCTAGTTCAGTTAGCTTAGCATTAGATGGCAATTTGTAAATTTGGTTTGTGTTGTACCAAATGTTGCCGTCCTTATACTGTACCTTCAGACAGCACTCAGCAACCTCAAAGAACAGGGATGTGGGCTGACTGACTCCCGATTTTTCCTTTAACATATCTGAGATGTGAAATTTACACAGAAAGCTTGTTTCTGTTTCCTGGTTGAATTAAGGCTATGAGAAATGTACAGCAACTCTCTTGATGGGAGTGTGAACAGAGACAGGCTCTGGGGGTGTAATAGGAAAAGCTTGTCAGAGGAGCTGTCCTTTGGGGTCCCTTTGAAATGACTCACAGGAAGTGCAGCTGTGGGATGGAGATCTCTATCGAGATGAGCTCTGACTTTGATCTATGAGAAATGATGTCTATCGCTGTCTCTGGATATGACGGCAGCAATGAGAAAAACACATTGAATTGTCTGTGTGTGTGTGTGTGTGTGTGTGTGTGTGTGTAGCTGCTAATGTGCTCAGTGTCCATCTAATTTCTCTGGCCATCACTTTCTTGGTCCTTTCTAACATCCTTAGAAGCCTCCACCCAGCACTCTTTGATTTCTCAGTCTGAGCCTGTGAGCCTGTGATTCCAGATACCCCCCCCCCCACACACACACACGCACACACACACAAACACACACAAACACACACAAACACCACCAACAAACAACAATCTCTAAAAACAAACAACAACAAGAAAAACAAAGCAAGTCATCAGAGCTGGACAGTGTGGAGGCGCTCCCCAGAGCCGAGCAGTTCAATGCAAACCTGTCCCTCTCTGCAAGAAGGAAATGCACATCTGACACGTTAAGGCAGCAATATTTACGAGTATGCTCAAATGTACTCGCCCGTTCAGACAACACACTCCTCGACTGTTAAATCATCAAACAGAGGCACAAAGGGCGATCAGAGCAGATAGTGGACCAGAAATAAAAGGTGGTTTCACACAGGGAGGTGTGAGATGGTTTACTGAGCAAAACAGATGTAGTCAGATTATGACTGGCAAGGAGTTATTGTTCAAGCCCTCTGTTCATTAGAGTAGGCGTCTCCCACGCCAAATTAGATTCAGGCATCCACAAAAGGATGGGAGAGAGTGACAGAAAACGAAGCTAGGCTCTCTTTTGACGTGACACCTCCCCCAATGAGGACGCTTACTGGAAAGCAGGGTAGGGGAGAGGGACTGCAATTAAAGCCTACAGGGGTAATTATGAGCTGTCTCTTTCTCTCTCTCTCTCTTTCTCTCTCTCTCTCTCTCTCTTTCTCTGTCTCTCTCTCTCTATGTGGATGGCTGATGGCTTGGTGTGGATCAGTTTCAATGGCTGGGTGGGTGTGTGTTGTTTGAGGGCTCTTTTGAATGCATTGTTTTTGAAGGGTACCAAATAAGGCCCATGTTACACCTCCTGTGATGCAGCCGTTGAGGTGCTTGGGTTTCTTTTTTTAGATGCACGTGGAGATGTTTCAGTCTTTTTACAATTTCATGTACTGAAGAAGTGCATAAATAATTAATAAATAAAAAGACAGAAACAGATAGCCATATCTGAAGAAGAAGAAGAAAAGGATCTTTCTGATTGTTTTAACAACAGCCAGTTATTAGACAATAGACCTTAGGAATAATCGGTAGACAGACCATATTTATGTCTAACATAGGTCCTTTTCTCTAACCTTCTCAGAGTCAGCAGGGCACACCACTCTTAGCCCTTATGAGGGACCCCTACATCCTGATCGCTGCAGGTAAGGAAAGAACCTGTTTGGAAGCGGTGTGTTCTATTTAGTATGGTGGCCATTTTGCCCTTTTGAAAATTCTCAGAAAAAGAAGGGATCAAAGGGGCATTATGCATGCCTAAGAGGACGGCTCAATGAGCTGTGAGAAGAACTGATCTGAATATCCTGTTTTATGTGCAGAGTGTGTGTTTTATAAGAACTCAGAGTAGGGCATATGTAATTAAACAGTGATATGCTCACTGAGTGAACATTTCACAACATTTCTGTGGCATACAGTAATTCAAAATTATATCAGGTGTGTGTATGTGTGTGTGTGTGTGTGTGTGTGTGTGTGTGTGTGTGTATGAGGGGAGTGTCATCTCAAGCACAGAGTAAGAGGCTGAAAAGCTATCTATGTGTCTTTTAGACAGTCTACCACTCCTACTACCCATCTGTCAACCAAATGTCTGGCTAATATGGGATATTATGCAGTGGTGTGTGTGTGTGTGTGTGTGTGTGTACATGTGCATGTGCGTATGCATGACTGACAGAGAGACAGGAAGGTCAAACAAAGAGAAACCAAGAAGGCAATGGAAGAGAGGAAAAAAGCATGTGAATTTTCTATAGACGTAGATGCTTGATAGACAGCTCCAGACCTCTATTTATGCACTAAATACTCTTTCTCTTTGCATGGCCCTCGCCTTCCAGGTTCCATTTGTTTTGCTAATATGGCCATTGCCATGTTGGAGCCAGCTCTGCCTATTTGGATGATGGAGACTATGTGCCCAAGGAAATGGCAACTCGGTATGAGTGTGAATAAATGTCTTTCTTTCTCAAACAAGTTTTTCTAGTTTCCTAGACTTTCTGACGTGTGATGCTGGAGTTAGTTGTGCAGAGGTAATGACTGAGTCTGGTCCCTATGGCCTCTATTATATGCTATGTATATAAAACACCAGTATGTGCAATGGATTTCAGAGTGAAGCATTGTAAATAAGATGGTGTCCAGAACCACAATCATATGAATGCTGTATCATCCAGAGAGAAAGAGAGAGAGGAAGGGAAAGAGAGAATGAGAGAGAGAGGGAGGTAGTGGATGGAGAGACAGAAGACGGGGAGATCGAGAGGAGAGATGTGGGGATGACAGGATATTAGGGTGTCATTCTAAGATGGGAGGAGTGCCGAGGCTTCATTAGTACGTCTGGAAAAGGGACCAGCAGCTCACAGATGGAGACTGATAATACACACTGTTGTCTGAATGCTTTCCCTCTCTCCTCGCCGTCTCTCTTTCTCTCTCTCTCCATTCTTTTGTCTTATCCCTGTCTCTTCCCTTATACCTCTCGACCCCTTGCTCGATCTCCTTTTCTCTCTCTCTCTCTCTCTCTCTCTCCTTTCTTTTATCTCATCCCTGTCTCTTCCCTTATGCCTCTCAACCCCCTTGCTCTCTCTCTCTCTCTCTCTCCATTCTTCTATCTCATCCCTGTCTCTTCCCTTATGCCTCTCAACCCCCTTGCCCTCTCTCTCTCTCTCTCCATTCTTCTATCTCATCTCTGTCTTTTCCCTTATACCTCTCCGCCCTCTTTCTCTCTCTCTCTCTCCATTCTTCTGTCTCATCTCTGTCTTTTCCCTTATACCTCTCCACCCCCTTGCTTTCTCTACCATCCTGATTCCTCTCCTCATCTTCTTTCAATCCTGTTTCGTTCCCCAGGTGTGGCGTTCATCCCTGCCAGTGTCTCATACCTCATAGGCACTCACATCTTCGGTGTCATGGCACACAAAATGGGCAGGTATGAAGGGAAATGAGTGTTGTTGGGTTTTTTTTCTTATCAGTCTCCTCACTGCTATCTATTTCCGCCGCCATTCACCACCTCAAAATGAAACCCTCGTATCGTTTCAGTATTGTTATTGGTATTTTTTTTTCATTAAATGCTGCAAATTATGTTTTTTGGAGGTTTATTATATTTCTGGAGCTCTGAGGTTACACTGCTTCCAGGACCTCACTTAATGCTACGAAATTCATATTGCCTCTTCACATGTTTACCAAAGGAGAGATTAAAACCCAATAATAAATTGCCACAAAGGCAGATGTAATTGCTAATATTATCATATAATCTGCCCTCTCCAAAACATTAATTATGGCTAATTAGAGACTTTGGTGTAGCATTGTCTGTGCAGTGAGTTACAGTATTGTCTCTTGGGGTCTCAAGTGAAGCTCCTGGAACTCTAGAAACTGTGTTTCTTGTTCTAATTAATGTTGTCCGGTGTCTTGTTGTAGATGGCTCTGCTCCCTCATTGGAATGCTTCTAGTCGGGCTCAGTATTATTTGTGTGAGTATCTCAAATCTGTGTGCTCACATATACAGTTCTTCAGCAGTTCTTAACCAAACTAATTATTACGTCCACCAAAGAGGTTTTGTTTTCACTGGCTTTGGTCTGTTTGTCTGTCTGTCTGTTTGCGTGTCTGTGAGCAAGGTAACTCAAAAAGTACTGCACGGATTTGGATGAAATTTTCGGACAATGTGGGTATTAGAACAAGGAACAGATGATTACATTTTGGTGGTGATCCGGAACACTGTCTGGAATTCATATTGGGTCAGTGACCCTGTATTGCCTTGGCAGAGGTCTGTGCTCCCCAAGTGCTTTTCTAGTTACTGTTGTTTTTTAAGGACTGAGATGTGTTGGATTTTTTTGTTTTGTTTTGTTTTTGTTTTGCTTTTCTTTTTAACCTTTGCACTCTTTTTGTACCTGAGTTGAGACTGAGAGTTGGTGAGTCGGAGTTTAGGCTTTTCCTCCCAATTTTTTTGCACAAACCTTCCTCAATTCTACTGACCTACCCATAAATGTACATGCCATAAGTGAGACAAGCCAAACCTAGCCTTTTGTTGCCTTTTGTTGCTTTGGACTTGTTTTAAGGCGATAAGAGAGAAGATTTAATACCTGGAACACACACAAAATCCTTTGTATATCTGGCCCTGGGAGTTGGTCTGGAGTTGACTCATTCACTTCCCCTTCTCAGAGCTCGAACCAGCATGGAAATGGTGGTTTCAAACACTGCTGATCACTCAGTTTGAAGGAAAACACATTCGTATTAGAATACGAATATACGGATATATATATGGATCTATATGGATATATATATATACAATATATGGATCTATTGAAGCCCTAGTGGAAGATGGTCTCAGTTGCTCTGGTATAATTCAGTTATAGCTAGTGTTGTTACTATGGTAGTAGGGCTGATTGGTTTGACTACAACAAAGGAGGGATATATGAAGAGAGAGGGTCTGAGTGTGCTTCTGAGTGAGACAGAAGCCAGTCTGTTAAAAAAGCAGCAACATCACCCTGACCGAGCTGGTTTGCATAAAACAGGAAGCCCATGCTCTCAGAACATTGTCTCATCAGATTAGTGTGATACTTCCAGTCTGGAAGAGACCCAGGTACTGCCTGACCTAATCCTGATTAGGTCCTGATGTGGTCCTTTTCTGGCCATTCAGACAAATATTGAGACCCGTCTATGATCACAGTGCCCTTTAAAGTCGTACCAGACAAGCCTGCATTTTTTTTTTACCTCAGGAGCTCCCCCAGGCACTGATTATAAAAAAATAGCAACAGCATTGTACATTCTCACCAATCCATGTGGACTTGTTTGCAAACCAAAGCATTGGAACCAGCAATGATCATTTTCATGGCGTTATGTTGACAGACAGGGTAACAAATGCAATTTTTAGTTTCATTCAGTTTAGGTTTAATTTAACATAACCCACACTTTCAAACTGCAAGTGCTTGTAACTGCGATTAAGCAATAGAGGCTGCTGAAAGAGCCTCGTGATGAGCCATTGAACCATCAAAGTGACTACAAAGATGGTAAATTAACCTCAAAATGTTGCCTGGTATCCCTTTAAAACCTGCCATGCCTCTCCCCATGCCACTAGCCTAGAGTAGCTTAGCATCCCACCTCCTACCCTTTCTCCTCCAGTTTTACCATTACCTCTGTTCTCACAGCACGCCTTATTCATCGGTGTAGTCGACTTGTTCACACAATCTTTGCTTTAGCCTTGCAAAGTCTACAGTGTCAGACACGTTAAGCCTGAGAATGAGAATGTCATGTGAATGTAGTGCATTATATATTTTCTCCTAGCTTTATAAAAACAGACATCATAAGTATGTCTGGATGACACTATTGAGCTAGGTGTCTGAAATTTGTTTTACATTTACATTTATGCATTTAGCAGACGCTTTTATCCAAAGCGACTTCCATTTTTTGTCAACTATCAGTTGTTCAGGGCCAGTCTGCCCTAGAGCGACTTAGGGTTAAGTGCCTTGCTCAAGGGCACAACGGTGGCAGCTGGGATTCGAAACCACAACTTTTCAGGCTGCTTGCACGCTAGCCAGGTTCCTTAACTGCTACCACCGCTCGTTTTGTACGTTAGAAAGTTGTTGCAGCAATATCTAGGAAGTGAAGAAGAGTTTTCTAGAGCGCTGAGTAGTTGTGTTGTGCTGTGTAAGACTAGCTTGTGAAACTAGACCCTCTGTCAAATCAGTCAAGATTGCCAATCAAGCCAGCATTTCGCAAGACGTTACACTAGCACTTGAGAACACTAACGCTCAAGAACAACGGCCGCACTGTGTGTACAACTGTGTTACTTGCAGTTGTCATCACACAGATACCGTGCATATGTCATGTGAAACTGCACGGTCTGAACTTTCCAACGGTGTTATTTGCTAGTTGCAGTGATGAACGGTTTCCAGGGAAAATTTGCTTCGAATTTACCTAAAAATATTAATGTTAAAACGGCTCTGCGTCCATCTCATACCCATTTATCTCAGCGAAATCTCTCATGATCTCTTAACTTAAATATGGCATACCGCATTGTGGCATGCATAGGGCATCATTCTGTATGTTGCTGACTTCACTTGATGTGGTTAGGTTCATAATAGCATAGTAGCATAATAATAGATTAGTAGTCTGATGTAAGTGAGTTATAAAATCTACTGGAAAAGAGCACATGGGACTTGCAAAAATCATAAATTTGGAGTCCACCACAATTTCATCTTCATATTCCACTGTCATTTTCAGTCATTTTCAATTTGGAATATTAAAAAAAATGTTGAATATTAAACGCACTTTACCGCAGTCCTATTTTGCCACTATTTTTTGCCTGCTGTGGGCGTCAAAATTCGACAGAAAAGTTTGAGAACCACTGCTGTAGGGTGATGTCTGCCAACAAGATATTGACCTGGTATATCCAGCGTAAAATCTGAACATATATTAAAGTATAAAACTCTGACCAGAAGAACTCTGACCTCTACGGAAGAACAGTCAGTATCGCAGATGTCTTCATTGTGAATCATGCAAAGTCTGCCCAATGCCAGAGAAGTGGATTTGTTTTTCGGATATTTGAAAATTGTCTGCAATGGCCTCGTTGCCACACCCTAGCTCAGTCTTGATTGATGTAGGTTTGATTCCCAGACTATAACACTGCTTCAAGTGGTCAGACAAATCCACACCATTGATGAACATGAATGTGTGGACTTAATGACCTTTTTACCATTTTCTTGTCATAGGAATAACCTTTATCTTTTGATAGTTATACATTTGAAATGTAGAAGGGTTAAGGTTTATGGAGGAGTTTTGTTTTTAAGACAAAACTCACATAGCCTTAAAGGCATGGTAGTGACTAACCTTTGGGGGGATCAGGGACCAGGCAGTGTTAGTGATGTCAGGGCCATGGCCAGCTACCTTGCCACACCTACTCTCTACCAGTCCTCAGAAACAAACAGCTCTTAGAAACAGGTTGTTTCACTCTGTGATCTGTGAGTTCTTAGGAGGTTCTTAGGAGTTCTTTACTCTGTGGTCTCTGAGAACAGAATGTGAATCTGACTAGTAGTCATCTGTGATGAATAAAATTGCTTCTAATGAGTTCTGTACATTTTAATAATATCAAAACAATTGTAGGGACATTTAAACCTTCCTTTCACATTACTTCCAACAGGTGCCTTTAGCCAAAGACATCTATGGACTCATTTTGCCAAACTTCGGAGTGGGGTTTGCTATTGGTAAGTTTGATGACCTGTCATGCCATACCATGCCATGCCTTGTTAGCTATCCATTCTTTTATCTATAAACATAATAGATTTAAAGAGTTGATTTTATATGCAGCAGTGCTGCTCTTTGGCATGTGATCAGTCAGCTAATACACGCACTGGAATTCCACTTTTTATGTGCTTCGTTCTAGGGATGGTTGATTCCTCCATGATGCCGATCATGGGGTATCTGGTAGACCTGCGACATGTCTCTGTCTATGGGAGTGTGTATGCCATTGCTGATGTGGCTTTCTGCATGGGATTTGCATTGGGTATGTTTCAGTTCAAATTCTCAGTATTGTTTTACTGTCTGCTCTGGGCGATAGGGGTATTTGCAAGAAGCTCTTTCGGCAGAACATAGTTTCAGTTTCTTTTACTCGACCACTCTTGCAAGAATTCTTCAACCTTGGGGGCCGCCGTGGCCTACTGGTTAGGGCTTTGGACTTGAAACTGAAGTTTGATCGATGCCCATGCTGACTTGGTCGAACCGATGATGGTTTCGTGCCGATTTGATTGTACTGATGCCTGTTTGATCCTCGACCAGTAGGAAAAAATGGAGAGGGGGAAGTGGTTGAGCACCACTCTCCCATGCCCACATCCACAGCCGAGGTGCCCTTAATCAAGGCACTTAACCCTGTTCCACAGGCACCACTGCACAGGGTTAGTGTGTGCTTCACCTCACTGTGTATTGTGTGTGTCTCTCATTAGCTCACGGATGGGATAAGTGCAGAGGCCGATTTTTCTTCATGGGGTCAAAAGAGTATATACTATACTTGGCCACACCTGAAAACCCTTAATCTAAATTCTCTTTGTTTCTTGTCGCTCTCTTTCTCTCTCTCTTTCTGTCTCTCTCTCTCTCGCTCTCTGTCTCACAGGTCCCTCGGCTGGTGGGGCCATTGCTCGGAGCATCGGTTTCCCTGCCCTAATGACTATCATTGGGGTCATTGACATCCTTTTTGCCCCACTTTGTTTCTTTCTCAGAAGTCCCCCTGCCAGAGAGGAAAAGATGGTAAGATGTGAGAAAAACAATGGACTTGTGGAGTCCTATTCAGGCCCTAAGTCTTGGCTCAGCAACAGTGTATACAGTTTGACTTAAACGGCAGCCCCATAGCTAAGGGGGCAAATGCTAATGTCAAAACATAGGCATCAGCATTGTTATGATATTAGCAGGCTAGCTCACTTATCTCTGGACAGATTTTTATCATTTTTGTGCCGAATTAAAATACATAAAGCTATCTTACAACAGAACTACAGGGTGAAATGTGGCAGCGATTTCCTTTAAAAGTGACATCATCAACTGAGATAAAACAAATACAGGATATATACCAAAGGTGTTTCTATGTTGATTTCCAAAAGTGTTCTTATATTGACATTACAAAGTGATGTTGCGCATTACATGGCAATCATGGAGTGGAGCATACTCAAACTTTTTCAATTCTTTCCACAAAACTCACCAGAAGTTATCATTTAAGGGGTTACTTTTCAAAAATTTCTTACAGGGACTAACAGCACTGCTGCTGTAACAAAATCTGAAGGGAAACACTGTGACAGTAGAAGTATAATGCATATGTGCTGAAGAACCTCAAAAAGCTGTTTGACAAAGATGTGAAATCCACTGCATACCACTGATTAGAGCCCCTCCTGAGATAGCAAATAGTATTAGAACCTGAGATGAAACCAGAATAATGAATAGAATCACAGGTACAATGGCTTAAAGGAAAAATCCTGAATCATTCAGCCCATGTACCTGTTCTTTGCAGCTGCCGAGTACTGTCGGGAGGTATAAGAACAACAGTATTCGGTACAATGTAGACAGAATTTGCAAACTGGCAGTTTACGCTAACTAATGCGTACGTGCCTGTCATTTTGTTATTTGGTTTAAGATTTACTAAATTTATTCTCATACCTACAGTACTCAGCAACGTGGCTACAGGTTGATTCACTCTGGATAGTGGTTAAGGAACTTGGCTAGCATGCTAGATGTCTGGAAATTGTGGGTTTGAATCTCAGCTGCCACCATTGTGCCCTTGAGCAAGGCACTTAATCCAAAGTTGCTCTCGAGGAGACTGATGTAATTGATAGCTGACAAATGTAAGTCACTTTGGATAAAAGCGTCTGCTAAATGCGTAAATGTAATGTGGTAATCCCTTAAAGAGGGATTGCATAGGTTGAGGAGGTATGGGTTAGCTAGCATATGGGACAAAGCAATAACTGAAGGCAATTGTTCGTGGAAAGGTTTAGGGACGTGCTTTATGAATCACGTGTTAATCTTCATTTTTGTCACTCAGTCATCCATCTGTCAGCTATTCCAGTTCATATGTTTGCTGATGATGGGGGTCATGCTAAAATAGTGCCTTAGTCATCAGGCAGAGGAGATGGTTTTCCCACCCACAGATGATTTGTAAATGTTTGTCAGCTGATGACAATAGGACACGACAGCATGGACCAGCAGATAAGTCCCAGTACTCATGAAAAAGTTGTTGATGGAGGTTTGATATGGAGTCTCTGCACGTATAAGTCCTCCACCCGCCCTTGAAAACCAACAATGAATATATCAAACACACAGACAGGCCTACCTATTTTAGTGTTGTATAACAGTATGGTCATATGGGCTGGAACAAATCAACTAATAGAGTAAATACTGTATCTAAATGTATTTATTTTTCTGTTTATGTATTTAGTTATTGGTTTATGTATATTTCAGTGGATCTGACTAAGATTATTCCTTTGATATATGACATGTCACATGTCTATGTCATATACTAAAATCAGTCATTTGCTTTCTAGGCCATTCTCATGGACTCCAACTGCTCGATGAAGACACGGTCATATTCTATGCAGGGCTCAAACTATCAGATGGGTGACGACTTCGAAACTGAGAGCGATGAGTAGCCAGTGTTTGTCCAGCATGCACATGACCTTCAAGAGTATCTATTTTGTTGTATGAAAACTGAGGAAAACAGTGAAAGCCAAACAAAGTCACAAGTCAAAATTCTACGGGAATGAGAAGGCCTCTTGGCTGTCATTGTCACTGTCACACGAAAGAGAAACAAGCAAAAGGCTTTCTTGTTGTCGCCCTATGGATTTCAAAAGAGCATTTTGCAGGAATCACTGCTGTAGCCAACAGCCTTACCAAAACAGAATGGAGAATGAGGTGGAACAGGGTCTAAGTTAAAACAGGGTTTCCCTTTTAGGTCTTTAATGGTCAATCATTTACCTGCATAGGTCATTAAAGGTCAAAGGTCAAGGTACATTCTTGTGACAGTATTGACAGCTACTGAAACATACGCCAAGGCATTTTAATGCAGCATGTGCTTCTGATTATCCATGAAAGTCATTTATTCATGCACTTGGATGTGTTGATTCATAATTATTATAATTATTTATACATATATAATTAATATTATGTATAGTAATTATACATAATTATTTCAAAAACATCCTTCAAATGTTTTATTCCCCATCTACAGTCGACAAAAGGTGTGTGTCTGACCATTTATTTCTGGCTTTTTCAAAAGTACATACAGATTGCAGTGATTTTTCCCGATGTTTACAATCAGGCAATTTTTATCCGATAGACAATGACAATGAAGAAATTATCTTTTCAGGACCAGTATATCAGCCAATTCATATCTGGACAACATTTAGAGAGCTGCAGTATCTAATCAGAGGTTTTGCCTATATCCTCCGATCGAACCTGCAGATCAAATAAATTAGGAATTAGCCGAGGGTATTAAAGAGTACTCATTACACTCAGTGCTGTTTGCTGAATGAAGCCATAGAGAATATCTGTTACGCTTTATTGTTGTGTCTATGTGTAATCATTTTTAAAACGGCGCAGTCCCAATTGATGACATGAGTTCACATTCTGACCTTCACAGACAAAATTAAAAAATAATGTTACTCGAGTACCTCTGACATAGACACATACTTAATTTATTGTATATAAAGACAGTATATTTTGGTAAATTGTTTTACATGTGTGGGGGAAGGGACAACTGAATCCATTGAAAGCCATTTTTTCAGAGAATCATGACATTTCTTTCTGTTTTAACTAATCCTTGTATCTGCAGTCTTGTAGCTGTGCTGATCATTGTCCACATCACAAAGGAAAGTAATGATGTCAAATATTGACTCAAATTTAGTGATAAAATGACACAAACCTTACTTGAACCTTTTATTCATGTTATCAAATCATAAATGTCATGGTCAAAATGACATCTTCAGCCACCATCACAGGCCCCCTACCGATCATTAAGAAGTCTAAACAAGTCTGAAGTTTTACGTGTAAGGCATAAAAATGTCTTGAAATATTGTTTTGGGAATTGTTGGAGGGCATGCATTAGCATAGAGATGGAGCAGAATGACAGATTTTTTTGTGAAGTGTTTTGATTTATTTTACCTGCCAATCGCGCAGCAATGGCCATTGCCCGAGTTAGAAGTAAATATCTCTGCTTTGGTGAGGCCCTCCGGTCCTCCAATCAGTCACTGGAGTGTATTCTGCACTTTTTCTCCAGCAATTAGACTATGAAGGAAGAGTGTATTGGGCTTTACAAGTCAACATTGCTCATAGTAATTGCATTCATGTTGTTTTTAGAGGTCATAAGTGGATTTTAAAAATCATCAGGTTTGTAGTTGTATAAAAAAGGTATGGATACCTTTCATCAGCAGTACAGTAGTCATATTATCACCATCAATTATGGGACCAAATGTGTGGGTGGTGCTGAAGGAAGCTGATTTCATGTATCAGATACCTTAAGAGTCCTAGTGTTCAGTTGTACGTATATATGAGAGAGATTTTGTGCTCATTTTGTCCTGTTATGTTCAATATACTTATCCTTTTGTTATGGCTTTAACATTACATGGTTACTCTGGGTGTTCATTTGTAAGTGCCATTATGGTGTCACAGAATTTTCTATGAGGATTAAACCGGAAACTAAAGTTTCTTCTGTGGCAAAGTACCTTAGCATTTTGTGAAGATTCTTGCTCCCTCTCTCAAATCAGTGTAGGCAGTGTAGACTGTTCTGTGACTTGATGAAGAAAAAAATAGATTTCAACATGTGTCACCATCAGTGTGTGGACGCAGGCTATAATCTTGGTTGGTTACCTTGGTTTGCTAGATGGTAATTTTGTGACACTGGTTCAGAGTATTTCTAGTTTTCAGCGGAACTCAAATGGCTATGTAAATATACCAGACCGGAGGGTGAGGGTCCACCTGTGCCTTATGTAAACCAAACTATTCATCAGATCTCTAGATCTGAGGTTTCAAGTCAAGTAAAGTCAGTCTTCATTCAGAGCAACCTATATGTCAGATTCCAATGTGTCAGTTATTCAAACAACGTTGTTCGACTTAAATTTGTGTTTCGGATGCGCTAGCCATGTAGCCAGGCTAGCCCCACCTTGTACTTCCACTCAATATTGCATTTCACTACACTACTGCGTCAGGAATCTCTCCAAAGGCTTAGATTTCCTTCAGCAAGTTTTTGGCTGACGAAAAAGCAAACAGAGGGCTCTGGCATGCCAAATACTTTTAAAGTTCACAGTATCTGCCCACAAGGAAGGAAATGTACACCAGTAGAGCGATCCTAGACGCGTTGCACAAAGTGAAACGACATGAAAGTCTTTGGTATACCAGGCCATTAACTGGCTAAGATATTTGATGGGTTTCTGTACAAACTCACAATAAATGTGGTGTTGCACAGGGCTCTTAGACATCACTGACGTGTCAGCAAAAATGCTGTTTTAGCCACGCTAATGCTAAGGCAATGGAGTACAAGTTAAAATTTTAAGAGCTTATGATCCACAAGGATACCAAGTACCTTTGTGTCTCTTAAGAGGTCATGTTCTTCGACAGAAAAAATGAATCAGTAATTGTTACATTTGTGTACAGTCAAAGAGATATTGATTTAATTTTGTGTCTGAGAAAACATACTTCAGTGCCATAGGTCACTTTTTCTGAAGGGCAGCCAACAGCCAACAGGTCTGACTAATGACCGCGTTGTCAGAAAAGTTCAGTTTAAAGGAGGCATCCAGTATGAATCAATCCATAGCCAAATTGCTCGAGGTCACAGAATGCTGTCTGTAGGAAAAAGAATTAGAAAATTTGATACAACATACACCAAATAGCAAACCATAAGCTAACGTTAACTGAATGGGGCACAGAAACTTACTTTCAGTGTCATTTCGCTATGCCCCATTCAGTTAATGTTAATTATCGGTTCATTATTAGGACTATGTTACATCAAATTTTCTGGTTCTTTTTCCTACAGACAGTATTCAGTGACTTTGAACAATGGGGCTATTGACTGATTCATACCCCTTCAAGAGTATACTATAATATGACTGCAGATTATATATAGGATGTTTTCTGAACCTGACATTGTGTCAACAGATTATATGAAATATATTGTGGAGATTGGTATACATATATATTTTTTGTTATATGTTTTGTATATTCTAAGCGTGTGACATGCACAATGTGTATGTGTGTGTGTGTTTGCTGGTGATGGTGCGTGTGCCTTTAGACCCTTGTATGTCTTCAGTTCATGTGTGTCAATTATATCAGATATAAACTATTGTAACTGGTACTAACAAGTGTGGATATTTCCTCAAGACAAGCCTTTGGCTATCTGTGGAAAATCTCAGGTGTGTAATGACTGTGAATTCAGTGTCAGTACAAAATTGAAAAGAAAAAGCGAAAATAAATGTTCTCAAATGGAGGTCAATCTGGTTTCGTGTTGTGGTGGTATTTTTTTTTTGACTATGGAGCTGGAAACCTAAACTGCATGTCTGTTTCCTACTAGACATTTCTGTCAAAAACAACTCACGTTGTATCTTGCACTCACATATTTTATAAAACGTTGGTCAGATGAAGTATTTAATCAAATTACGTATTAGCCCAGTGAAAATATGTTTTTTTTTGTTTTTCTTTTTAAAGCATTCTGTGTGAAGGCTCCTAATTACTCACAGTCACACTGTATTAAGTTTTAGCTGTTCAACAGCTGTGCATTAGCTGTTCAACTATTTATCTCTACAATAATTTTGAGCAAAGTGAGAAATAATACGTGGATGGATATAAGGAACAGTGTTTTCCAAGACCTGATATATATAAGCGGATGTCCAAACATTCACTCACGAAAAATGTTCACTTTGACAGGGTGCCATTCAAGGGTATTGATCAGTTTTGCAAATTGCCATTCAAGTCTATTGATTAGTAGCATTGATCTCTAAATGACCAGGGTGGTGCTAACGGGAGACAACAACCCAATCATAAGGGGACAAAGAAACAGTCAATATGTCACTTGCAGTTCTGCATAAACCTCTTGGAAAATAAATACATTTTTTGCAACCATCATATCGCCAACACAGATGTTAAGGATATGTCATTGAGGCTCTTTGCACTTCTATTCTATTTGATCCATTGGATATAAAAAATAACAGCCTCTGTGGTTGTTTTTAAATAATAACCTTTATTTTAAGTGCATAAGCAAATATGATATGTTAGTGCGTAAAGGACTTGCAGCACATAGTGAAGCTGGACAGTTCTTTAGCAGCTGTATTGGGGAGGAAAAAAACTAAATAAAAAATTAACTGTATGTACAACAACCAGGAGAACCAAAAAACAAACAAACAAACAAATAAACAAAAACAACAAATACCATACTGACCCATACAGAAAATAAAGAAAGCTCAAATTTGGGGTTAGGGTGAGTGTTTTTCCTCAAAGCTATGTACAAGAGCACTACAAATGAAGCCAGATCACTTTGTACTGTAGGACACAGGTGTGGTTTAAGATGGCTGATGCCTTTAAGTATATTTTAGGAACACGGACTGAAGGAGGGACAGAAAACACAAAGACACTTTTTTTTCATCCAGGAGCACAGAGGCAGAGCAGCAGTAGAAGCAACACTCACAAACAAACAAAGATTGAACAGAAGACAGTCAACAGATCCACTCATTACTCCAGGTGAGGTGTCAAGCTTCCCTCTATAGCTGATTCAGCAGGAGAAGGAATTAGACCCCCCCCCAAAAAAAAACAGGCTTAAAAACAGACCACTTTAAAATCCCGGTGTCCCCTGAACAACGGCAGACAACCAGTGAATGACATTGCACAAAAGTGTCAAGAACTGCAGAGGAAATGAAAACCCTAACAAAAAAGAGAAAGAGTTTGTAGAGTAGCATAGTAGCAGCTGCATGAGCACAGTACCTTTACAACGAGCGGCACATGGACAGCGAGAGCAGTGGGAACACCTCGCCTCCTCATCCCCTCCCCATGGCAAAGCCAGGCAATCCCAAAGCACCTAGTCATGCACTAAACAACAAACATCTCTTCAGAGGTCCTGACTCAAATCTCCCTCTCTCTCTCTCACACACACACACACTCACACACAATTGTGCAGCAGAAAAGAGGATTGTGGGGGAGAAAGGGAAGTTTTTAGGCAGCCAGTATTTTGCCTCCTGCTGTCAGGGCGAAGGCCCTTTTATCACCATTGCAATGGCACAGTCATACGGCAGATCTGGATCATCCACCACTGTCAGTCATATGGGAGATCTGGATCCACCACTGTCAGTCATATGGGAGATCTGGATCCACCACTGTGGGAATCTGGATCACCACTGTCTGAATTGACTGCATGAACAGGCAGCATCTGACTCCGGGTGTCAGACTTCTGATCTCCTATCAAGACCAGGGCAGTCCAAGAATCAGGTGCTTTTTAGGGTCTCTATTGGCAAGATTATTTCTTCTCTTAAAGTAATTACTAAATTTGATCCGGAGAGATTACTTCCTCAGAAGCTAGACTGCCATGGCTTGCTGTTTAAGAGCAGTCAAGCTATTCAGGAGCTGGAGCAGACTTCTGCGTGGCGTTCAATAACCATAAACACCAATAGAGGAGAGGCAGGTTGGCTCAATATCAAGTATTTTGCATAAAGCGGTATCTGTTTTAGTGAGTTGTTGTGACACGGTCTTTTAAGAGCAGAACGCTTGCTGTCCAGCAGACTTTTATTTATTTATTTATTTATTTAGTGGGTTGTGCCAGTAGCATATACTAAAAAAATGTACATTCATTTTCAAAGGCCAAAACAATGTGTGCACAATTGCACTCCTTTACTGAACCCTAAATTAACAAACACAAAACACAAACTAATAGAGCATTTCTCAACTCAAGTGTGTGTGTGTGTGTGTGTGTGTCCGTGTGTGTGTGTGTGTGTGTGTGTGTGTGAGATATTCAGATGTCAAAATAGCAAACAGCTGTAAATCTACCTTGAAATAAAAATCCATATGTTAGATGACAATGGTTGTGAAGTCACTGTAAAGTCGTTTTAAAAATGAGGAAACAGTGAAGCAGACATTTTCCCTTTATAGGGAATGAGCTTAAGGAGGCCGGGTAATAAAAACACTCCAGAACTCAGAGGAATCAGACTTACAAGAACAAAATGGTGGCAAAAGAAAGAATGAATTTATTATTAAGAAAGTAAATAAATAATCAATGTTTGTGATTTTCATGTTTCTCACCCACACTCACACACGCACACACACACACACACACACAAATGTGTAATAGACCAAAAAAACAAAAACAAAAAAACATAAATATCACAATGGCTTCATGATCATATTACCATATCCATTTTGGCCTTAAAGATAAATAAATCAGACAAATGAACCTGTGGTCCCCCCAAACAGTAACAGTAAGTGTACATTACCCCTTAAATAATCCTAAAAGTTATTTTCCCTTGCAGTTTCATTGAGAGATAGAGACAGACAGGGAGAGAGGGTTTAAGTTAAAAACAAGAACAGAAAACAAAATTAAACTTAAAAAGAGTGCCAACAACACACTGTAATTAAAAGTTCGGACAATTTGACAAAAAAACTGACAACATTGGATTTACACATACAGAACATTAAATAATAGTAAATCATAAGTAAACATTCTGAATATTTCCTCTGTTTAATGTAAAACTGTAAATTATATATGTGTGTGTGTGTGTGTGTGTGTCAATGGGGACTTGTTACTCACTCAAGCTGAAGAGAGTTTTTTTTTTTTACATTAGTGGACTACTGGCTTACTCTTAGTTACTCATCACTGAACCAGACGACACAGAACTGCCACCAGGTCTTCAGTGGCCACTGCCAACACCTGAACTCACAACTAGAACGCAGAACGAGCACAAAGTTCACCTGACTGAGTGATATGATGGTGAGGTGTGGGATCTTCCATGATGTCACAGCAGAGGAAAACCAGGACATCTGGTAATTGTCACATCAGCCTCAGGCTGCCTAAATGCTCAGATCAAAGGCACCCAACAGCAGAGAGGAGGGGATACTGACTTGATTTGTTGAGAGAACTACTTTGGGGAGTCAGTGACGGTTCTCTTCTTCCATTCTACAAAAATAATTTTGATATCCTCCGATGGCCTGGTTTTCTGACATGATCCACAGAACAGAGTCCACAAGGAACAACAGCCTAGACACGTACATTTGAAAAAGCTTCTTTAGTGAGTTACAAGCCCCCCCCCATCCCCGGCAAAAGACTCAACCACCCAGATTTTGTATCACTGTACTTCCCTTCCCCTTTGCTCCTTCACCTCTGTAGGTTTTGGATGGAGGGGCACCCTATTCTTCCTCCTCCCCCTTCAACTCTAAGGTAGCGCCTCGACACAGATCTGCTCGTCAGTGATTTCATCCATCGCATCTATCGGGCTGCAGATGTCACTGTCGTAGACGTCTGCCCCCATGAGTGCATCATCCTCCTCCAAAACCTCCTCTAAGCCCTTGGTCTTGGGGAAGCCGTGGGTCTCGGAGGGCGATGTGCTCTCCACCGACTCCAGGTCCTCGATGCCGGCACGGTAGTGGATCATGAGCAGTGTGAGGGCCTGGAGACGTTCCCCTGACTTGGCCAGCGCAGCGGCGAGAAGGCTCTTGCGACGGGCGTCGGATGCAGCTTCCCGCTCTTCTTGCATCAGGGCATTGTTGTGCTCCAGCTCCTGGTCGATCTCCTGCTGCAGTTTGTCCAGCATTAGCTCCAGTTTCTGCGATCGCTCATCGGTGGGAAGGCCGCGGTACAGGTCGCGTCCGATCTCCTTGACGGCGATGAACACGCTGTCATCCAGACCACCTTCCTTGCGTGCAAGCTTGGCACCACCTCCACCCGTGGCGTGTTTGGACGGACTGGCCCCGGCGTACGTCTCGGTGTCGCTGCTCTCGTTGTCGGACGTGTTGGGCGTGTGCTTGGGCGAGGGTTCGGCCGCGCTGGCTCCCCCGGCCCCCGCCGTCACACCTGTCCCCACTGCTGCCTCAGCCACTTGCTCGGCCAGCCGCGCCTTGGGGACCTGCCGCAGGCTGAGAAGGCGTGAGCTGGTGTTGATGATGTGGCGTGTGAGGCCAGTGGTGGCCCGGTTGATGGTGGACTTGGCCTCGGGGTCGGCACTGCGACGGTCCCCAGCCGCCAAGCAGTAGGGGTTCTCCGCGAGGCATTTTTCCTGGCACTTTTTGTGGCACACGTAGGCACACACCATGCACTGCGATGCCGCCTTAGTCCACACCTTGCGCTTGCAATACTCGCACCAGGTCGGGTTCTGGAACTGCGTGTCCTGGAAGTTGTGCCGCATGTCACCCATGGCCATGGAAGCGTAGCTCAGCTCGTCGCGAGCCATGAAGGAGTGCGCCTGCTCCGTCCGCTCCCGTTCCCTTTCACGCTCTTGGGACTCCTCCTCCTGCAAGCTGCCCTTCCGCTCCCGTTCCTTCTCCGTTGGCCCCGTGGCGCACGGGAGCTCCGGCTCGCCCTCCTTCAGGTAGGTGAAGTTGAGCGTGACGTCTCCGTAGCATAGCTTCTCGTTGAAGCCCTTGTGCATTGTGAGGCTGCGGAGGGCCGTGCGGCTCACGCTGGCTCGTGGCACTGGTGCGCTCAGGCGGAACGTGCTCTGGTACTCGGCCGACGACGTGGACAGGCACTCCAGTGCCACGTGCTCTAAGCGCAGGGTGGCGTGACCCAGGCACAGCAGACTGCCCAATTTGAAGGGATCCTTGCACCAGAGGGCCACGTTGAGGAAGCGATGATGGCTCTCCACCTCGAAGACCACCGATGCCCTGGGCCAACATCCCGCCCTCTTGCGATACATAGTCTCAGAGGACTCCCACAGGCCCTGCTCATCTAGGCTGTCACGGTTGCTGGAGGAGCTGCCAGTTGGCTCAGAAGTCTTGTCTTTGGCCAGGTCCGCCTTGCTGCCACTGGATGAGATGGAGACTGTGTCCGGGGCGGGCTCTGCAGGCTTTGTTGAAGGCTTCGTCTCTGGTGACTTGACCGGGGATTTCTCAGCAGCGGGTTTGTCACCGTTTCCACCAGTGGTGCCAACGGCCGTCGGACTTTTCTCAGGACTCTTTTCAGCAGCGGGCACAGCGTCAACACCGTCTGGCTGACACTGGGACTCCGGTACCGACGTGACCTTGATGTGTGGCCGTGGAGGGACTGGGGGGCGTGCCGGGGGAGGTGGCGGGGGCACGGAGGGCCTCTGTGGCCCCTCTCCTCCTCCTCCTCCACCTCCTCCAGCAGCGGGTACCTCCGGGACAGTCTTGTGTGAGGGTGAGGGCTTGGGCGACTCTTTGGGCTGGGGCTTAAGAGGAGACTGGAGCCCCACTAGGTTGAGCTTGCGGCTGAGGATGGGAGAGATGGTGCCCAGAGGCTTGGACGCCAGCGTGGCCACCGTCTTCTTCGGGCTTTGGTTTATGCTCAGCAGGAAGTCTTCTTTAGCCTCTGCGCTCACAGACGATGGAGTGCCAACAGCTCCAGCAGGGGATGGTGGCACAGGCGGCTTGGACTCCGGAATGAGTTCCTCAAACTCTGAGTCGTTGTCCTTGCTCTCCGAGATATCCATGGTAGTAATGGTGGCGGGATCCTCCTCATAGCCCGTGGGCTGGGGCAGGGAAGCTGTCTCGTCCAGCGAGACCAGCTGATCCTGGGGTGTGGCGCCTCCTGCACTGGGGGTCTGGTGGCGTACCGGACGCTCATACAGAACCTGCACTCGGTCGCCTGCCTGCCTCAGGAGCTTTGGGACTTGGACAGAAGACGTGACTTTGACACCTAGAACGATACAGATGGACCAAGATTAATGCACTCAGTACAAAGATCATTCCAATCACTAATATCAATACAGCTATTTAATGATAGATCTAACAGAAAAAATAATTCAAAGCGATAAAATATTCATAATTGCTGATAAACAGACAAAAAAAATAACAGTATGAACTCCAATTCTATGGGTAGCCGACTGGATTCCTTGAAGTTCTGACCTCCAATGGCAATGAGGCGGTCGCCTTTCTGCAGGTCAGCCAGGGCGGCGGGGGAGTTGGGGGTCACTGTCTCAATGCCCACATGTACAGCATCGCCCTCGCTGGCTGCAACATGCCTGAATGTCATGCCCCAGCTTCCTGATGGCCCTTTCACCACTTCAGTCTGTAACACACACACACAAACACACACACACACACACACACAGACAGACAGACAGACAGACAGACACACACACACAATTAGATCAAAGGATAAATGAGGACAGATTTTTAATAGGCCTACATTTAAATTAGATTTTAATTTTATTAGCTCTAGAGCAGACAGAAACAGGTACACCCCATCAGATGGAAGTTCCTCCATTGTTAGACATGTGACATTACAATATATAAAAATATTTTTTCATAGTTTATTTGATCACCTTCTCAGATACAACACAAATATGACCCATCCACATATCAAGCCATTCCGATGAGCTGAGGAATCCCCAGAAAGCAAGCACAATCAAAAGTGACGAAGCTCAGGTCCAAATGCTCTTTTCTACAAGACCATTCTTTTGTAATTCTCTAAGGATGACAATGCACCCTTCTACTTATCTGACAGATTAGAAGAGAGCGGGTGGCATTTCAAGTTTAAAAAAAAAACAAAAAACAAAAAAAACCACAACGCCATTGATTGTGTGCCACTGACAGTGGGCCTGCTTATTATATGAGAGCTTCTCCTGTTCCAGAAAGACACCATCACATCCACTTGCTGACGCTGGCCACAGAACAAATGCAAGAGTGGGCTGGAAGGAAGAGAAGGCTGTAATTAGGGTTCTGAGCAGTCTGCAGCTGCCTCAATCTCTGTCACCATATATGTACACACACACGCACGAACACAAGTGCACACGCGCACAGACACACACACACACACACACACACACACACACACACACACACACACCACACACACCACACACACACACACACACACACACCACACACACACACACACACACACGCGCACACGTCTCCTACAGTGCACCTGGCTGGCCGTCTGGCTAACCTGCTCTGCGTGTTCCTAAAATCAGATAAAAACACAATGAGGGGGGTGTAGGAAGATGGATGTGGGGGGGGTGAACATGGGGAGGGGTGTGTGCACAGCAACACCTCCATGAAAAAATGAAAGAAAGAAGAAGAAGAGAAAGAGTTAGAAACAGGGTGAATGGGCTGGTGGGGGGGTGCTGCTGCCACTACGAACAAAAGGGAAAGAGAAAGAGGGGGAGGGAAGGAGGGAGAGAGAGAGGGAAAGAGGGAGACAGGGAGGGGGAGGGAGGGAGAGAGAAGGAGAAAGGGTAGAGAAAGAAAAAGAACAGCTGGACGACGAAGCCTCCACAAAGGCAATGAGTGTGGCGCTCTCACCTGTATGCAGCTCTCTTTGTCTCTGTGTGTATGGTAGGAGTAAGTGTGTGTGTGTGTGTGTGTGTGTGTGTGTGTGTGTGTGTGTGTGTGTGTGTGTGTGTGTGAGGGGGGTTCACAGGAGGCTGGCTCCTGTGCTCCAGTGGGTGTGTATGCTCTCCGGGGGGACTCGTGAAGCCGTCAGAGATGTGTGTGTGGTTTTTGGCTCCTTCATCTCTGCTGAACACGTCAAGACCATGAGACTGATAAGAGGGGAGGTGTGGGCATAGTGTATGTGCTTGTGCATAGCCTATGTGTGTGTCTGTGTGTGGGTGAGTATGTCTGTATGTGAGCATGTGTGTGCGTGTGTGTGTGTGTGTGTGTGTGTGTGTGTGTGTGTGTGTGTGTGTGTGTGTTTCTGCATGCATGTACATTGTTTGGTGGTGGGGAGTCTTCTTGGCTCTTGCCAAGGCAAACACGACCCAGAGCTGTGTGTTGCAGCAGGAGATGGATGGGAGCAATTTCCCAGCATGCCATTTGTTATAATCCTCCAGGAGGGGCCTGATCAAGTTAACCACAGAGGGGGAAAAGGCACAAAAGGCAGTGTGTGTGTGTGTGTGTGTGTGTGTGTGTGTGTGTGTGTGTGTGTGTGTGTGTGTGTGTGTGTCTATGCAAGATTACAAGAAGAGCAAACAGGCTGTGTGCCTGATGTTGTCTTTACAGAGCTTAGAAAAGAAAAAATAAATAATTAAAAAAAAACTTACATAAACTTTTTAGTTCTGAGGAGGGATACAGAAAGAAAGACAGAGACCTGGCCAACTCGTGTCAAGCAGACACTGCCAACGACAACAGAGGGTGGAGGGTTTCCAGACATTTATTGGTCAAAGCATGATTCAAGCACAATAAAGCCTCTTTCGCACATAACTTCCAGAAATTAAGCGGACATTTCCTCATGGATATTACACGACGTGGACGATTTACTCATGGATATTAGACGACGTGGACGATTCACTCATGGATATTAGACGACATGGACGATTCCTCATGGATATTAGACGACGTGGACGATTACTCATGGATATTAGACGACGTGGACGATACAGACGCGGCCCTCAAACTCTGACAGAAAACTTGCCCAGGGTGACCAGCAGAGGGAGCTCTTTAGAGCTGCATGGAATCAATACGCGTTATAAAAAGCGATGTTTCATTTACTTAAACACAGTAAGGCCAGATGGGATATATGCCTGCTCCATCTTATTCCTACAGTTACAGCACTGATGACAGTGCTGAACCCAAATTTAGGCTATTTTCCTTGGTTAAACTGCTAGCATGATCCATCCAAAGTGAGAACCATCAGTGGGCTAGTCTAACTCCTGGACTCATGGCACTTCCGGTACAAGCAGTTATTCATCTAGCCCGCCCTGGCAACTTGTATTTTTGATGTCTCTACATTGAAAGACACAGACAAGGCTTTGATGTGTAGACTCTGAATAGGTTAGCATAATATTAGCGATGCTAGCTAGCTGCAGTGGGTTTCTGAAGACGTTACATGGTAATGTTGTTTCACACCTGCGCACACGTTTAGCCTGACATGATACTAGGGGGTATTATCATGTCCGAGTAAAAAAAAAGACCTTGTTTTTCTTTCAGACGTACAGCCTGGCATTTGATCCTCAATAGATATATCAGTTTATGTCTGACAGCGGCTTCAATTATACATTAGGGGACGTGCACGTTTTTACGAGCACTTTAGTCTGGCAAGAGTCTGGGTAGAACACAACATCTGGGAGAGAATGTACCAGTTCAGTGTTTCACACAAGAGTAACGAGGAATGCGCCTTGATGCAATTAAAAAAAAGAAAAACGAGAGACTAAGTATCAGGTCTTCATAAATACTGTTCTATTCTATTCGTCCAATTATCAGTTGAGTGAATTATCCATGAGTTCACTATTGTCCAGCATGACGCTTCAGCCAGAACAAAGTTGACTTATATATTAATTAGCTGCCATGATGTTTTCAGTGGGATCATCCACAATCTGCAAGCATCTGCCTCATGGGCACATGGATTTCTCCACAGACAATCCATCTGGTTCCCTTCATAATTAATAAAATACACATTTTTAATAACCTGATGTACTATTAATGGATGTTAATGCATTATTGCTGGGGGCCATTGATGCAAGAGTGAAGACATGTTTGTTCCCCCAGACGTATGTGATCCTGGGTGAGTGGACGGAATGGAGGCGTGATGGGGAGAGCAGAGGTCTCTTTGTCCTGGTTAAAAAGAGAGGGAAAGGATTCTGTGATCTACACTTACCTTTCATCTCCACGCGTCCACTTCTAACAAGTGCTATGAAACCAGACCAGTGCTCCTGAAAAGGCCACTGTGTGTGTGTGTGTGTGTGTGTGTGTGTGTGTGTATGTGAGTGGGTGTGTGTGCCTGTGCAAGATTGTGACAGTTTGTGATATGGAGTGTGTGACAGTGAGAGAGTTGTGTTGATGTTTTATTTATGTGTGTGTGTGTGTGTGTGTTTTGTGTGGGAGGTAATTTTGAATACGCTCAAAATGGTTCGCTGTTTTAACGCCATGAACATGCCTGACAACGGCTGCAGTATGATACGCCAGGGGCGCTGGGTGAGGGGGCGGACAAAAGAGAACCCGGAGACAAAAGGTGATTTTGTTTAAATGTAGCAGATAAGGCCGAAAGGAGAAACTACATCCATAACAGCCATTTTCAGAGGTGATGCCAAAGCTGTCTCCTTGACACCAACAAGACGGCAACATTCAGCCACAATTACTGGCAATTTGATGCAGTAAATGGCAACTAGAGAGCAATTACAGTACACACACACACACACACACACACACACACACACACACGCCACACACACACACACACACGCCACACAAAGACAAACAGACACAATCACACATACACAGAAAAACAAACACAGATGGACACCCACACACAAATATAGAATGACACAGGTGTGTGTGTGTGTGTGTGTGTGTGTGTGTGTGTGTGTGTGTGTGCGCACGCGCGCGCGCATGGTGAAGGGAGTGTGGAATTGCGAGCAACAGGTAAACAGATGCCAGGGTGCCTCTTCAGTCCGGACGTGCTACACACAGACAGACATCAATTTAGGCACACACACCTCATCTGTCCAGGCTCTTCAACAAGAGACACACGCACGCACACACACACACACACACTTCCCAGTGGAATATTTAGCTATTGATCACTCACCCTGAGAAGCTGGAAGACATGGACATTTGTTATGACATCATAATTCCTGAGTGCAGATACGCAGCCTGCACATATGATGGCAACATCAAGCACACACATACACACGCACACACACACTCACACACACACACTCCAACAACAACACAGCTATGGCAAGACTGAGCTGAGGGAAAACATAAATTCAGCGAGAGCAGAGCAATATCTTCCTTATGCTCAGTGAGGTTTGCACCCCCCCTCACTCTCTCTCTCTCACACACTCACACACACGCACCTCACTCTCCTCTTGCCACACATGGGGTGTACGCTCGGCTTGACTAACGTGGCCGCCTGACTCTATACACACACACATTCATGTCAATGCCAGGCGGCCGATTGAAGAGACAGGCAGGCTTTGCGGGACGCTGCTCGCTCAGAGAGAAACAAGCCGTAAGAAAGATGCCCGCGGAAACAGGGAGACAGACAGACAGAGAGGGGTAGAGAGAGACAGACAAAGAGGGGTAGAGAGAGAGAAAGACGGACAGAGACAGAGAGAAAGAGGGCAAACATGCCAAATATGGCAGCGCAAAGGTTGAAGTGGGGTGGCGGCTTCACTCTAAAGGCTCTCTGTGTGTTTGCGTGTGTGTGTTTGCATGTGTGTGTGTGCGTGTAATGTTATCACTATGCACATGGAGACACTAGAATATGCTGGAACAAAGGTCTGTGATATTGAATCTCTAAGCAGGTGTGTGTGTGTGTGTGTGTGTGTTGTGTGTGTGTGTGTGTGTGCGTGCGTGTGCGTGTCATGATTATTGTGCCCATGTTAGGCTTGCTGAGTAAGTATACGTTTGTATACTACTATGGTGACTATGATACTACACGTTTTGGGAGCTGTGATGTAAACCTGTGTGTGTGTGTGTGTGTGTGTGTGTGTGTGTGTGTGTGTGTGTGTGTGTTTGTTGTGTGTGTGTCCCTGAAGTTTGTATACTTCAGGGACACACTGGGGTGTGTATGTGTGTGTGTGTTGTTGGCTGAGCATGGAGAAAGAGAGTCATGGTGAGAATGTATGCACGTGTGTGTGTGTGGGTGGGTGTTCAGTAGGTGCTGACATCCATTAATTGAAACCATTGTGTGTGTGTGTGTGTGTGTGTGTGTGTGTGCGCACCTGGCTCCTCTCTGATCATGCTCATCCACGCTTCCTCTGGGAAATCAGCATATGACCGCCAACCCTTTTCAGAAGTGCAAATACTGTCCACACACACCACACACACTCACACACCACAACAGGATGCAGGGACATAGGAACCCAGAGACACAGACAAACACAGACACACACACCACACAAATGTAAATTTATTTAAGATAAATGTGCATCTGATTTGGAGCTGGGTCTTCACTAATAATTTGGCTCCATGGCAACCTGCTGAATAGGTACTGGGTATGTCACACTAATGCCATATAAGGTCACACACTGGGCTTTTCTTTTTAAATTAGCCACAACTACGCAAGGTGTCATAGTAATTTAACCATCTTCAAGCAACTGTATGGAGCTTTGGAAATTATTAATCTGAGATGGCATCCAACAAGTACAGTTCACTTGTCAGCATGCTAACCCATGTGGTGAACTTCTCAACCAAGACAACTGAAAACATAATGCACGACCTCGGCAGTACGTTGAAAAGACCGGTATAATTAATATGTGTAATCGCACGATTATAAACAAAGAAAATTAATTTGATTATAAACTCCATTGCATACATTCTCTGACTTTTATTTCATTTTAGCATTGTCCTCTTGTCAATGCCATCCCAACATTCTAAAACAGTGGCCTATTAGCTCAGGTCTGTGATCCTTCCTACACTCTGCAGCTCTTATTTAACATTATACAGTGAACCCCTTAGAGTTTTCAGGTTTTCTAACTGGTCATTGAATATGATATGATCTTTATGATCACCAGAATGACTGAACACAATGTGCTGAAGCTCTCGACACAAAAGAAATGATTGTATTTAATGTTGTTATTGACAACATCCATGAATTGCCAAAAGGTCTGTAGGAAAAAGTAAGAGAACCCTTCAGATTAATCACATGATGACCCTCCTTTTGCAGGACTGAACTCAAGCCAGGGCTCCAGATAAGTGCGGTATTAGCTTCAGTACACTGTGTTCAGTCATACTGGTGAGTTGAAGAAGATCAGATCACATTCAGTGACTTATCAATGCAGAAAACCAGATAATTCTAAGGGGTTCACATGGTTTCTACTCTGACTGTATCTAGACAGCCTAGAACCAAATCTTAACAGGTTCTGATATTAGTGAAGAGAAAAGGGGTGAGAGGACAAGCCTGCTCATCTCTTGGAACATCATGTCCAATAGCTAAGGATGAGAAGGACCAGACGCAGGAGAGCCAGTGTGCTCCTGCTTACTCAATTCAACATGGGCAACAGGTCCTCCAATGTGATTTGGTCCGCTGGTAACTACTTTAGTTCAAGTTGTAGACAATCAAACTCGATCTTTTCTTCTCTCGCTCTCTCTTTTTATCTCTCTGTCCCTCTCTCTCTGTATCTCTGTCTGTATCCCTCTCTCTCTGCATCTCTCTCATTCTTGTATGAAATGAGTTGCAAGACATTTGGAGATTGTTTCACTCCAAACTGGGGCGTAAGACATTACACTAACCTTTGAGACCAATGGCCGTACCGTGCCCCACCCATTCACACCCATTCTTCTCTGTCAGATTACTCTCGGAGTTTTAACCACACAGATCTCACTTGAAACCGCACAACCTGAGTTTTCCAACGGTGTTATTTTCTAGTTGCTGTGATAAATGGTGTAACAAAAATAGCTTTGAATTTACATAAAAATACTACGGCTCTGCATTCATCTCATACATTCATCTCGGTAAAATATTTCATGATCTCTTAACTCAAATATGGCATAACACATGTCAAAATAAACAGGAGAATCTAAAGGTTGCAATGCTGTATTCACCTCTATGATTAGCCGTGCCAGAGTAATATGGTCTTGAAATCACATCAAATGTCAACAATCAATCAATCAATCATCAAATGTCACAACAAGTAATATATGTAATTTTTCTTTCCGAGTTTTTCTTTGCATCAAAAGTTCTTCTCATATTTTGTTTTCAGACTTCAGGGACATGCAGAAATGTGATTTCATTAAAGCATTTCATTAGGGCCAAAACTGGACCAATTCTGCTACCATTTTTTGCATGCTGGGGAGCAGGTGGGGTGTGAAAATTCTCCCCCTTCCAAAGTGGGGACTGTAAATCAGGGGCACGGGAGGAATGATCCAGGAGCCAAGAGCACAGTACACATTTGATCTCTACTAACACACTGGCTCTGCTCTCCTCCTTCCTGTGCTTTGTGGCTGCCACACCTCTAGCGCCACTTGGGCGCTTATGTGCCATCTTTATCTTAGGCAGAGCCAGAGCGACTGTGTAACCTCGTTAACATTGACTGAGAGGCCAGACTGCTTTCGCTGCCTTGTCTTGGTGTGGGAAGAAAACAAACAAAGTGTGTGTGGGGGGGGGGCAACCTACGTGCTCATCCCCCCCACACACACACTAAGACACACACACACACACACACACACCACCATCGATGTAAACAGACCAATTTCCTGTCCCTGGCTCTCTGAAAACCCTTCTCTTTCATCCCTGACTGCGTTCGGAGGCCCCCAATGAAAGGTTAATGTGACAAAATTACGAGAATCAAAAGGGATGCGGCATCTTGCGCCGACGCAAGCTCCACAGCGGTGCACAATCACGCCGCGCCGCGTCTGCTCTTTGATCCTCCGAGAGGCGGGGGACGTCATGGAAAAGTGGCCGCACAGGAAGCCGCCTGCCGCTCACAAACAAGTTGACGTCCGACACGCAGTCCCTCGGCTCTCAGACAAAAGCGTGTTTGAGAGCAAACATATAGTGAGTGTTGAACGTGACACGCAGACACAAGGGATGATGCCTGAGAAATCATCTGTGTGCGTCACTAGATGGCCAGCCCTCTGCTCTTAATTAAGATTAACAAAATCTAATCTCAAGCAGGTGAAATTCATCATCATTTCTCAAGTTCGTTTTAAAACCAACTAAAATAGTCCCAGCCTGATTTTGTGTGTGTGTGTGTGTGTGTGTGTGTGTGTGTGTGTGCGTGTGTGTGCATGTGTGTGGAGGGGGGGCGGTGTCTCTTGTTCCAGATGAACCAATAGCACTGCAGTCGGCGAGAAAAGGGGCGAATCTGTTTGGCTGCCACCATTCTGCACCGTAATCTAATCTAATGGCACATGTCAGATCGATTAGCGTATGGTTATAGGGTACAAGTCCCTTCCAGGCAGGCACACAAGCTATTCCCTGCCACTCTCCATCAGCGGCAGAGCCAGGCAAAAGGGGAAGCTGGGTACAGGCGACTCACTCTCACTCTTTTTCTCCTTCTTTTTTTTTACCCTGTTGATGTTGAGAGCCTGGAGAGAAGAGTGTCTGAAAGTCTCCATGGTACACAGACCAAATCTTAAATGAATCATGTTCACAATGATGCAGCATTTAAAAAAAACAAAAAAAACAAACCCGTCGTCGTATGTTTTTTTTTCTATTTTTATGGTTTCTGGTCATCAGGGGTTTGTTTCCTGATGCTGTAGTTAATTGATTAGAAACTTGTGGTTGTGGAAACAGTGGTTGTGAATATGCATTGCTAGTTGCCAACTGGTTCTGTTTCTGGTTATCTTGACAGTCACTGGTTGTTGGTGTGTGTGTGTGTTTGTGTTTGTATCTATGAGCCCTTGAAGACAGTACAGAAGAGAAGGAGTTTGGGGAGGGGTGGTGTTGACCTTTGACCTTTTCATTAACACTCCATCCTACATATGGTGGGATTTCCAAAGCAAAAGACACTAAACAACAACAGCAGCAGCAGCAGCATGTTTCCATGGACGCGTCGCTCTCTGAGCATGTGAAGTCTGAGGTGAGAGCTCTCTATGATGCTCCCAGAGACCAGCTGTCTTAAAGGCTTAGCATTTCAATCTTGAGCCGACCCTGCCGTGTGCCCTTGTCGCACGAGAAGAAGAATGTCTTAAGCAGGGAGCGAATTGCTCTGATATGCTCGCCGGGGCAGCTCAAGTGGTTTCAGGTGGCAGAGGGATGGATAATGGCCTCTGACACATGAGCAATGACATGACAAGCTTCGCTCATAAGTGGCCTTTCCTCGTCTGCCATAACTCAATCAACGCCCTAATCATTCTCCGACGCGGCCACGGGCCGCCTGCTTAGCCTTTCCATCCGACATCACCCACAATTTTCCAAGTGCTCCATTCAAAACAAATTAGAAAAACACACCCAAATTAACCCCAGTGAACCGCACCAGTTGGAGCTAATGGGACTGTAACCGGAGG
The DNA here is from genome assembly GCA_015244755.2 of Tenualosa ilisha. Taxonomy (NCBI): domain Eukaryota; kingdom Metazoa; phylum Chordata; class Actinopteri; order Clupeiformes; family Clupeidae; genus Tenualosa; species Tenualosa ilisha. The sequence goes on along the minus strand of PYXC01002777.1, from coordinate 820,398 downwards.
GAAGAACCATCGAGGGTCAGCCAAGATAAAGGCAATCGAGGACAAAGCCTTTACGACCACAAAACCAACAGAGTCAAAAGTTAGAATAAGTTACGCTTGCATCTACTAGACAGAGCAATATTACAGTGTGATTACTGATGTGCTCCAGCTCTGTTCTTTCTCTTAATGTGTGTGTGTATGTGTGTGTGTGTGTGTGTGTTTCTCTTTTATGTTGTTCCAGTGAGGCTTTTTTGGGGTATGTCAGGATGCTTTAAAAGTAAAGAGCACAAAAAACAGAGGAGGACAAAAGTGGTTGTTATGGTAACAGAGTCATTTGAGAAACAAGGTGCTCTTGTCCCTCTCTAATTTGCACTCATGACATACGGTAACCCTGTGGGCTGTCTCTCTCTCTCTCCCTC
>PYXC01002777.1:807500-815000 GCA_015244755.2 Tenualosa ilisha | reverse complement strand
AAAAAAGCCATCTTCAGACGAAGTCTACAAAAACTGAAACAGTAGGTCATGAACAAGAAAGTTTGCTGCTGAGAATCGCAATTTAATTTTTACTGTCACAATAACCACTGGTGCGTAATTACCATAAATTGCCTGATTCTCTCACAACGGGAAAGTCACAGAAATTAGTGTAACGTTGGATATGCCTAATTGAGTGTGACATTTAATTTCTCAACAGATGTTAGTCTCCACCTTTCCTGTGCGGCTCGACAAATGTTAATATTTCCAGATTACCTTAATTGCAAACAATTGCGTCCTGCGATAGGACAACACTGAAAATGCCAAGCAAAACTGACAAATCCTTGACACTGAAAGGCCATTCATCAAATATTGTCAAGACCTTCCCAAATAAAGCCAGAGGAAACTTCAATATCTGAAGACTCTTAGCATAACAAACCCATTAGTCCCATTTCCCACTCCCTATCAGATAACATAGAAACAGAGGAAACTGAGGAACATGTCAGGCCAGGCCAGTCTAAACTCTTCCGCAGGATGTGTGTCTCTTCCGCAGAATGAGTCTTTAAAAACTTTGGTTTTAAATTTGGTTTTATCTTTAAGAAAAAGTCATTGCCTTGAGAAAAAGCCTTGAGTTTAACACAACATCTTTATTCATGTGACTGGGCATGCAATTAGAAGAGGGTGTGTGTGTGTATGTGTGTATATGTGTGTGTGTGTGTGTGTGTGTGTGTGTGTGTGTGTGTGAACTCTGTGTATTGGTGCTTATTTGACTTTAACCAGGATGAACTGCAGGATGAGCAGAAGTCTAAGTTTGATTAAAGTCAAATAAGCGTCAATACAGAGTTCAAACACACACACAAACTGCGTGCCTAATCCAGTAACATGAATGAAGATGGTGTGTTAAACTCAAGGCTTTCGTTTGATGACAAATAAGTCTAATATAACCTGTTATAACCTGTTCACCATCTTGACATACCAAGACCATTACACTGGCATTACATTGACCAAATAAAGAAACACTTTCTCTACCTTGGCAGCCACTAGCTTACTTATTGAGGTAAACTGTTTGATCCCTCAGCATCCAAACAGGATAGGGAGATGCACTACGATGGGGGCAAGTTGGCTTTACTGCCATGAGTGACTGAAAGCCGGGGAAGGGGGTTGCGACTGACCGTTTTGATAGAGGTGCGTGTCTTCTCCTTCCACTCCTTCTCACTCAGCTCAAAGGTGCAGTGGATGTAAGTCTCCCGGTCGTATGAGCCCAGGATGAAGAGTCTGAGGAGGGAATAGGACATCAAAGCCATACAGCAATCAGTTCCACTGCCAATATCCAACAAACAGCCATTAGCCCAACAACTCACGCTATAGTTAAAGGCACACCAGGCCACATTTTATACTGTTTTTAGGTTAATTTACCAGCTTCGTAGTCACGTCGATAGTTAGATGGCTCATAATGGGGTGAATGAAGGCTCATTCGGCACCCTCTATCCTCTATCACTTAATCGTGCAAATGTACAGAGTTGTTGTTTGGCCTGGGCTGTTATTTTTTTCATTACTGTTATTTCAGGTTCACATATAATGGTAAGCAGTTGCTCTCCTAAATCTGACAAGACAGATGGTAAAAATCTAAAGTCTACCTCAAATATATTACAAACTGCATTATTTATACAGAAAGGTCTGATAGCAAATCTCATACATTAGGACTAAGGAAATGGCACAAATGCCAAGGAGCATCAACCAAGAGGCACAGTCAACCAACTATGACCACAGACTTTGCTGCCCCCTGGTGTTGTATTGTGACCAAACACACACAGCAAGCGGTGGGACTATGGGCTTTGTGATAGGCAGATGTAAGGATTGTCACTCTTTTCCGGTAATTAGCGTTTACGTTGGTAAACAGTTGTAATGAGGCTATAGCTACGAGCTAACTATGTAATGAACCCTGAACTGGCGAGGAACATGGAGAGCTTATTAGTTAGGCTTACTTTGGATAGTAAACTAGTATAACAGCACTACACAACTAATACTTATGCCTAATATCAATCTAGCCTACCGTACTTCACAAAAATAGACGTTCATCAGAAAGAGGGACCATCTTGCTGAATTCTGATATCCCCCTAAGGTCTGAGCGCTGAGCCATCAGAGACTTGACTTGACATGAATTGACTTCATGATTGGCTGACGCTGTTAAATCTTTGAAGGCTCAGAGCTTAAACCTCAGGGGGGCTACTAAGATACAGCAATTTGTAGACACATAATTGTGGTGTGGATCCACACAGCAGGGAAAACATTACAAAAGTTGTTTGGGTGTTCCTGTAAAAGCAACGACGCAGTGCGTTTGAGTGGTGAGAACAAACAGGAACCATGCATAACACCTCAGAAAAACAGTTACTGAAATATTAATGAATCACTATTGTCAGCCTTCTCCTGTCAGGAACATTGGGCAGTGTTTGTTTTTCAGTACCCTCTGGCAGTTCTTTTTTTCCTCTTCTGTATAGCTTCCTTTGTGTGCCACCTATTCTTGTGAAAAACCGAGGATTGACTCTTATTCCCACAGCCACTGTGATCAGCAGGGAGCAGTACATAAAGCACACAAGAAATGGGAGCATTTGGTCTCAATAAATTTAGATGCAAATTTAGGACTAACACTCAAATTGTCACATGATGTCCTCATTAAATAGTGGTTACCAATACATCAACATTAATCTTTTGCATTCTTTGCATAGTGACTCATATCCCAATGGAATTTTGGCCTCAAAACCATTCCCTGGTAGGTTGGCTCCCTCTAGTGACGTGCAAGAGGTAATGCATTGCCACTTTCCATGGCTTAGTTTCATTTTAACAAAACAGCTTTAAATTATATTTGAAACGTGTTAATTAGCTTTTAATGTAACTGTGAAAATGACAACATTTGACTTCTCTGGATGTGTAAAAAGGTTACTGACCAGGTAACAACTTTTCAGCAACAAAGCCTTATGATTGGGGAATTTGAGGATTGGCTCTTCAAATTCTGAAATCCACAAAGGTCTTAACTGGACAGCTTAGGCAATTTCACACTTTCAATTCTGGATCAGCAACTCCACTCTGTAAAGACTATGCCAGGGCCAGTCAGTGACAAGTTTATAGATCAACTGGGGAATTTTCTGCAATCCTTAGCAAGTATTAATGCCTTTTCCCTTGATAGCCCAAAGCTGTTCCATCCACATCCTTGCCAGAAAACCAGCAGTTTGAGGGCAAGATTCCAACTGCTTCTTCTACCTGTCAGAAGAAACACGTTTCTCTTATGGGTGCACCTGTCTGCAAATGGTCCACATGATTGTGTAACAGAACAGTGCTCAGAAAGAGAGAGGGTGAGGGTGAGGGAGAGAGGGAGAAAGAGAGAGAGGCTAAATATCAATATGTATCAGAATGGAACAAAGAGAAAGAGTGCATGCAGAACAGATGTGCAGAGAGAGAGAGAGAGAGAGAGAGAGACAGAGAGAGGAGGGTGGCAGGGGGGATGGACAGAAGCAGCTCAGTTGATTAAAATAAAAAAAGGGTTTATTCACAGGCCCTTGTTGGCGTTGCCTGCTTCGGGTCGTTGCGTTATCACAGGCAAGCTGCGTGCATAATTCATGATGGCGTCGTGTCTGAATAGTGCCCAGGCTCCAAACGCCATCCACTGAGGAGGGCAAACAATACCTGGGCTTGTCTTCCTCAGTTTAGTGTTTCCACTGTGGCCACAGGCAAAATGTTTCAATTGGTTTTTGTATGGACAGAGGTGTAAGGAAGCGTGCAAGTGTCTATCTGGGTCTGTTTACACATTTATGTTTTACATGTATGCATTTAGCAGAGGCTTTTGTCCAAAGCGACTCACATTTGACAACTATTACTTCAGGGCAGTCTCTCCTAGAGAAAATTAGGTGAAACTTGTGCCTTGCTCCAGGTTACAGCAGTGGCAGCCAGGATTCGAACCCACAGGTTTCAGGCTACAAGCATGCTAGCCAGGTTCCTTAACCACTACATTACAAAAGCCCCATATTTTTCTATATTTGTATGTGGGAGTGTGCAACAGCGGTGTAGAAATGACTTTGTTAACAGTGAAATGTGTCATGTTGTTATGTTTTACATTTTAAAAAATCATTATTTCATACCTATAACATTCGAAACACTCTAAAAACATGGTGGTAAGAAGCATATTCTGTTCTGAACAAAAGATAGAAGTGGACTACAAATATGAAATGGACAGAGTTATTCAGTTGGCATATTTGTACATTTAAGTGTATCTAAGGATAACTTTAGAAATTTATCATTTTTGTTTTTGATGAATAATTACTGAGCTACTGAGAAACAACGAGTAAACAACAGCAATGCCATCTTTATTGTTGCCACTGGCAACGCAACTCAACTTTTTTTGGGTTACACTGGGTGACGTGTGTGTGACATGAGATAAAGAAATGGCATGAATGTGAGTGTGCATGTTTGTGCAGGAAACAGAGAGAGAGAGAGAGAGATGAGAAGAGAGATTGATATTGGACAAATGAGGTAACCAAGTGGCAATGCTGAAGGTAAGCTGATCTGTGCCAGGAATTTTTACATCCAAATGCCTCAAGCAAGAACAGACTGTGCACGCATGAACCGTGACACACACACACACATACACACACACACACACACACACCACACACACACACACACACACACACACACACACACACAGAGGACAAATTTAGGAACAGATTCAGTGGCATAGGATAAGATAGGTTAACTTGATGAAATTTTTGTGAAAAGTTTGTTAGCTCAACCTGCTTTATTTTCATCACTGTATTTGTAAGTCACCAATTTCAACCAGCTGAGTTTTCTGATTTCTGCAGTGAAATGCACACAACCATCCAAATCATTGCATTTCAGAAGTGGTTTTAATATTTAATCTTACCTGCCGATCACATTACATCCCTCCCTCCATCATCCCAAGGAACATTGTAAGTTGATTGAAATCATGTAAGACTGAGGTTTGCACACTTGAGGTGTTATTTGTAAGGTTTGCACGCCTTGGCTTGTCTACTATTAACAAAGCTGGATGCTCAATGTTAGGTAGCATTCCCGGTTATTATCGTTTGTTTTAATGCTTGTCTTTTTTCATGGCCTGCCCATTCCACATATGCATACCGGTAATTCTCAACATTAAGCTCTTTTTATTTTATTCACTTATTTAAAAAGCTATTTTCTCCTCTCATAATTATGTTGATTTCCACCGTTTTACTTACAAATCAACCTCTGTTGTTTTTAAAGGTGCTATATAAATAAATGGACTTGACTTGACGCCTCCGCTTGGCACCCATGACTGATGAAGTAAGCCATACTGTTTGCATTTACGTTTAGTTTTTTTTTAGCGAATGCTATTGTCTTAAGCAACTTAAGGTGCACTTGAGCCAAAAGCCAAGAAGAAAAAAATAAAACAGGCGAGGTGGCTAATCCTGCCCTTAAGTAGGTTACTTCTCAAGAAAGTCCACACAAGGTTTTGCTATTGTTTGAGGGGCAGATTGTCCCGACTTTGGTAGCAGTTCACTGAGCCAAAGCTGTGTAAGAGGACTAAGGGTTTTTTTTTCTTTTTTTTGACATTGCTCTCATGGAGAGCTAGCAAATCAGTGTTATGTTACATGGAGGTGTGTGGTGAGCGTTCTGGTGCATAATGGCAGCTGTGGCATCATCCAGGTGGGTGATACACATTGGTGTTGGGTAGTGAGGTTCTCCTTCTACTGCACTGGTAGCAGTAGTATATGCTATTTGTCAAAACTTAAAACTCTTAGCACAGTTTATTCCAGCACAGTGGTTGTCAAACTGAGGTTCTCACATCTCACAAGCATAAGGTTCACAGACAACAGGTGGGAATAGATCTTACATTCACCAATTGCCAATACAAGACAATTGTTATTACATTATTGTATATGTACCATGTTTTAAAATGGCTTTACTATAATAAAAAAATAATGAATAATAAAAATGATTGCTGTTATAGCATGCTGTTTGTGGTGCAGGGGGTACTTGGTAGGACAGAGTGCCTCAGGGGTATGCAGAGGTTAAAAGTTTAGGAACCACTGTTCTAGCAAAGACCCAGTACAAAGGCTAAATGGTCTAAATGACCACAATGAGAGTCAGTTTTGCTGTGATAACCACTGGTTCGTTGATCTTCCTTCTTGTCTTACCTGCTACACTCAACTAGTGTCACCCTGAGCCGGCCCTCCACCAATCGCGTGTCCCCAAGCGCGAGATCCTGGTCGCAGTTGGAGGCCAGAGGAGGTTGCACTTGAAACGGGAAGAAAGGTTTGTACCTGCAAGACAAAAATGACACCAGGAATGAGGAAAAAGACACAATCATCATCAATCAAGCATCGTCTCTGTTGAGTTGGCCACATGATGTTCTTGATAAGCCATTTGTGCATCACAATCAGATATCATTGACATGCAAACAGTGCTATCCACACACTAGATCAGAGTATGTCGTTAATAACTGTGGTTGCATGAGAACACAGGGAAGGACCAAGATGCTTGTAAATCTGTCCAATTATGTCAGAGAGGTGGGAAGATCAGCTGAGCACTCCCCTTTCATTTTCTTAATGGAAAGAGGGCTTCTGTTCACATTACAGAGTTCTGCTTTCATTTCTATGATGGCTGTGAGAGGATCTTACTTCAAGGTCATAATCCGGCCATATATTCAGGCCGAAATGACACCACTGCACTGGCGTGCTGCTTTCAGTGACAGTTTTGCAACTCAGTGTTGTCCATCATGATCAGCAAATACAGTTGCACAATAAGCCGTTGCTGTAGTTTCAACACAAACGGCTGAAAAATGCCACAAGAATGCCAGCATGATTCTCGTTCTAGCTCACAGAGTGTGAGACACTGGGCGCCACAGCAGTATTCTAGAATGAGGTTTATTGTATGCTAAACAGGCTAAGTGGAACACTGACAGGAAGTGCTCTGCCCTGCTGTGTCCTCCGTGATTATTCTAAATCCCTGGGTGTTCCTGACTTCCGGAAAACACTAGATTGACCTTGTGTAACACTGGAGAGGTTAAGCTTAAGCTCACATCAGTCCTCTATTGAAAATCTAACTGGAAATTTATGCAATGAGATTTGCACAGTCAAGATGTTAGCTTTTACTCCTCAATCTCAGAGAGATGGCAACCCAGCACCTGTGTCTGTCTGAATGCTGGTACAGTAGTGTTACATTCTCTGCAAGGCCACAAATATGGAGAGTATTTCCGACAAATGTAAAAATATGCCTTCACAACTAGCTCACCCTCAAAACTGTTTGCTGCACTGTTTAAGCGTTCAGTAGAACCCTCCCTGTCTGGTAACAACAAGATCTCATGTACAGGAACTGCAAACCAAGATGAATGATTAAAGTTTCCCCAGAGAAATCATTGCCTCTTGACAGGAAGTGGTCTGCATAGCCCACTGTCCCAGCGGCCCCGTGGGCCGTCTCAGTCAGCACTGCCAGAGGGCCAGACTAGAGCCTGCC
>PYXC01002777.1:595000-802500 GCA_015244755.2 Tenualosa ilisha | reverse complement strand
TGGCACCGGAACACAGGGGGCAGGCATGTAAACCCTTCCCCCCACCCCCCTTGCCTGCCTCTCTCTCTCTCTCTCTCTCACACACACACACACACAGATGTACAGTACGCAGGACCAGATGTCAGAGAAGTAATTACATAACATACACACTGAACACTTAGGCTTTTACACACACACACACACACACGAAACACACACAGATACAATCCATTAAGTAGGAGAATGTAATTCTACACAAATTTATAAAATGAAATTCTTCAAAAACTATGAAAAATATATTTATAATACAATGGCATAAAAAGTCAACAGAAAACTAAATATGACATTAGCCGACTTTTCTTTCAAAACAACTTGAAGGCGAACTGACTCTGTAATAAATCAACATATAGAGTGGGGTTTGTTTTCACCATCAGCTGCTTGTCAACCAAATGTCCCATGATCACCTACGGCAAGTCTTATCCAACCCTTTGCTCTAGAGATCTTGTTGGATTGATCCCTGCCTCAAAACATCCTTGTCTTCAGTTCCCCCTCTCTCTTTCTTAAATAATAAAGTGATGTCTGGGGGGGGTGTCACCATGTTGCCTACTGGCACTGACAGAAAGTCAGACAGAAAGGCACGGCACACAGCAGCGAGCGCTAACCGGTGCTAAGAGGAGAAGAGCTGTCCCACACAGCAGGCTCTTCACTCCCACTCCTACCCGTCGCACTGCTCACCTGGCACAGAACACAACCACACCTTTACACAGACTGACCCATCTGATTAAAAATGGAGGAAAGGACTCAAATGACTGGAACAAAAACACATGGCCAAGCACAACTAAGGTCGGCAAAACATCTGTGGCTCTGAATGAGGTGAATGAAAGTCTGCCATACTCTTCAACAGTTTAGGTCCATATCTGAGATCTAATCAACGTGTTTCGAGCAAAAAAAAAAAAACTGAATGTGCATTAGATAGATAGATTTTTAAAGAAAGCAGGTATTTATAGATTCGGGTCTGTATCAAGAAGAGAAGAAGTATGAGTTGAGTAAGCATCAATGGCAGAAATTCTGTTTACATAGTTCCTCTGAAACTGCTGGGCAATTTTTCTTGGACATATTGATTTGGTGTTTTCTGCTGGGTCCATGTCACACTAAACTATATTGAAACCTTAGACCACGGCTCATGTTAATTCACTGTGTGTAGTAATGCTATTATCTAAGAAAGACCAATCCGTTAAAAAAAAAAAAAAAAAAAAAAAAAATTAGGTTAACCCTCGCTTCTCTACACACACGTCTGGATGCACACATAAAAACACACACACAACAATACACACCAAAACACGCATGCATGAAGTCAAGCATAGACACACACACAGGGTTGACATGACAGGCTAGACATGACATCATATGGGTTCTACATCACTGGAATCCAAAACCTCATATCCACTGTGACACTCATCGCCTCTAATTCTGACTGGACCTTTTAGGAGTCTCGCATCCAAACCGATTAGACTAGCTCACACTATGATACAAGAACCAGTACAAGAAGAATTTACTCACAGATTTCATTACAGCCACAACTTGTATTTGTTGTACTGTCACTTAAACATCTTATTGGTAAATAATTGATGAGAAATCAATTTTTTAAAAGGGAAAACATACTAAGTCCACGCTGAGAACCAGGCTCTTGGTGGCTTCTGAAGAAAACAAATACCGTATGTGCAATCATTTGGCAAGCTGGATGATGTTCCAACAGCCAAGCACTGTCAAGAACACGTTCATTTTCTAGCCCGTACATACTGAAGCAAAAGTTCCTCAAGTGCTCCAACATGTCTTAACATGTTAACAGAGGAATGGAAGAACTCAGCCACATCTCTCCATCTCTCCAGGGTCTCTCACAGACAAACACACACATATAACACATGCGCACACACACACACACACACACACACACACACACACACACACACACACACACACACACACACACACACACACACACACACACACACACGCATTCCCTCTCTCAATGGGCTGAGCCCTGTGGGTGCAGTGCCGTTTATCTGGATCGTCTCCAGCCTGTGCTCCCTCTCCCCTCGTCCCCAGCTGGGCCATCTGTGCGCCTCCGCATTACATCATTATGCATCTCTTCCTGCCTGTGCCGGCCAGGCCATCCCCAACGCAAAAACCCTGCCTGAGCATCAGCTGCTCGGGCACCTCATAAGCTGTGGGGCCCCGGCCCTGGGTTCAGCGTGCAGGCAGACAGGGACTCCATTACAGTGGCCCTGTCCTTTTACAGGCCAGTGTCTGCGGATGTGTGCTTCTTAAGACAATGCAAAAGGTGTGCTATGTTGGGGTCGGGAGTGGAGCAGCCCTGTCTACACTGGTGTGTATTGCACAGTGCTAGTGCTGTGTCCACCACATGACAGGCCAGAGTAGGCTGGGACTCCAAATTAACATCCCGGAACTGATGCCAGACTTGCGTGGGCTTGCATCATTTCAAACGATCATGACATTTGCAGACTTTCAGCTGAGATTCACAGTGTGGATATGTGCACACAAATGCCTCTCTGCTGTCAGGAAAGAACACTCCGGAGTGTGGTCTCTTATTGTCTATTCTTCCTCAGTCTGCCTTGTACACTCTCTCTTTTCTCCAGTTCTCATTCCTTCCTCTGTCCCCTTCTCCAGTAATCTCCAAGGACCCAGTATCACTCCTGACCTGTCCACTGAAACAGATGAGTGCGGATGAAAAACTAGAAGAGTGTGTGTGTGTGTGTGTGTGTGTGTGTGTGTGTGTGTGTTGGGGGGGGGGGGGGGGTTCCATTATACCTCAGCAGTCCTTCATGCAAAACATCAATACAGCGACCAGCACAGCCAAATCACTCCTTCTGTCTGCAATCGGACTCCAGTCAGAGTCTTCCTTGTTACTAGACCAAGGGCTCATGGGACAGAACATGACCATGCCCATATATTTCAGTAAAACCCAGGGAAAAAACTCCTTCACAGACTAATACAATTTTAACCAGACACTTCTCAAAGATTAGCATTTTAAGAAGAGTAAATTGATATTTGTGGTCTGTATGATCTCTTTCTAGTCTTGACATTCAGTTAACCTGACATTTAGTTTTGTGCTGACACTTAATCTCTCTCCCTTTCATCGCTGGCTACGGCTATCGTTTGTTGATTCTGAGCTCTGGATTGTCGGATAATCTGATTTAAATCAAATATGAAAAAACAAAGCAAACATGCGACAATAAGAAGAGTTTTATCAGCGGTGTTGTTTACCAGCACGACACCATGGCTCCACCACAAACATCACACAGGCTTCACTTTTCATTAATGGAGAGGCTGTTCCTTCGTTTAAATGGTTAAAATGCCAGTCGATTAAGTTTTTTTTTCCCCCTTCGGGTTCTCAGAAAACACTGAAGCCATTGTGTGCCTTCATTGGCGCCTCAGCCCACACACGGTATGAGAACATAAAGTGAGAAGACATCGCGTCCATTTTGCTCCTGCCAAAACCATCAGTTTCAGTTCTTTTTTCTTTTTTGGGGGGGTGGGGGGCAAAAAATGGCACCTCGTTCATGCTAACCAAGGGAGAATTTATCTACAACAAACACAATGGTTACCATTAAGTCCCGCGTAAAAAGGCTTAACCTAAAGAGTCAAATGATGTGATCCTCTTGCTGATATGACCAGTGGGAAACCACCTCAGTCAAAACAGAGCAAAGGCTAGGATTTTATAACCTGGAAAACAGAAACTAAATACTGACTAACTATATAAATACGACTAACTGATAATTAAATAATCTATGATGAGGGGATGTGAGTTTTTTAGCCACTGACTGCGTCACTCTGCAGTACACAGCTACTGTGGGCCTGTGTGTGAGTGTGTGTGTGTGCGTGCCCCCAACAGCATGGGTCATTATGCTTTCTAATTGAGGGCACCCAATTCTGCACTCAGCACAATGCTGCCACTGCATTCGTGACAAGCCTGCCAGGGCACACAATGCCAGTTTGGGTACGCTTACCTCCAGCAAAACCCTCTGCGATAACATCCCCCCGCCCCCATCACTTCCCTTGCCTTCTTCATGCGCACCTCTGCCTCTTCATGATATGCCCTTCACCAGAGCCAGCTAAGTGTGGAAAGATGGCCCATGGCTCACATTGCTGCTACGCTCCCTGGTTGTTTCCTCGGTGCTCTTGGGGTACGGCACAGTAACACTTAGATGAATGCAGTACAGAGTCTGGCTGGGCTAGGATATCCGTTGTGCGTCTGACCGGCACGACACCTCATCCCACCTCTCCGCACCTGAGCAGGTCACAGCCTCACACCACATCGGTCACGGATCATTAGAGAATGGACATCCGCTGGCTATTACTGAAATGAAGAGGCCTTGCTCAGCAATCATGGGATCATCCACTGCGGGACTCACAGAGAGATGGAGAGTCACATGACACATTCAACTTGGCACAGGCAGCTAGTGCTACAAGCATCAGCCTTCCTGCACATTAGAAGCAATTAAGCAAATGTGTGGATTATAACAACAAATCACTCAACAAAACTACACACACACACACGCACATGTTTTCCTTAAAGTCAAAGCATCACAATCTAATGTGCATAAACATTAATACCGCCCTCATTGTGAGACCTCTCCTCACTATCGGTGACCACTATCTGTGTGTAATACAAAATAAAAGCCTTAATGTCAGCTGATGACACAGGAAGCCACAGTAAAGCTACCACTACATGACAAACTCTGTCAGAGAAGACACTTGATTTACACTCAGTTAACACAAAACTATAGAAACACACACAAAAAAAGGGCAAGAGCTTTGTGCTTTACCTAAACTGAGATGATTTGCTACCTACATCAGCTTAATTCAGACAGAATAGTACAGCATTACAAGGCCATATGACCAGACAAAAAGCCACATGTTCTGCAATTCAAGGCCCATATTGAAACCGTCAGTCTTAAGACTGACCCATGTTGAAACTGTCAGAGACCCTAAAGAGGAACTAAGCAAGAATGAAGAGAGGCCGGCATGGAGATTTTCAAAATGTTATCATGTGCAATTAGTGTATGAAGAAGCCTCAAGTCTGTCAGAAGAGGAAGTTCTTTAACTTTTAGGAGGGAGTTGGGAGAAGGTGAGAAAACAAGAGGGAGCGCTTGAGAAAGCAAAAACACAGTTCTTCCACTACTGAACAAGCTGTGCTTGGGTGCATTCAAGAATGTTGTGTTCACAGCAACTACCTAACCATTCCAAAACTCTCTCACCATTCCAGCAGGCACCTATGCTGTCTGCGAGACGGTCATTCTTGAACCCATCATTCTAATGTGAACAACTCATTAGCAGTGGACATGTGGATCAAGACAGACTCAGTCAGTGTACACTTTGGGGCAACACCTTAAATGAGGGTCTATACACACATATATAGCCTTATCTAAAATGGAGACAGGTGTGTTAAAACCAATTATTGGATATGTATATACTGAGAGAAGAATGCATTTGATTGTAGGCCTACTGTGCTGCAATCACAGAATGGTCACAGCCCTGTTCAAGGCAGAGCAACAGGTCTGCAAACAAAAGCTAAGTGCCACATACATTATGCAATCTTAGACTGTTGCACCACATCACACATTGTATTGTATTTAAATGCTGAGCCCAGTTTTACCCTGTGTTACAGGGATAAAGTGGGCAGCCCTTTGACCTTACAGCGGGAGATAACCTTTACCTTATTTTGTAATTTGGCAACGTGTGTTTCTTCTTGATGACTCTCTTTAACTGGTTCACAATGATGGAGGTGAGTTGGGGCAACGGCCGGCCCTCAAACTGTGACTTAACCTCGAAGTCTATGAGGGGGTCCTCCAGGAACGAGAACGACCAGTGCGTAAAAGGCATTCGAGTGAACTGAAGCTTCAGTCGGCCTACCACCCGGGTCATTTTAACGAACAGATAGGCAGATTTCCCAAACACCAGGTCCACATCTATAGCCAGGTGGAAGCCGCCGTTGTATTCAAGGTCTACCTCGAAATTAAGCTCTTCGGGCATGCCGTCTTCGTTAACGGCGACCGGCTTCATAAGTTTCGCCGTTTTGAACACGGGCAATGAATTGCCCAAGGATATATCCCGAAGACTTAGACCCTCTAGCAACCGTCCGGCTGTTTTGGTTTGTAGCAGCTCCTCAAATTCCACCTTGATTTTTTTGGTCACCCAGTGTCTAACCACCGGGGTATCCCGTAGCTCCCGGAACAGAAACAAAAATATTGCATTTAAAAAGCCGCATGTCTCCGACTTAGAGGTGTTCAGCGACTCGCTTTGAGAAGGCGGTGGCGGCTGTTGTTTTGGGCTACTGCTGACAGACGCTTCCTGCGGCTTCGGTGAAGCGGCCTCTGCCTGTTTAGATGCTGCGGATGTCGTGTTTTCTTGCTGTTGCTGTCCCGATTCGACATGGTGGTTATTAAAGTAATCCTTCAATAAGGGATCAGGCACTGCTTTGACATATTGCACTGTCCTTCCTATAGGCTCCGGGCTTCTCCGGTAGAGAAAAAGGAATTGTAACACTAACGTGACGAGAGCCCCAGAAAATGCGGAAATTAATATCAAATATATCATTTCTAACCGAGGCCCCGTTGCCGTCAACGACTTAAAATGTCTTCATGTTCCCCAGCCAAACGGAATTAACAAAGCAAGTTTCACCTGGTCGCTCACAAAGCTGCCATATCATCTGCCTCTTTCCTGTGGTTTGGGATCTGCAGCTGATTGGGCGAACGTAATGCGTGTAATAGCTGAGTAGTCGTGCGTAATGACGGCATTCGCCAGAGTGTGCTCATTCGCCTCTCAAGTGACTCGCAACAAAGTGACAGTTGGTTTTTTGGGAGGAATGTCTAGTACTTTGCAAAGCCTTCATACGCAGACATCGACTTTTAACATTTGATCAGTGTGCGTTTTAAAGAGTTGCACGCATGCATGGAAGCACAATCCACAACGAAAATACTGCAGTTCTTGGCCTACAGTACCAAGATAGGCCTATCTGGAGACAAACAATTCAGAGAATAGACTAATCTGTCGTGGCCATAGGCATGCTACCCCCGCCCCCCAAATAATAATAATTTAAAAATACTGTCATGGCTATGAAAGTGAATCTATAGCATAAAATACAATAATATATAATAGGCTAATTTACAGGCTGTGCATGTGTTATTGCTCTCTGCTCTCAGAAGTGGGGTAACCTACTTTCACAGTCAGTTGATTCATGAAGTGTGTTTTTTCACCATGAAGGTTAAAAGTGCATAGACTTATTAGCCTCATTCCCTAAGTTAACATAATTTTTAGGAGACTAAAAAATGTAACCTGTAATAAATTACAAAACTGTAATAAGGTGCATCATTACTGAATTTATGACATTTATTGAATGCACTGCTGTGCAAAAGTTTGTGAACCCTTTTCAGTTGCCTGTTTTTCTGTAATATATGATCTGATTTTCATCTAAGTATAGATAGCCACAGTGTGCTGAAGCTAACAGCGTAAAAAAAACATCCACGAAATAGCCATAAGGCTGGGTGCAAGTAATGAACCTTTCAGATTAATCACTGGTTGAACCTCCTTTGAATAAACTCAAGCCAGAGGTCCTGATAACTGTTGTCCAGATCTGCACAACCCTGGCTGGGATCTACGGAGGTATTTTTATTTAATTTTATGTTTTTTATTTAGCCCATTCTTCTTTCAGTTCAGCCATATTCTTAGAAAGTCTGGTGTGAATGATTTTCAATGCATCTCTCTAGGTCAGTGATGTATAAAGTCCCACTTGAGTAAGTACAGATACCTTACCAAATAATTATTAGAAGTTCAAGTCATCCACTAGTATGTTACTCAAATAAAAGTCTAAAAATAAGTAAAGTATTTACTTGCAAGCTTGGCTAGCTTCAGCTTTCCCAAAACTTTTTTGCAGCTAGTCATTAAGTCGACATCCAAATTCATCTGGTAATTGTACTTATACTGCCAACTGAAATGTAATGGAGTAAAAGTATGCAACTAAGTCTGGAAATGTAGTGAAGTAAAAGTAGAACTTGACAGATTTTTAACAACTCAGGTAAAGTATAGATACTCCCAAAATATACTTAGATGAAGAATTTTTACTTAGTTACATCTCATGCTCTGGGTGACTGCTGGAAGGTTTATAAACTTTGAATTTATTTTTTATTTTTTTGCAGAGATAGCAAGTTGTCCGGAACCTGAGACAACCACCTGCTTGGCATGCCCACCTAATGTGATTCAGTTTTGTTTATATGATTTGGTGTAAAAAATGTAAGGACAAAAATGGTCAAGAAATGTATTTTGTGCAAATGGTACCTGTAAGATTGTCATTAACACATCTAACACATGTTTTGCTTGGCTAATCAAATCACATCATGTTGTCGATATGCTATGACTGCAATGAACTTTCATCACATTACAGTCTGTTCTTCTTTGGATTTGTTATTTCTGTCACAGAACAATATAAAGTAGCTGTGACTGGACAGACTGTATAAGACTAGGACCAAAGACATGGCCATCTCTGATTCACAAAGAGATCTACGCATCTCTTAGTTGAAGTATGTCTACCTTTACCTGTCATCACAGGTTCTTTTAAGATTGATGGTCAGTTATGGTTTTATGCCCTCTAATTGCTGAGAGTATTTAAGCCTTAAAATGATCAGTAAAATGAATTTGAATTCAGAGAGCATCTTTCGTAGCATAGTTAGAAAGTCGCTGTGGTCAAGGAAAATGGTCGTCGTTCTTTATCTTCATCTTCATTATCTTTATTTATCAAACTTGAAACATATGTGATAATATGCATGAAGTTAGCTAAACAGTGTGTGTTAACAGCATGTTTCCTATTATCTCTCTCTCTCTCTCTCATTCTCTCTATTCGTTCAAGCATTGACAATCTTAAAGACCAAACCCCCTCCTTCACACACACTCAATGAATTTAAGTTTGTTAGTAGGTCATAGAACAATGTGAAATGAGGTCTTGTGGTCTTGTGTTGCTTTTGTCTGAATGTCCTGCATTCTACATTTGCCCTCCTACAAGTCAACCAACCCCAGGTGTCCTTTTGGTTTGGCAAATTGCCTATTGTGTTTAAAATGGAATGTGAGAAGGTGGGCCTTCAGTTTAATCACCAGCAACCCCTCAAAAGACAGGTCCTCAGATTATAAGGATGTTTTATTGGAAAGGCCACGTACATTTGCTGCAGCTGAAATTAACAGTCTGGGAGACGACCAAACTCAATGCAAGGCAGAGAAAAACTGCCACCTGCTGGCAGTGCAACGAAATTGTCGCTTCAGTCAGTCGTTGTCATACTGGGGTTCTTGAGTCAGTTCTAGTGGGTACACAAAATAAATCTCTGAATAGGTTCTCAGTTCTCACCAACATAAAAATAAAATAGAAAAATATATAATTCTCAAAGTATCACCAATACAACCCAGTTGCCACTACATATATGTAATATGTATTCACATTTTGTTGATGCAGCATATTTATACAAAAATGCTAATTATTATAGCAAGCAGGGGGTATTTCGTAGAACAAGAGTGTCTCAGGGGATATATTCCAGGAAAAATAAGGTTTGACCCAAAACTAATTGCAACAAAAATATTTTTGGTATATATGTTCTGGTCTATTTATCACATACTAAAAGAAAAATCTAGTTAGTGGAAAAACGTGAAAATGAGGGTTGTGGTCACATATTATTCCCCAGCAAAAACTGACAAGACTGTATTTAGAATGTTGTGAGAAAAAAAAGACATTCTAAAGAATCCATCTACCCAAACATGGAATTTAGAATCTTCATTGTTAATAAACATTCTTTTATAGTCACACATTTTCCTGCTGGGCATCTATTTTACAGGGCCATTTATTGTACATTTGGTGGAGGAAGGTTGGACATGTGTATGTGTATGTGTATGATCAAATCTTGAGAGTACAGGCTTTTATACAATATATACTTGTGTGTGTATATACTAAGTGGTTTCATTCACTCTCCCTTGATAGCAGAAACCAAAATGTATCGAGTACACTAGACATGTACAATCCAGGTCTGAAAATTGTGGATGGTATAGAATATTGAATATGTATAATCTATATGTATAGTTATATTACATATCTTGAATCCATATACTTTTAGAACATGTATAGTTTAGGGGGTTTAAGATAAACATTTTGGGCTTGGCTAAATTAATTATGGTAGACTGTGGAGCAAAATTCTAAAACTTTTGGTCTTCATATTTTTAATGTATTTGTGTTCATAAAGCAAGTGCTGTGTTCAGTATCCAGCCAACTTATCTATGGTTCTTTGTGCTAAATGATGGTTTATGATGGTAGTTAATGATGACGGAAGAAAAGTCCAGATGTTCTCAGGCTTTATCGATTCATGATCCTGCATGCATGTGTTGGGGTGTGCCTGTGTGCATTTGTGTGTGTATGTGAGTTTGTGGTATATAGCCTAAGTTTACACATGTTTAAAGTGTTTAGTTGTCTGTTCCCCTATATATTTCAAGAATAAAACAATCTTTTTGGAATGCTTGCCATTCTGTGATTGATAACTCCATCCATCATGTAAAATGAAATTGGGATAACCAAACAGCAGTGCAAGGTGAGTAAATTTCTCTCGTAAGTAGCCCTAGGTTACCATGTGTTTTTCTCTGGGCTGTTACACACTCTACTACACTCTACACTAATTGGTTTCTTTTTTTAGTTCCTTTTTACAGAGGAAACATAGAGAGCGTCCTGACCAGAGACATCACTACATGGTATAGAAGCTGCTCTGCTGCCAAACAAAAAGCACTGCAGAGATTTGTGCACACAGCACAAGGCATCTGTGGCTGCGACTTGCCCTCCATCCAGAATTTGTATAACAGACGATGCATCAGAAAGGCCAAAAGGCCCAGCCATCCTAGTCATGAACTGTTTCAGCTGTTACCATCTGGCAAGCAATACTGTAGTCTTCAGGCTAGAACCACCAGACTCCAGAACAGCTTTTTCCATCATGCTAGAAGGCTGAAGAACACAGAAACAACAATGACCTTGCCTGTCAGTTTTGCTACAGTATTTTCTACTCATGCACACATTTACACACACACACACACACACACACACACACACACACACGCATACTCATAACACTAAACACACTTTTTATTTATGTATTTATTTATTTTGTATATTTATTTAGGAGCAAACAACACAAATACAAGTATACAAACATACGAGTACAATGAGATGTAACGAAGATTACATTGAATCTGGAATCTTCCGGGTTGGGTGAAATTTTCTCACAGATGAGATTGACTGAACATGGCAGTTAAACATTTGGGAACCACTGGCTTAAGTTAACTTGGACAAATAAATAGTAGAGGTTGTGATAGTTTTGATTTGTACTAATAAGTATGATTTATTCCTGGATTTTAGGCAAAGTGGTAAAGTAGTCATGGCAGGAGTCCTCAGCAAAGCTTAATTACTCTACTTCTCCAAGAGTCATCTCGTTCTACATTTATAGTACAAAGCAATTCTATGCAGAATATCTCAACAACACCATATGGATTACTGCACCACAATCTTCAATGGCTGGTGCCCAGACAGAGCTGCAGAACAAATTCAGACCTGCAAGCGGTGCATCTACATTTTTATTCACTACAGTACATGAAATCATTAAATTATTTAGAAAATCTGAAGAAGTCTTAACATGGGCCAGTCAGGACCTCAGATGACACCTTATTAAAAAAATATCTGTTTCTGTAAAGAAAATACGGTAGTTGCGCATTCAAGAAAACTTCAGAGAAGCCATAGACTAATACTCCATATAAATACTGGTTAAAACTCTTAAAATGCTGGCAAAGAAGAAACAATTGTCCAAAGCAGAAAATACAAACTCTCCTAAAGTCCAAAGAGGAGAGGGACAACCCCACTACTTTTAGCACCTATGGTTAGCATCTTGGTGAAGGTGCCTATGACATGAGCAGATTAAACATCCGGAGAATCAATAGATTTTCAGCAACACAGTATTATGCTGCCATCCAGACACCATCAGGGAAGACCTTGAATATTTCTGGAGAACAATTCCATTACCTGCAATAATTAAAAATATTTTAACAATACTTGCACGTTCCCCAGTGTAGCTCTGCAGTAGAAGAGTCCAGGCCTGCTTGTAGTCAAGATCTGTCACTGACTGCATTGTGTAACAGGAAAAACATGATTTAAAGGGATTATTCTGAATAAATCAACCCCTCATTCTGTTGTTTGACGTTCATGAGAATGACAGAATTTGGTGCAACGTAGACCAAATAGCGAAACAGCAGCACAAACTGATGAGGGCAAGGACATTTTGTTTTCTTATGCCATCATCTGTTAGCGCTATCTGCCTCTTAGCGAATTCGGTCTATATTGTACCAAATTCTGTCGTTCTTATACCTACCAACAGCCTCAAAGAACAGGCATATGGTGCTGATTGGGTCCGTGGGTACAGGTAGGGTGGGTGTAAAGCAAATAGTACTCATGGAAGCGCACATGCGCTGCTGCTCTCCTTATGTATATTTTAGACAAGGCCTATGGATTTTCGCTTGGCCTAATTTGTGTTTTATTAATCAATTTTGTCAACTAAACACTCACTAATTCTCACCTCTGTCTCCATTTAAATCATGCATTCTTTTCTAGCACTGTCATTGCAATAGTCCCACAAACTGCATTCAAATGCTTCACTACACAATGCAGTATTTTTGGGCACACATTTTACAGCAAGTCTACTGCAATGCTTTAAAAACTGCAGTTTTGCTGTTATATAATGCAACGTTTTTTTTCATAGAGGCTGCCACACATTGAACAAAAAGTTAACACAACGTAAACTGCCTCGTGCTTCACAAGCGTTTTCTGTCATCAACTTTATGCTTACAACTCCATGCAGGACAGTTTTAAACTTAGTCTTACCTGGAGTTAAGCTTTGACTAATCCTACCTTCATCCTTTTGTCTGATCGCACATCCTCCATGTTACAAAATATATGCTCAGCCTTGCTTGTGGCTACATGTGGCCGGCATCTACATGATAGATAATAGGCTACAGTAAACTTTCATTTCACAAGTGCGCATTACTTACAACGTGGGTCACTGGCAAGCTTGATACAATGCTTTAAGATCAACAGAAAGAAAACAGTGGTGCGACAGTAGGAGAATATGATTATTTGAAAGTGAAACTAATGAATTTATGCATAGAAGTGCAATTTCATGAAAAACCAGGACAACTGGTGACCCAGGAAAAAGATTACCAATTTCCCGGGACAGACCGTAAGAAAAGAGAGCAACTCCGGGAAAACTTTCACATTTTCAAAGCATTGTAGGCCAACTCAGTCCTTTTGCATTATTCAATCATAGGTTAAAAACAAAAAGAGCTGAACTGTCAACACTTGATTGTTTTTATGTAGAGAATGATGTTGTCTTTAACTAAGCCTATAATTTAGAACTTCCAATGACATGCTTCAGTGGCATAACACAAACGCACACCCTGCCCCTGCAGGAATCCCTCCGAGGTGCATTTGGGCAGATAGGTATAATGCCTGCGTGAAGCACAGTGAGATTTGCCTGCCCTGAACAGAACTTGCATTCTGGACAGTATGTGCTTATGATCATATAGGCCTAAAATTACCTGCAGATGATAAAATAATTGGAATGACAGTCACCGAGTGATCAGTAATGTTCACTGATATACTGACACAAAATCTGCTGAGTTTGAAGCAATACAAGCAAGGATGGAAGTCACACTTTATGATGATTTTTGTGTCGCGCTATTCCTTGATAGAGGGTTGTGATTGGTTTTACCAAGCCTGTGTAAGACCAATGGCAGACCTACTAAGACTCCAATGGTGTGTTACTAGATGTACCTGCTGAGCAAAACTATTTGCGACTGCAAGGGTGCGTCTTTTCGAGGCTATAAGTCTACAGCTTGACATGCACAATTAATTTTGTAGCTGTGACCAAAACATTGCAATGAAGACATTGTCATAGCTTGGCTCTGACTTGTCCATCCACTTTGCAGTATGAGCCTGATGAACCTGAATGCTAATTCATGCTGATCCAAAATTGCAATAACAGGCTACAGTGGATTCTTTCAGACAAGATATGACATTACATAGCTGACATGAAATTATAGGCCTACAGTCAGTCAGATGGACATGACCACTGTACAAAATACTGCTTCTTAAACTAGGCCACGTTCAGAAAATGTTTTTTTTCAAATTGTCAGATATGGTAGGGATATGTGCGTAAATGGTGCTTCTATACTTAACACAGCACAACTTTTGCAACAATATAATTAATTTTCAAACTTTGATTTGACAAGTGTCGTGGGGCCCTTTGGATTGTGGGGCCCAATGCCTCGGGGGAGCTGCGAGGGTGAACTTCACGCCCCTGACTGGCCTCCCAGTCGGCATGGGAGAGAGCTAACCACACACGCTTTCTGCGAAAACGTGCGGCTGTTAAGACACGCCCATATGAACTTTGACAGGAAGCGTCGTTTTGCCGGGAATGCAAATACCACGTGTCTCCGGCAGCCCGGCTGTGAAGCGTTGCAGTGCAATTCACGTTTTCACAAGGAGCGGCTGTAAGATGGCGGCCCGGTGGGGAACAGGCGAAGAGATTTTAACTGCTCATAATATGGAGTTTTTCTCGACTGCAAGCCTGGATGAGGTATGAAGCAGACAAAATAAGACCCGATGAATCAAATTTGCTATTGGGTTTGATCGCTGTGATTATTATGATGAAGATGCTTTTCCGACAAGTGATGCACTCGCTAAAGTGACACGTGGATAGTTGTGGAATGAAACGTAAAAGTCGTGATGAGCGATTTTGGAAGATTTTTTGATTTCTGGTATTGACATCCGTTTGGTTTAGTCTCAAAATGTGGATGTAACGCACATGTTGTGGTCATTTGATCGAAAAATTAGTCCCAAAGACGCGGATTTCATTTGTGAAGACGCATGTGTACGTTGTGTACATCGTGTGCCTGATGGGTTTGCATGCAGAGTTTCAGTTAGCTGCTAACTAGCAGCTTAGCAAGTTGGCTACCTCGAGGGTTCAGTCTCTATTAGAATAAATTGAAGTTAACGATGCGTGGAAAGTGTGTATTCAGAGATGGCCAAATAACATGTTTTACATTTGACTCGGGTGTCAATTTCAGATTTCAACATATCAAGATGTTGCATTGTGTAATCCATCTGGATCCTGTCGAGACTGTTAACGTAACGCCACTTCATTCAGAAATTTTACCGTCAGAATGCAAGGATGACCATCTCATTGATAATGCACCACTAAGGCGATGTTGAGTGTTACGTAATGTATTTTTGCTTGAATTCATCAGAAATTTGTTTACAAGGATCTCAAATACGATTCGAATTGCCTGATTTCCACGTGCTTCCAGCATGTTGCACCTCTGTTTTCTGCGTGATGTTGCATGCAAATCGGAAAAGTAGCTTGTAACATTTTTGTGACACGCAAATAGGACGTTATGGGCGAACTCTTATAAAAAAAAACAATATAAAAGCTGTTTATATTGTTTTATATATGATGATCATATATAATGATGAGTTTGCTGTCACTACTCCAGTGAGATTAGTGTTATATTTGGAGAGTGCATTGGTTACACGTGATTAACGTTCTTGTGTATAAAGTTGGCAGTTGTGAAGAATGTACCAGTTAACAAGATATTTCGTCCCAATTTACTGTTAGTGTGAGTGGTTTAAATGCTATCTCAATAGAAAATCTGTTGGAAGTAAACACGTGGGTGCTCAAACTTTGGAAGGTTATAACATTAGCATGGATTTTGTTCTATAATCTGTTGATTAGTTATATATGGTTTAGATAGTGACGAACAACACTGCATTGGGGAATTATTCCAGGGTTATACATTTCTTTCGAAGTTTCGAAGGTCCCGGTAGTTTGTTATCTGCAACACGTGGGTTAGTGGGACACAGTGGAAGTCCCTTGTCCATCCGGTGTGTCCGGTGACGTGATGGTCCTGGCACGTGGGTGACATCGCATGGAGTCATCAAAATCCACTAGGTTTTTCTCGAAAACGGTTTGACTTAACAGTAGTAGGCTTGTATTCGATCGTTTGATAAGTGTTTTGTTTTCAGTTGCGTAGTTGTCACACACACTGTCTTGATATGGACATGCATATTGTGAACAGTCAAAAATGCAAATACCTGTCATTAGCCTTGCTCATGGATTTGTTTATGCTTCACCTCTTATTGTAATGAGAGCAGAATTTAGGAGTTTGGTATAATTTTTAAGCTATTAGGTCAAGTTTATGAAGTTGTTTTATAATGAGTTATTGTGGAGTACACTCCATGCTGGTCCTGGGAACAAAATGAACTCACTTTATCCTCACAAGAATGTCTGTTGGAGGTTGGATCCACATCTGTCCCCTTAGGCTGCTTGACATTTTCTGACATGAAAAAAGGCCCCTTGGTTTTCAAAGGAATCCCTGGCTAGTAAGACATGTTTGGCCTTATAAGATTGATGTTGGCGTCAGCTACATAAACTTCCAAATGTTCTTTAAAAGGTTTAGGGAAAGAAAATCTTTAGAAAAAGTTTAGAAAATCTTTTAACTCATAAGTTGCCATTATTGTAAAAAGTGGCATCACCTGGTTCAGCAAATTAAGGTGCAGTAATCAAGCTGTTGCTGTACATAGTCACCATCAATATCAAACAGGTGATGTCACTTTTTACCCAAAAAACATTGATGCGTAAACGCAATGGTGTCTTTACAAGCTATGCAAATTAAGTTTTTTTTTTTTTTTTTTTTTTTTCTAAAAGTTTTCATAAAAAAGAAGGCACAAGGCAAACATGAAACACGTGTTACCAGTCAGGGATTCTTTTAAATAAATGTTGGCATTTTGCGTAATAATGCCTCTAACTGGAAAATGACAGCATGGAAAACTGCTTTAGCCATTACCACTGGACACCTTTTGAGGAAGTTCACATCATGTTAGACACTTTGACAGTCTAGGAGGAGGGAAAAAAACATCTTTTGGTCATAACCTGTACCATAATTCTTCCATCTTACAGGCTGGTGCCCTTCAGGGTGCTCTTGTGGTGGACTGCATGGAGGGCCAGGGCCTGCATGCTGGAGATGTGGTGGAAACCTTGCATGGCTGCTTGGACCCATCCATCCTATCCATCTTTGAGGACCCCCCCACTGGAGAGGTGTGTGTGTGTGTGTGTGTGAGTGAGTGAGTGAGTGAGTGAGTGAGAGGGAGGGGGGGAGGGTGCACGTGCACCTGTTGATGTCAGGACATGCCTTAACATTTTGCTGAGTGTGCTGATTTTCCTCTCATGGAGGTAGCTCACAGTATGGATTGAGGCGCAGTCAGCTGTACTCCATCTCAGCGTGTTTTAGTGTTTTTTTTTAAGAGTTGATCATACAAAGCACTTATTTTATTTAAACACTTGTTTAATTGATTTATTTGTTTATTTTTTGTTTAATTATGTAATGTTTATTTCTACCTGTCTGGGTATAAAATAACCATAGATGCTAAAATGGCAATAAATTAAATAAACAAACAAATAAGTTTTGAACATACAATGGCGATCTAATTGAGCTTTGTTTTTGTTTTCAGACAAAAATTGGAATTGATGAAGAGAGTGAAGCGACTCTGCTTACAGCATTAACTGAAGTACTTGACAACGTAGATGACGAGAACCTTTCCCCATTTGATACACTGCCTGATGTAGAGCTGTTAACAGGTCAAAAGGGCCACGAGCACTCACCGGTGAGTGTTCCCCAGCTGCCTTCTCACCTGTGGCGTAGCGTCAGAGGTCTGCCGGGTAGAGACGACGGAGTGTCTGCAAGTAGTTTAAAAACTAGCTGCTTTTGTGTACCACTTGGATAATTACGTTTTGTCCAGTTGCGTAATTGTGTTATGTCCAGTTTGTTTTGAACCTTGAAGGGGGGAGGTTTTAGTAACAGTTTTATGTTTGTTTATTTATTTATTTTTGTTTCTTTTTCTTCCCAGCTAAGGAAGCTCTTTTGCCTGTCACGGTCTCCCCCAGACAGAGAGTCCATGTTCAACACAAGATCATTTTCCAGCCCAGGAAAGGTAACGATTGGTTTAAAAAGGAAAATGCCTTCATTAGCAATTTTTGATCAAGTTACGCACAGAGTATCTTTGTGGGTAATAACTACCACAGCTATCAGCTATTGTAAGCTACTGTTCTTGACTCAAACATGATTCCTGAGTGATGTGAACATCTGTGTCATATGGAGTGGATAAACATGTAAACATGCGGTGTATGACTCTGCAAAAAATGTGTTTGACCTTGGAGAACCTCTTGGCCTTTTGTCAGCTTATGGAATTTTGTCGCATAGAATCCTTTTCCTGCCATGGTCTGTTTGCAAACACTAAGCCTACCATACTTGTCTACCTGCAGAGTTTACCCAGGATGCCAAGTGTGACGATACAAAGGAGCGATGGAGAGGATGAGGAGGAAGCTACGCACTTGTCTGATATTGAGCCGACTGTGGACCTACTGGATTGGAGCAGTGTGGCGCTAGAGCAGGACGGTAGCTGCGTGTCGGTCACGCTGGGTGACCTGGTGAAACACATGCACTGCATGGCCGTGTGTCTGGAGGATGGTACCGATGAGCAGATGCTTCCAGAAGGCGGGATTCTGTTGGAGGTGGTGGATCAGGGCGAGCACGGTGAACCAATCCTGGCCATCCCTGATTTGAGTGTCGAGCA
Source organism: Tenualosa ilisha (assembly GCA_015244755.2). NCBI lineage: Eukaryota > Metazoa > Chordata > Actinopteri > Clupeiformes > Clupeidae > Tenualosa > Tenualosa ilisha. Next base: position 783,752 of record PYXC01002777.1, on the reverse strand, counting down.
CCCTGGCACTGGTTCTTGTCAGGAGGTTCCAGACCAGACTCCTGTGACATCCCAGCAATGCCCCACTCTGGAAGCGGATGTGTCAGTGCTGACTGCAACTCCCCCACCTCAGCCGGGGCTTGAGGGTCAGGAAGAGAAGGTAGTCATCAAGCGGCCGAAGGAGGAGGTGACTGAGAAGTGTCCCTCGCGCAGGAAAAAGAAACGGAAAAACAAAGAGGCCCAATCTCCCCCCGTGTCAGAGGGCCGAGTTTTGAGAAGCGCAAAAAAGGATCTTGAGAAAAAACCTCAGGAAGAGCAAAAGCAGCAGCAGCAGAAGAAGATGAAAAAGAAGGTGACCTCTGCCCCAGCCATCTCGGCGCAGGCTTTGGAGAAAGTCGCGCCAGTGCCCCAGGCTGCTGTGATTGACCCTCAGGTGATGCCCCAAACTCCCATAGATATGAACCCAGCCCCCAAATCTGATGAGCTCAGGATGGATGCCACTGCACCCAAACATTCATCAGCCCCCGAATCGCCACCTGTGCCAACTCAATCAACTTCGCCCGTGCCAGTACCGACAGCAGTACCCTCTGAGGAGTCAGTCGATATGTGCGTGCAAGAGAAGGCTCCTGAGGAGGTGGTGGCCAGCGAGCCCAAACCCAAGCCGCTGAGCCTGCAGCAGTATCGCCTCCTGCGCCAGCAGAAGAGGCCCGCTCCCTTGGAGAAGGCCGGTGACAACAGCACCAAGTGGCCGTCTCTGCCTGAGGCCCCCAAGGAGCTGCCCCCCATTCCCTGCCTGCAGCAGCCCAGCCCCAAGGACCCGCGCAAGGCCTCGGCCCCAGCAGCCTCCAAGGAGCCTGCTCCTGAGGTGAAGGCCGTTTGGCAGCCCAAGGGCCTTGCTGCTCCTCCTACTCCAGAAGCCTTGCTGGTGCCACCAGCATCACTGGTGGCAGCCTCCAGCAAACCTGCTGTGCCCAAGCCTGCCCCTGTGCAAGCCTCCCCCTCATCTTCCCCTGCCTCCTCTCTAACTCCTGCCCCTGTTCCTCCCCCTGCCCCAACCCCAACTTCCTCTTCCCAGCCACAGAGCCAGAGCCCGAGCCCAGCGCCACTAGCCTCTTCCCAGAACACTACAACCAGTCAAGCCTCGCCTTGCTCGCCTCAGCCGGCAACGGCGCTACCCGCTGTTTACAACGACGCTCCACTACCAAGTGCCACTACCCCCACAGCCTCCCAGGTGCTGAAGGCCATTGTGTCCCAGCCTCGCATTGCCCAGCTGCTTGCAGCTGCCCTCAAGGGCCAGAAGCTGCCTGTGGTGTCGCCTCAGGTACGTAGCGATGCCCCGGCCCAGAGTGATGTTTACCCAAGAACCACTACAGAGGTCCAGCCTGCTGCCGCCGCTGCTGCTGCTGTTGTTACTGCTGCTACCGCTCCACCAAAGGTGGTTGCTTCTCCTCCTCCTCCTGCAGCTGCTGCTGTTTCTGCTGCTCCTTCACAAGCCGTGAAAAGGCCAGAGCAACCGACTGTGATGCCAAAATCAGAGCCGGTCAAAGTGGCACTGCCAGTCACAGTGACCCAGCAGAGGCAGGTGCCCGTAGCAGCCGCTTCTGTGCCTGCGGCTGTGCCCACCCCTTCTGTGGTGTCAGCCCAGAGCCAGTCCAGAACCCTGTCTGCCCAGCCTGCACAGCAGAAGCAAACCCCAGCTGTGGTACCACCTAAAGGGAAGAGTCAAACCGAGGAGTTGATTGAGTCTTTCACAAGTGAGATTGGTAAGCAATCTTATGCGTTGTTTGAGGTGTGTGTGTCTGTCTCTTGTTTGGTTGTGTTTTTGTGTGTGTGGGTTGTATCTGTGTGTGAGTGTGTGGGTTGTATCTCTGTGTGTGTTTGAATCTGTTTGAATTAAACCTAATGATACACCCACTCCCTGTTCAGGTATCGAGGCTTCTGATCTAGCTAGCCTTCTTGAGCAGTTTGAGGAGACTCAAGGTAAGCAACTGTTTTCCCCCATGCCTCTGTTGACCTGTCAAAGTGGTTAAGAGCCCCTAGTTGCTGGGTCGGATGGCTTAGTCCATCCTTTTCTGTGTCTTTCTAAATTTAACAGACGAGATGAAGGATAGAATAGCAGAGCTATAACTGGAATTACTGTGAGCGTCAGAGTAGAGAGTAGTTCTGAGGGCATGTTTCTTGGTGTTGGGTAGCCAACGTTTGGAGTAGGGTGAGGGTGACTCTTTATTGAGAGGCCTTAGTAAGTGACTTGTTTGTTCAGTCTCACGATCTCCATTGGTTGTTGTCTTTGCTGTGAAACGAGGTAGGTTAATGAGTTGTTGGGCCAGCGACAGTATTGCTATGTCTTGGTGTAGCTGTGTATGGTTTGGTGGGTCAACATGGGGTGGAGTTCACTTATAAAAGTAGAATTTTTGCCCCATGCTTGGAACTGTTATCTCAACTGTTGCAGATATTTTTTTTATCTTATCTGAACATGCATTAATTGGCCTTAAGTGTAAAAACTAGTATTTGGAATTTGAACTCATTGTCCATGATGGTGTCCCATTGGGTCTTGTAGCCATTTTGTGCCTCCAAGCACATTCACAATCATAATCCTTTGCGATGGCAGAATGACAAAGGTGACCACCATTGAGGTGACGGTTAATGATGGTGGCTGTGGCTTTGGTCTCCAGTGGCGTTAGGGAGAGCTCCTGAAGGCAGGGTTGGCCCCAGAGGGCCTACGAGAGAAAGCCGTTGTGCAACCAGAACAGCTGCCTTGCACTCATGCCTGTTTAGCCACTGGAATTCTGTCCTGTCCGCAAATCCATTTTCACCCGGGGTGGGGCAGGTCGGGGAGGGTGGTGGCGGGGGGGTGTCAGACGAGTATTCATTGCCTTTGTGTCAGTGCTGGCGTTGTTCTCATCCAGAACATCAGGACTGTGTGTATGCGAGCGAGAGGGGATAACAGGGAGATGTTCCCATCGATAACAGTCTGGTATTTCATTGCTAACAAGCAACATGAAACCGGTGCTTTGCAATGAACTGCTTGTCAGTAGTTCAATTACTCACAGTAATTTTCCACCGTCCTTAATTGAACTGGTAACCGTGGCAGTGATGGAATGATGATATAATCTCTGACTTGGCCAACCAACCCATGTGTGTTTTTTTGGTGTCCTGGTTAACAGCTGCGCTTTAAAGGCAGTATTTATCTTGTGTTTGGGTGGGGCCAAGCTCATCAGCCCAGTTTTGTTGTCGCTCAAGTTTGAAATATCCAGTAACCTCTGGTCGATTCTACATGAGATGTGTCTGTCAACATGCAGTGCGTGGTTGAGTTATAGCACGCAAACACACACAACCTTATTAAAAAGATGGTGTCGTGTTGCCACATTCAGACATCAGTATTCAGCATGTTATTGAAACAGGTTATTGACTTGTCCTGCTGTGACATTTGATACACTGACGGGGACTGAAATGAGTTCACTTATGTCTGGCTTTTGCCCCTGGAAAAAAAAAAACATAAGAAGGTATAATTATGCTCCAAATTTAGTAAAGCAGGGAAAGAATATATGCATTTTATTATTATTAATATTGTTATTATTATTAGAAATAAGTATAGCATTTAGCTAATGTTTAGCAGTATAGCATTTAGCTGTTCATAGCATTCGCTTGTGTATTTTAGCACACCAGTGCAGTCAGGTCTTGGTGTGGTCAGCCCATTTATTCTTCATCCATCTCTCCCCCGCAGCCAAGGTGGAGCGCAGTGTGCCGGAGGTCTTTGGTAGAGCAGCAGCTGTAGGAAACTCCAGGTGAGTATCGTTCTGGGGACGCAGAGTTACCCTACAGCCTTCACGCTGCTCTCAGACACACATGCACAGACATGTTTGCTTGTGTGTGTGTGTGTATCTATGTGCACATAATGTGTGTATGGGATGGTGGTTCTACCATTCCATCGCCAAGACCTACCGCAGACGGAAGTGAAAAGGTGACATCCCAGCCCTAAAATGGGGAGCTGGTCTGTCGTGCCTGTTCAGCCTTTCACATTGTCCTTGTTGCATACGTTTGTTCTGTTCCATTACTTGTAGAAGTGCTGATATTCTTCCCTTCAGAAGCGCTAATGATGCTCATGTGTGCGTTTCCAGTGTGGAGCCGGCAATTGAGGGCAAAGCTTTGGAGGGCACCAAAGTTCATGACCTGGGCAGCACCGCAGGTGAGTCAAGTCTGAGGAGCAGAGCCTGAAACATAAACAGGAGTCACTGGCACACTCATAGAAAGGTGTTTATGTAACTGACTGGGTTGCTATGAAACAGCAGGGAGAGACGGCCAGTTCCATCTGTGTGCGCATCATGTCTGAATGGGAAGTTGTGTGTCGTAGTTTCCCTCCAGAGAGGGAAGTGTGACTGTGGTTAGAACTCTGGTTCTGATAAACTGCCTGTGATTTGGCACAGTTCTGTAGATCTGTCATTTTTAGAACCTCAAAATCAGTTCTCACCTGGTTCTGTTCTTCATGCAGGCCTCACTCCTCCAGGCACCCCGCCCCATCAGATGTGGAAGCCTCTGGTCCCGGCAGTCTTGCAAGGCCGAAGCAAAACAACTGATGGCATTAAACAGATCCCCACTAAATTGACCATCCAAATCGACCCTCGGCCCCTTCCAACAAACAGACTCCGTGGCAAGGCTCAGCCCATGGCCCCCAACCCGACGGCCTTCCAGCCCTTCTCCCCTGACCATGACTACTGTCTTCCCTCAAAGGAGACATCCCCAGAGGCCGGCAAGCGTTTTAACATCAAACATCAACCCAGCTTTACCATCAGGACCGTTGAGCTCCCCCCAAAGGTACGGCAACAGTCAACAACACCGTGTCCCCCTGCGGCTGACGGCAAGTCGGCAAGCAGTGCTCCTCACCCTCTGGATGAGCAGGCTCTGGCCAGCTCTGTTCTTGTGACGCCGGATGCCTCCCCATCAAGGGTCGAACCAGAGGGGACGAGCATGAAAAGCCCAAAGCGGGAGTGTTCCTCAGGTCACCAGTTGTGCTCCCCGAGCCCCTGTTGCAGGAAGAGGGGCCGGGCAAGGCGGCGCCAGTCAGACCACTCCAGGTCCAGCAGCTCCGGCTCCAGTTCCAGGTCTTCATCTAGGTCTCAATCCAGATCTCCCCCAAGGAAAAGGTAAACAGCAGTATGACTTTTTTTTTTTTTTTTTTTTTTTAGACATTTGGAAATTGAAGCAAAGTTAATTGAGCATTTCTGGCATGTCTCATAGTTTGCCATCACATAAGTTTGCATTGATGTTGAGTTAATGTTTTGGAAAATGGTCCTTCCTGTGTCTGTTTCTGAAGTAAAGCCTCCTTTATGTTGAGTGTTCCTTGCCTCACTGTGGGTCGTTTTTCTGTAGGTGTTATCGCTCACGTCATTCAGAAAGTACTTCCAGTTCTCGGTCCAGGTCCAGATCCAGGTCTCGGTCTCAGTCCCAGTCCCCGCATAGAAGACGGAGGTACTCGTACTCCAGCTCGCGCTCTGGCTCCTGGAGTCGGTCCCGGTCTCGCTCAAATTCCCCAGACTCGCATAGGTACTGGAGGAGTGAGCACATGTGAGTACACTCACTTATGTCATTTGTCATTTAGACTTCTCAGAAACCTTTATGTCTGATAAATGGTCTCTTGGTATGCCTTCTGGTTGTGCACCTGTACACCTCAATTGATTGAGTGCACTTCTTCCCTGTAGTCCTAGGTCCAGTCGCTACAGCAGCCGAGAGCGTCAAGAGGACACAAAGCGGCGCAAGGAGAAGGCGATTGTGAGTATCTCTAATTCCTGTCTCTACATCCCCACTTTCCACACTAACAGTGTCAACTGAAACGCTTTCCGGATGATGACTCTTTTCGTCTTTTCATGCCTTCATGACTACAGGAGGAACGACGTGTGGTTTACGTCGGTCGCATCCGTGGAGGGATGACCCGTGCAGAACTCAAAGAGCGTTTCTCGCAGTACGGAGAGATTGAGGACTGCACCCTGCACTTTAGAGAACATGGGTGAGAGAGAGAGTGTGTGTGTGTGTGTGTGTGTGTGTGTGTGTGTGTGTGAGACACATTTTCTGTGGTTTTACAGTATTCACAAAGTATTTATGTCCACATGTCGATGTTGATCAATTTGTGTCTTCACATTTTCAGGGACAATTATGGCTTTGTCACCTACTATGACACAAAAGATGCCTTCACTGCCATCGAGAATGGCAGCAAGCTCCGGCGACCTAATGAACTTCCGTTTGACCTTTGCTTCGGAGGTCGGCGGCAATTTTGCAAAACCAGTTACGCTGATTTAGGTAAGTGACCTCTTGAAGAGCACATAGTTTTCTCACCATGTATAAACAGCATAAAGTGTCAAGTTTGATCAACAACAAGAACCTACCAGTATTTATACGCCACCACCTCACATTTTCCCCTGTCGTTGTTATTTTCTTTTAGATTCAAGTCGAGAGTATGACCCAACATCCTCCAAACGCAAATTTGATGCACTAGACTTTGACACTTTACTCAAGCAAGCCCAGAGAAACTTGAAAAGGTAACGTGGAAGAGTCTGGGTGGCAGAATGGGAGATCGAAATCAATTACCTCATAGCCATCAACAGGCTTCCTCCGCTACCCAGATGTTTGTGTTGGTTGATCGTCTTCTGTTTTGGTTTTGTCCTGTTTTTTCGTTTTTGTTTTGCAAGCTTACACCTTCTATTGAAGTGAAGATTTGTATTAAAAGATTAAAATAGTACCAAAAAAACCTGAAAAATTATTTGAAACTATGAATGAAAATTGACTTTCTTTTTTTTAAAGAATGATTTATTTAAATGTTTTATTTGACTTGACAAGCGCTGGAAAACATTTTAAGAAATGGAAAATTATGTTGAAATAGGAGCTTTTATCAGTGTTTGGGGATGATTTGTGAATTACATTGCACAAAATGTATGTCAACCCTAATAAATATTTAAACTGGTTAAGTGGTCACGCCGTCTATTTCTTGAACAATTAACAGGGATGTAAACGCCTCAGTTTTTGGCGACACCAGGGGGCGGGCTGTCCTGGGATAGAAATGAATTAAGTCTTTCTAGTTCAAAGTTGTCCAAAAGATCGATAAATGAAAGTTAAGTGTTAAATCATAAATTGCATAAGAATACACTGAGATCAACAACGATAGTAGGCTGCCTGCTTTATGGCTGTATTAGCGTACTATGTTTGGATTAGATAGAGCTGACAGTGCAGCAGTGGGATCTTGAAGAAAGAGTATAGAACACACAGTGTATATAGTGGTGTTGAGAAGAGCTGTAGTCCTATAGGGGAGCTGTTTGTTTGGACATTAATAGCCTATATTAAAACATACACAGCATTTGTTTTTACTTGGGAGCAATCATGGTTTTGTCTACATTATTAGTGGTGTGCCAGAATTTAACTAAAATCTTGAAATGCGTAGGCCTACTGAGTATGTAAACAGCAGTTTCACAAGAATTTTCTTGTAGTTCACGTGCAAAAATGCACTATTTTGGACATAAACAGAGTTGCACTGGATGTACTTTCAAGAATATCAGTGCCCAAACATTACTACAACATTACTACTGTTGGCAGTATATATATGCTGAAGGTAGGATGGTTTGCCAAGATGGTGGTGATGCAGCAACTTTAACACAGAAGAAAACTGTGTTATGACCCCCTGCACTCAGCATAGCGACCATATTACACCTCAACCTCCAAAAGAGGATCTGTATGGAACATTAATATGTCGCCCTGCAGCCACCGCCTCTACACTGCACACACGACACACTAGCTCCCCTCCCCGCTCTGAGGCTCTCTTTTTTGACAATGTGTGTTTGTTGTGCCAGTGCTTCTTGCATAATCACTTCTACTAACCTAGGGGTTATTCCAAGAAGGTGGTGATAAACATGACCAAGTTAACCTGGATGTACTATCAAGAATATCAGTGCCCAAACATTACTACAGAGAAGTGTCTTAGAGACTCTTATGGCTGTTGTTGGCAAGGTAGGATGGTTTGCCAAGATGGTGATGATGCAGCAGCTTTGACACAGAATATGCTATATCATGACCCCATACACTCACCGTAGTGACCCTATTACACCTCAACCCCAAAAGGGGCTCTGTGTTGAACACCCTTAATTCACTGCCCGACAGCCACTGCATCTACACTGCACTGCCTAGTATAAGAGAGTAAAATTCTTGTGTTTTTCCTCCTCAAAAATAAATAATAAATAAATAATATGTTAGGCTATCAGTCTTAGGCTATCAAAGTTTTAGTGTTCATAAGCTTGGTGGAAAAAACTGTTCTGGAGTCTGGTGGTCTGAGCCTTGAGACTATGTTATCGCTTGGTAGATGGTAGCAGCTGAAACAGTCCATGACTGGGACGGCTGGGGTCCTTACTGATTTTTTTGGCTTTTCTGATGCATCGTCTCTTATGAGTCTTTGCAGTGTCTTTCATTGGTAGAGCAACTTTCAAATCATGAAAGCAATGATTCTTCTAGTCAGGATGTTCTCTGCGATGCCTCTATAACAGGCCTTTAGGATCTTTGTTCACATACCAAACTTCCTTAGTCGTCTGAGGTGGTAGAGACATTGCTGAGCTTTTTCAACAGTCTGGTCAGTGTGGCTATCCCAGGTCAGGTCTTCTGTGATGTTAACACCAAGGAACTTGAAGTTGTTGACCCTTTCCACTCTAGAACTATTGATGATAATGGGGTATAACTGATCTTTCTTCTTAAAATTTATTATCACCTCCTTGGTCTTAAATACTTTTATTTCTGGTGAATCAAGTTATAAGTTAAAAATTTGGATCAGTCATATTGGTGAGAACACAAAAAGAGCTCAGTCTTGGAAAGATGAAGGTGAAAATCCCAATGCTCAATGCAGTAGTGCACCCCCATATCATGTGGTTTCTTAAAGTCACAGAAACCAGCTTGTTTTCAATGCAGTGACGTGTAGGAGTGTTGTTCTTATATTGTTCCCAACACTAGTTTTCAAAGACTAATGATATCAGTATGCTTACTTTTGAGATCCTCTCTGGGATGCTCTTTTGATACAATTGTAACCCCTTTATTTTTGACTGACGCTACTCTTGCAGGAATCACAGGCAGACAGGATAGGAAGCCTCACATAATGAGCCTCACATAATAAACGAGCACATACAAAGCAAGATGTCAGTGCGGTAGCTCTTAACTTTCTGGCTCCACAACAATCACCAGCATAACGCAACCTAAGAGATCAAATAGTGTATTCAATATTAAATATCTTTTGTGATCGTATAGTTTAAAAAAATGAGTAACTTCTATTCTATTCTTATAGCAAATGGCATACAGTGAAGATTTACAATTTGTTAGAACCCATATCTAACCGATAACATCTCATTCATATTTAAGATACATACAAATAATTAACATACCTGGCAAGTAATAGCACATACAAAACAAGATGTCAGTGCGGTAGCTCTTAACTCTCTGGCTCCTGTGTGTCAAAATACAGTATAATTACTAATTGTTATTTATTTCGTGACAGCTGTTAAACTGATCTCAAAAAGACGTTAACCGGCATAACATTCTTTGGCTAACTGTCATTTCAAGTACCTAGCATTTGATTATAGCAAATTCGATATATAAGTAGAGACAGCAGTTAAAACAATTCTAATATCTCTCTGGTTAATCTCTATATGCCCATAAACAGATTTATAAAGATTGACAGCAATTACAAATTAACAATGTAGATATATATATAAGTAAGCAACAGGAGCTCATATTTCAGCCTACCGCAACAATCACCAGCATAACGCAACCTAAGAGACGCGTTATTGCGCTACCATGACAACCTGACAGCTTGAGCCAGGCATTACATAAATTAAACCTGAATATTCATATGTATTTTGGCAAATTTCATATACATCCAGTACATGTTTAAACCACTCAGGTTACACAATCATGGTGCCAATTCGCCTAAACCAAGTTTTGAACTGTTTTTCCTTGTTTTCTTTTTAAAGTACATTTACTCTCTATGTCCTACCTGCAATTTCGGTCAACAGGATTCCCAGATTTTGCTGATTTTTTATCTATTAAGTTTGTATTTAAATTGTACAAGGCAGCCCAAGTGTTTTTTGGAAGCTTTTTATGGAGTCAGTTTTTATGAAGCTAGTTGGTTCAGATTTTGGTTCTGACACACTTGCGAATCAGTAAGCAATATCTGGCAGGGTGGTCAAGCTCATCCTAGCCTTGGTAGAACCTGATCGACTACTCCCCTCTTCTCTTGGCTGAAATATCATCAAACATCAAAAGACTTGGTATTTTCATTTATATGACATAATGGTAAATGGCATTTTACATGATATGGGTCATTTTTTCTTTGGCGAATTTTATACTTTTGTTGCAAAGCAGTTTCATTGAGCGCAATATACATTTCTCCTTAACTGGTACAGTTCAACTATTTAAACCAGGGTTGTGCAAAATTATGAATTTCAGTTGAATTTGAATTGAGGTAGCAAACAGAATTTCAATTAAAATTTGAATAAAATGATTAAATTAAATTAAAATAAATTTGATTTCACTTGGAATTCCTGAACACCGGCAAAGTGTCAGATATGTGTTGAACTATTATTTAAAATCGGAGGAGTTGTGGTGTTTAGAAAAAAGAATCCGATGGCAGCTCCAGTTGTGGCTCCGTGGCTTCACTGGTGCTCACCCAAAACCTGACCTCAAGGTGCTAGGAGGAGGGCCTCCAAAAACACTGTACAGCTCCAGTGACATCGTGTAATGAAGCCACATCCAGGTAGGAATTTGGTCTCACTTTGCCTAACCGTGGCTCTTTGGATGAGTCTTTTTTTGACTGCTAAGCAGTAAAATCTTTCAGCTTTTTTTTTTACTGCCGAGCAATAAAATCTTCCAGCTGTAGCCTAGGGAGGTCTCTAGCAATGCATCATATCCTTCCTGCCCCAAATAGCTTTTTTTTTGTCAGAATCAGAACCCGAATACCTGGTGACCACAAGAGGGGATACACCCAAGCTCAAGTCTCGCACAATCTTGCCAGTACAGTTTGTTATGGAACTGAATGGAAAATAAAGCAGAAGTGGAGGTTGCATTTGAAAAGTTGTAAAAATAATTTTAGCTTGGTTATAGGCCTAGGTATATATTTGTAGGTCATTTGGCCTTGTTACTAGGGACCAAGATAAACAAGAGACTTGGATGTCATTTCAGCTATCTGTATCCCCTTTAGTGACAACCCAAATAAATGCTAAGGACCACATCAACAACATCCTTGCTAAACAGGTGTAACAGAGGCAAAAGACTGGAACCCGAATGACATTTTTTTTTTTGGAAAGAAAATCTCACTTTGGAGAATGTCACATAAATATATAGCTAAATAAATCTTAGCACACTTAGGCTGACAAACAGATGCAATTTCCTTACATGCTTACTCTTAGAATTTCTATGTATGCTCTGACAATTAAAAAAAATCCTTGAATCCTTGTGATTAGACGTGATTAGAATATTTCCAATAAAATCTTTTATTCAATTTTGTCATAATGAACTCAAGAAACCAGTTTGAATAGCAGTTAATGTAAGTTCTATATCTTCACAGTGGAATTCTGGAATGATTTGTACAAATATTTTACTCAAATATGTGAACATTATACAGCATCTAGTTCCAGAGGTCAAATCTGAAGTGCCACCCATAAAGGTGTATAGACTGTAACACTGGACAAAATGTCATGCTTTTGTCATAAATGCACAATACATCTCATTATGTGAGCTCATCACCTCAACCATTTTTTTTTCCTTTTTTGGCTCTTAGTTGTAGCGCATCTCATTTTAGGGGATGTACAAGTTTTCTTTTTTATTCCTCTTAAGACATTATGGTAGCTTTTTCATATATTGTTGGTAGGGTTCTCCAAAATAAAAGTTTCCACTGCATTAAAAATGTAGAATGTAGAATATTCATCTTTTTCAGATGGACACTGATGCAACCCATGAGTAGCCTAACCTAAGTTATATATAGGCTTTATTATTATTATTATTATTATTGTTGTTGTTGTTATTATTATATTTGTTCGATGCCCTTGAAGTAGAAAAGCCCTTTTAGGTGACCAATGATGTTCACGCACCCGCATTCTCTGCAATGAAATTTGGGTCGCATCATTCGACAACATCGTGTTTTGTCAAAGTCCACAAGAATGACGTCAGTTCAGAGAAACTAGAGAGACGAGAGTACAACTTGCATACATATTTCATGCAGTGCATTCAATGGATTGAATGATCTTGTGACAACCATGATGGGTTGCTTTCGCCAGTATAACTGTTGATATGACCGTGGTGTTCAAAACATGGTATTAGAGCTGTATATTTTAATGCTTTAACTAAACAGTGTATTGCATCAGGCTAAAGGAGGGATGGGATCTTCACTCTTTTATAAACTCTTTGCTGAGGGCTTGTTTTTTGACTCATGACAACCGGTTGTGACTGGTTTAAACTAGATTGTCGAGCTTGCGCAGTCGGTGTAAACAGGAAGAAACGTCTGATAATACAGTAAATGTTTGCATAGAGGTGCTCACGAAAGCGTTGGATAGATGTCACGGTTATGTTATGATCGCGTGATGTAAATTGCGTACATTTTTCTTTACAGATAGTACTGCTCTTCAATATGTAATTTATTTCATTCTGAAGCCACCGAACAACTGATGCTAACGTCTTTCGATAAGTATCCCTACTCCGCTAACGTCAGCTAGCTAACGTTAACCTTAATGTTAACATTATCAGTAGAGATTTATACTATTGGCTGTCATCCACAGTAGTTTCACGGATTTAGTGTTTGTTTCATTAAGGCGTCTCGCTGTAATCTCGTATACGTTAGTGGTTGCTGTGGTTTGAGGAAGGTGACGTCAAAATGCTTCATTTTTAACCGACGCGAGATGGCCTACTAACCTACTATTTGTGTTTCTCACAAATACGTCCCTCTTGCAAGCATCGCAGCTCAGTCGACATAACATTTAACATAAGGAACACGGAAACGATAGAAATGGTTCAAAAAGATAAAACATTGGAGGTTGCCCAACCAGAGATGAACCAAATCCCAGTCCGGGATCTGTAGAAGCTTGTGTCGACGGTCAGGGCTCTGTCGAAGGACCCATAATTGGAGTCGAGAGAACAGGCCGGAGAAAATTCATCAGCGGAGTTGTCGAGGGTGAGGGTCTTATTTTACAATACATGTAGTCTACAGTATTAGGCAAATGTCACTTTTTGGGCGCTTTGCAGCTTGTTTGTAATAACAGTAATCATTATCATAATAATTACATTGCACCATTTTTTAAATCGTTGCTATTGCTCGATGTTGTAGGCCCTCCACTGCTAGCTAACATTTCCTTTTAATCCTGACGTCTGCTGATCAGTTAACGTTATTAAGATTGATTTGCAAGAAAGGGCAAATCTTGTGATGATCAGGCATTAATCGATAACAGTTTCATATTCCTATATGCTGTTTTTACGAGGAAGATTTATTGGATATGGGATTTTATGTAAATATGAGATTATATGTTCACATTCAGATGTCCCATCACGTTTCAATTAAAGTTTTGGCGTGTTTAATTGCATTTATGGCAGTTAAATGGTAAATGCACAAGTAATAATTTGCATTCGATTCTACAATATTCAAATTTGGTAACTGCAGTAAAGGGCGAGATGTCATGTCACTTACAGATTTTAGTACTTAAAAGTTCATGGTCAGTATGCGTTCGTAAATTAGTCTCTAACGTAATATTAACCAGGACAGCCACTGTGAAAGCCACGGGGTGTTGCCAATGTATTTCTGCAAAATGTCGGCAGGTTGCAGCGATGTAGTGGTTGGAATGTGTAGTGTAACCTGTGCAAAAGAACCAATTGTCTGTCCTTTGTTGCCAGGGTTTTATGGGCGACCATGGACAATGGAACAAAGAAAAGAGCTTTTCAGGAGGTTTGGCCATTAGTTGTTTATCCCTTGGTTCTTAAATGGCAGATTAATTTATTCATTTATTTATTTATATTATCTGTCTTATCTTTGAAATCACTTTCCCTTGTGACAGGCTACAGAAGTGGGGGTTGAACACATACTTGTATGCACCAAAAGATGACTACAAGCACAGAATGTTCTGGAGAGAAATGTATTCTGTTGAGGAGGCAGGTGAGAACTCTGAAGGATGAAGGTTACAGACTTCATATTGAGAGCTCATTTGCAGCTATATGACATTAACAATGCATTCTATGGATTCATCCTTTTCAGAGCAACTTATGACATTGATTAGCTCTGCAAAGGAACATGGGATTGAGTTCATCTATGCCCTGTCCCCTGGCCTCGACATCACATTTTCCAATCAGAAGGAGGTGTCCACATTAAAGAGGAAGCTTGACCAGGTTAGAAATGTGATTTACTGGAAACGCTGCGGTCGATAAACAATCTGTAGATTTTAAATAGATGTTGACACTTGATTTAATGTTTTTTTTACAAAAAAAAATCTGTTGATGTAACTTGCACACATCCACACTCTTGCTTTTTGTGAGTGTATGGATATGTATAATCTGTATAAAGGAATACATTACATATGTAGGTCTGTGTAGCAGCTCTGTTGACATGAGTCCATTAAGAGACTAAACTTGTTTTGTTTCCCATTCAGGTGTCTCACTTTGGTTGCAAGTCGTTTGCCTTACTTTTTGATGACATCGACCACAACATGTGCCCAGCAGACAAGGAAGTGTTCAGCTCATTTGCACACGCCCAGGTGTCTATCACCAATGAGATCTTCCAGTATCTGGGAGAGCCAGAGACATTTTTATTCTGTCCCACTGGTAAGCGAACTCTACTCATCTAGTAAGAGAGAGAGGGCGTGATGAAGCATCGCTCTCTGACTACACCAGGCTAGAATGATGACAAATCTAATGTTCACATGTTGAATAGTTTTGTTGCATTGTCTGTTTAGAATACTGTGGAACATTTTGTTACCCAAATGTGGCCCAATCACCGTATCTTCGCACAATTGGAGAGAAGTTGCTTCCTGGTGTTGAAGTACTGTGGACAGGTGAGGGCATTGCACAATGTGTGTCACACTCTGTGTGATTTCCTTGTTCCTGGGTAGCCAAAACAGTATCATTATAACACCCTCACATTCAGAGATTTTCGAGCTAATCACAATGCTGTTCTCATAATTTAGGCCCCAAGGTTGTGTCCAAAGATATCACAGTGGAGTCCATTGAGGAGGTGTCCAAAATCTTGAAGAGGGCACCAGTCATCTGGGACAACATCCACGCCAATGACTATGACCAAAAGAGGCTGTTTCTGGGCCCCTACAAAGGGCGCTCTACAGAACTCATCCCCCGACTGAAGGGGGTTCTCACCAACCCCAACTGTGAATTTGAGTCCAACTATGTGGCCATCCACACCTTGGCCACATGGTACAAATCCAACATGAACGGGGTGCGGAAAGACGTTGTCATGAGTAAGTCCCAAATTTACACAAGCTAGTTTAATAAATTAGTTTTACAACAGTAGTTTGACTGATTAGTTTACACCTACAGTATTTTATGAGTTTTCAAATTATAAAAAAGCGGAGTGACCAACAGAGTTTGGCATAACATGGGTAATGATGTCACTTAAAAGTAAATGTGTCAATCCAACAAGAGAGTTTATATATTCTGGATGGATTATGAAACACCAGTGAATTC
Organism: Tenualosa ilisha; assembly: GCA_015244755.2. Taxonomy (NCBI): domain Eukaryota; kingdom Metazoa; phylum Chordata; class Actinopteri; order Clupeiformes; family Clupeidae; genus Tenualosa; species Tenualosa ilisha. The sequence goes on along the minus strand of PYXC01002777.1, from coordinate 768,086 downwards.
AGATACACATGCACCATACACTGTCTGCTACTGCGATGATGACTCACAGTGGCCTTCCCTGTATTTCTGCAGCGGACAGCGAGGACAGCACAGTCTCCATCCAGATCAAGCTGGAGAATGAGGGCAGTGATGAGGAGCTGGAGACTGACATGCTCTACAGTCCCCAGCTGGCTCTGAAGATGGCTCTCAGCGAGTGGCTGAATGACTTTGGCGTGCCCCATCAGTATAACAGTAAGTCCCCCCGACCCTCCCAATCACAGCCATGACGGCACACTGTCTACTGTCTAGGCAGTTCCCAAAATTCTTGGTCATGGCATATTTTTTTGTGATCTTATATCTTCTGTCTCTGATTTAGTGGTTGCTCTGGTTATGCTCTCTGTACAGTTTTCCCATTGTTCCTTTGTCATAGCTACTAGTCTCATAGTTCCTAGTTCCTAGTGCTAGAGGGACGATCCCCTGAGAAAATCTCACGCTGGCAGAACCAGCCTCCATGCATTTAAAGTAATGGATTTCTGTTCTCACAGGTCGGCAGGTACCCCACAGTGGCGCCAAGAGCACAGCCATCGACATTCCCTCTCTGGGCAGCCCCGGCCTTGGTGCCACCACCACCGTCACCACCATCTTTCAGCAGCCCATTATGAGCCCTGCGCCAGCGCCCCTGGCGCCTGAGCCACTCCCACTGGGCAAGGAGGACGAGGAGGTGGAGGAGGAGGAGGTGAAGAAGGAGTCGGACGAGGAGCCCATGGAGACGGCTGCCGAGAAGCAGGACGAGGTGGAGACGGAGCCCGAGGCGGTGGTCGCGGAGACGGAGGACGTGAGCCAGATCCTGACTGAAATCGTCCAGGCTAAGATGACGTCCGAGGACCTGCGGCCCATGGACACGGACAAGGAAAGCCTGGGCGAGTCCAAGTCGCCCGAAATGTCCGTGCAGGAGGACTCAGGCAGCGACATCGCGCCCATGCAGACGGACGAGCAGCAGCAGCAGCAGCAACAGCTGCAGCAGCTGCCAATGATGAGCCTGGCCAAGGAACCGGCCTTCGTGCCGGGCCCAAACGAGAAGCCGCTCTACACGGCCGAGGCGCTCACCCTGGACGACCTGACTCTGCTGGCGGAGCTCTTTTACCTGCCCTACGAGCACGGGCCCAAGGCTGCGCACATGCTCAAGGAGTTCAACTGGCTACGTGCCAACAGCAGCACCGTCAGCGTCAACTCCAAAGACAAGGACCCAGAGAAGGTGAGTTGGTGCCGCAACGCTTCATGCTAAATCTCCTGGTCTTTCCATCACCAGGCCAGAACTAACTGAAGAAGCCTTTTGGATGTAGGGTGAAATGTCTTCAATCTCCAAAATGAAGTCTAGTTCAATATGCATATTTTCTCTTTGTGGCATCAGTAAAGTTCATCTTATTTTATCTCAATGGTAGAAAAACACACACACACCCCAACACATGAATTTTGCCAACAAGACATCCACATATTCTTTTCTACAGGCCTGGAGTCAGATACATGGATAGTAGAACAGTGGAGACTGAGGTAGCAGAGATTATCTCTGGCCAGTGGTGTAACCAATGAACAGCTCTGAGCTGAAGCTCAGACAAAATGGTGGCTGGACAGTTCACGTATCAGCCATATGGGGGTGCTGGTACTCAAGTCAGGAGCATCACAGATCTCAGCAGATTGGAGAGGGGGGCGTGATTCAGACTAAACCAGTGAGAGAGGAGCAAACGGGAAAGAAAAATTGAGTGGATTGAATTTTGCACATGTGCAGCAAGTATTAACCATGCAGTTAGACTTTTTTTTTTTAATGTGGCTTGCTGTGTGGGGTTTTCAGGTAGCGGAATGGAAGAACCGGGCGGAGAAGTTCGAGGAGATGTGCTGCTCTGTCATCCAGATGTTCACGCGCCTCTCCAACTCGGCCAACAGGACCATCCTCTACGACCTGTACCCCTACATCTGGGACATCAAGAGCATCATCTCTATGGTGAAGTCTTTTGTGCAGTGGCTAGGTAGGTATGGGCCAGAGATTCACACGACTGCGACTGAGCCTCGCATGGTTTTACACAAACACAACCACAAAGAGCAGCCCTATTCACAGTCTCCACGTACACTTTGATGAGAGGGAGTAAGAAGCCCTAGTCGAGCTCCTGTACAACGCAAAGCAGTGACATTACTCATGTAATAATGACACTTTTTATATTTTATATTACAGTCCTGCTTACAGCCATCTTAGAGAAATATCTGTAAGTGCTTAGACGAGCATACAGATTGGTGCAGTGCACACACTCATACACACACATACAGGTGATGGCCTACTCCTCAACAGATGGCCCTGAAGTATTTTTAGCCTTAGGTAGCATCAGATTTCAGCATTTTACAGTTTCCATCTGTTCCTATATGACTGAAACAGCCCCCTCTCCCTCCTTACCACCACACACACACTGAACCATCACAGGTGCCACAGAACGTTCTTTATTCACTGCACTTTTTTGTGTCTGTTGTCTACTTTGATGTGAACTCTGTACTGTGTAAAGGCTGTTTTCTTTCTGTTGAGCGAATGCCATCTGCACTGCCACCGTCCAACCAGCTCAAAACAACCCCTTCCCACCTGCCCCCAGAACAAGGAAAGCAAAGCAAAAAAAAAACCCTGATGTTAACGTAGCACCCCTTTCCAACATACCTGGCCTTCCTAGCGTCCCACTGAATGCTAATCGGAAGCGGTGGCTAGGCATGCCACGCCTGGGCCCTGCTGCTTGCTGTGCATCCCCTTTAGCAACATGACCGTTAACAGTGACTTGCTGCGTTTCACCCAGTAGCACCTGCTGCCGTCCGTCTCTCCCCCCATGGAGAGGTGGGGAGGGGTGTCGGGCTCCAAGCCCCCTCTGGCGCGCATGCGAGCTCATAGAGCAAAGCCGCTGGCTGATGAAGGCTATTCTGGTGCACTGAATGAATGGAGGAGGAGGAGGAGGAGGAGGATGATGATGAACAAAAAGAATCCCAATTGGCTGTTCAAAAGCTTGACGCCCCACTGCATAGCACTGCAGGTGTGTGGCTGGTGGTTGATTGATCTTATTTACATCCTCACAGGAAGTCTGTTCTGCTCCACACACAAGCTCTGTGGACCTGGCGCTCTGACTGAACCCAAATTCACTTTGTAACAACACACACTCACCATGATGCTTTGTTTTGCAGTATTCAGATGTATTTACTTTGACACATAGTGAAAGAATGTCTTTTTTTTTTTTTAATCCACACAATAAATCCTCATAGCTCTGTCTCTCTTCACTCGCACCTCAACACACTGAGCAGAGTTGCATGAAGCATACATATAGGTTGGCTCTGGCACCGGGTTTCAGTTGGAGGGACGGGTCCGGAATAAATAAGACTTGTGTTGCATGGAAGCGAGTTGATCCAAACGCAAGCACCAGCATGGCCCGGGTTACCCTGGTAACCATGTTTCATTCACAGGTTTCTGAGCGGCTGTATGGTAAAGCTGCGGACTCACTGTGCACAGCAGGCAGCAACCCAAGCTGGCTCAAGCCACAACAAAAAAGAAAAAATAAAGTTGCTCTCTCTCTCTCTCTCTCTCGCTCTCTCTCTCACTCTCTTTGTCTCTCTTTCTCTCTCTCTCTCTCTCCCCCCCCTCCCTCTCTTACTCTCTCTTTCTCCCTTTGTCTTCCTCTCTACATACTGTGACTCGCTACCAATTTCCACCACTATATCCCTTGGTTTTTGCACCAGTTTTTGCCCCTCTCTCTTATGCCTTTTTACCCCCTTTTCTCTATCCTTTCTTTTACCACCCATCTCTCCCCTCACCCCCCAATCCAGTCTTTCTCACGTTCTCTCTCTCTCTCTCTCTCACACTCTCTCTGTGTCTCTCTCTTAAAAAATAGTAGACAATGTGGGACCCCAATTGTGTGATTGGTTTTCCTCAGTGTGGCCCCATTAATGCAGTCCATCTGTGGCCACCTGAGCTCATCTCTCTCCTATGCCTCTGAACAAACGAGACAGAAACATGACAACGCTTCAAGCTACAGCGGGGAAAGTTCTGCAGCCATATTAACATATTTATTCTCTGCGTTAATGAACCAATCACCAGATGCCAGTAAGCAGCGGCTCTGAGTCATAGCGCCATCAGTATGCATAAGGGATAGCAGAGGATACATCAGCAGAGTGTGTGTGTGTGTATATGAGAGAGAGCGAATGAGTGTGAAACAGAGTGCATATGAGAGACAGACAGAACTAAAGAGTGAATGGGTGAGAATCTGTGTGAGTTAGTGAATGCGTGAGTGAATGAATGAATGCATGAGTGAATGCATGAGAACTGGTGTATGTGTGAAAAGGTGAGAGGGAATGTCTGTGTGTGTGTGTGTGTGTGTGTGAGTGGTTAGCACATCACTCCCCTCTCTGCCACTGGCAGAGCCCCACCTCCGGTAGCAGTGCAGGTAGCAGGCGGTCAGCACCTCACTGGCGATGTGTTTGAAAAACTCTAACATCCTCTTCTATTGTCTTGTCCCTCCACTATGAACAGATGGAAGAATCCTCTCCACCAGTGTCTACTGCTACTGGATCCACAGTGGCCGATGTATGCACACTGCTGACTGCTCTAATCTCTGTTTGGGTCCTTTTGGGTTCCTTTTCACTCGTCGGATTCCTTTCTGATTTAATTTTTTTTTTTAAATTGCGTTTCATCGGCTTAATGTGACCGCAAAAGAAGTTAATCAGTTAATCAGTGAAATCAGATTTTGTTTGTTTCGTTCGTTTGTTTAGCTTATTTATTTGAGTGTGTGAAGAGCAGGCCTTTGTTTCTGAAGTCACATTTTGCGCGGCGCTGGCGAGGCCTGGTCGTTTTTGTTTTTTTTTGTTTTTTTTTTAAGCGAGCGAGCGAGCGAGCAAGCAAGCGAGCAAGCGATGAGCGTGATAATGGCCTTTTTTCTGACAGCCCCTCTAACCCTCTGTGTGTTTGTGCCAGTAGGCCAGGGGGCTGCAGGGCACGCCCAGGCCACAGGGGGCGCCATAACCAAGGAACTCACTGCCAATCTATAATGTTTTATTATAGCTGCTGTTTTCCTGCTCCAATGGGGATCCTTCCATTGTTTGTGTAACTTTAGCCTAAATTTTTTTTTAATTACTTGCTCAATAATTATTTCATTATTTGTTTATTAGAATTATTAGTGTAGTGTATTTAAATGACGTATTTGTTGATGTCCAACCCTACTGGAGGATTTGCACCGTTTGTGCTTGACCCCAGTTGGTCCCTTGAAGATTAGCTTGTACTTTTGTGAATTAGCAGCATTCAGTGGTTTCTGCAGAAGCCCAACCCTTATGTGAATTCCTCTTCTGTGGTGCCCCTGTGGATAGGGCCTGGCCTGCCCCTTCTTTCCAGGATGTCTGCATAGAGATGCTATGTGTGTTTATATGTATGAGGTTTTTCCCATAAAATGGTGCGTAGCGATGGCTAGGCAGCAGGACGGTACAGACTCCCGTGCCTGCGCTGAATTTTGTCTTGTCACATGGCCTTTGAAGTGCTTGTGAACCATGCTCAACGGCGGCCATGTTGGGGAGATTTCTTCCCTCTGAAGGTGCCCTGCACTCTTGTTTACTTGGCCGGGAATTCTTGGCTTATTTCCCGAGCAGCTCGGCCACTTCTTCTGACTAATGGGATTTGAGGGATTTTCTGCTCGTACACGGCCAGAAAAAAGGGTTTCTGATGTGGAGAGAGGGAGAGGGGTACTGTTGGGCCACTTGGTCCATATGTTTTGTTGTTGTTTTGGTTTGTTTTTACTTTGGGTGTGCACACACAGCACTTGCAGGTCATGTGACAAGACAGGATGGACAGAAATGTGACTTCAGAGAAGACGTGGCCACTTGAATGGGGCTTAATCAGCTAAAGCATCTCCAATCACTCTGACTCCCCCACCCCTCCCCTATCCCTGTAACACTGTGCCAGACACAGGGTTTTAAGTCTCTCGATGGCCATTGATGGAGTCACCCAATCCCAGGGACTTTTGAATGAATCACTAGTTTTATGTTGATCTGCTAAAGTTACAGTGCAAGATGGCCCTTTGCTCTAAGACGAGAAGTTCTAACCTTCTTAGGTAGCCTAACAGTCACCTCGCATTTGAACATTTGTCTCAAATTTCTCTAAGCCCGTGTTAATAGACATGACGGAGATCCATTGCAGTCGGACTTTAGCTTTAGTTGCTTCAGCCCTAGGCCACAAGGTTGAGGCCTTTTGTGTCAATAATCTAATGAAGCCGATTTAACACTTTGTTCCCCATTTTGTTCTTTTCTTTGTTATACATATTTAGGGGAAGAACGAAAAAAAAAATCCTTTCTTTTTGATTTGGAGGTAGATACCTCCTACCCATCCCTCTTTTCCCTCCTCCCCAACTCCCCCACCCCCCTTCATCTTGTCAGCAAGCCCCCCCTCACGTAATGCTCTCCGCTTGGATGTGATCCCCACAGGGTGTCGTAGTCAGTCCTCTGCACAGTTCTTAAGTGGAGACCCAGAGCCATGGGCCTTTAGGGGAGGTCTAGCTGGAGAGTTCCAGGTATCCGCTATTGAACATACAGCAAATTGTTTTTGTTTGTTTGTTTGTTTGTTTATTTCTTTTTTCATTTTGAAAGAAAAAAAAAGTTGTAGAATGTTTTTTTTTTTTTGTTTTATTTTAGTTTTAGTTTTGATGAGTCAAAATGGGAAGGGATTGGTCTGTTGAAGGTCAGCTGAGATTTTAGCCGTCTCTCACTCTACTCCTGGTCGTTTTAGTCAACCCTAAGACTGCTGGAAAACAGCAAAAAGAGTTCGCTATTGGACCTGCGACACTTGACACAGGGCTCAGTATTACCATGGGGAGCCAGTGGGACTTGTGTGATTAAGATGTGTGTGATATGAACTGATGACTATATTTGAGTCTCTTGCAGCTGCTGGCTCCAAGGAGATGCTGCTTTTCCCCCTGCGCCCGCGACCCCCCACATGCGCAGCTCTGCTTAGGGGTTTTTCTCCTTTTTTTTCCTTTTTTTTCTTTTCTTTTTTTTTTGCCGGTTCTTCATGACCTCTCATTTCTTCACAGGAAAAAATCACAGCGTAATGTAATAAAATTGATAATTATTAATTATGCGCACCCACCCCCGCACCCCTGCGCTGGCTCCTTTGCAGCTCCGTCCTGCGCCCGCGTGACCGCCTGCGAGATCGCATGCGAAACAAAAAAGTCCCATGAACAAACAAATACATGCCAGCTGTGCTGTTAATATATTGTACCACATTGTCAAATCAGCAAATAATTCAAGTGTGTTATGAGTGTTATTATAATATGAGATGTCCTTCTGGACGTGTGCTGGCCTTCCCATGTGGGTTTTGTTCCTGGGGCTTTCCCTTGTGTGCGCCTGCGTTGTTGCTTCTCTCAACAGGAGTGTCAAACCGCGCAGCGACTTGATGCTAACGCCTTTAGCATGGAAAAGGAGCATCTCCTCAAGTCAGTCAAGCCTTTCTCAGACCAAGTACCTCACCTGTTTATATCAGTTTGGTTTTGATTTGCTTTTTGCCCCCCGTACCCTCAACTGTTTTTCGTTGTATTTGAAATGCGCACGCTGCTTCATGCTTTGATGAGGGGGAAAGAGGAAAAAAAAAAAAGAATGAGCACCAAAAAGTTGAGTGTCTCTCCTCTGCTGGCAGTGAAGGAGTCAGATGAGCAGATTGTAATTGAGAAATACCCTATTGTTGTTGAGAAGCCATCTTTTTGGCACCTTTGCTAGTTAGCTTAGCTTATGCGGCTCTCCACACTGCTCCAACAGAGGTGAGCTAACTCAACAAGGTCAAGGTCAAGTGGCCTGAGTGACAGGGTTCTTAGGTCGACTGGACCACCCTCTGCTGAACATGCACTGACTGTTCTCCTTTCTGCGTTTCCACAGCGTTTGTTGCCAATAGATGGGGCAAACGATCTTTTCTACCAGCCTCCACCGTCCATGCCCACCTCCAAAATTTATTCCATACGGCCCTACTACCCCAAAGATGAGGTCAGTGGTTTCTCCCTTTCTTTGTGCTTTCTCATCACATTCTCTTCCCTCGCTGAGGAAATATAAGTGCCTCTCTGGGTTTCTGAGAGTGAGTAGTCATGGTATGAAAGGGCCCTGGGAGTGAGTAGTCATGATGTAAAAAGAGCAAATTGGATGTTGCTTCTCCTGACGGCTTCTCTTAAACACAGTATGCCAGAGTAATGTCTGTCATTCACTGAATCTAGTGGAGTCACTGGCTGTTAGCTAAGTTCTATTCCCAGCAGAAGCGTCCCAGTTTCTCAGTGCTTTGAGGTTAATCTGCCATGTTACTGATCCATTTCGCAGAGTCAGCAGACACGCACACACACACACACACACACACACACACACCACCTGCATGCCCACAGAGGTCTCACACTGCAGACATCATTTATCCAGTTAAGCTGTGGTTAGTCTCCTCCTCAAAGGATGGTGTGAAACTCAAAACCATTCATGCTTTTTGGTCATGTGCTGTGAACACTTAAGCGTTTAGGATATTATCTGTAGCAAGGTGGCCAAACTACGGCCCAGGGCCCAATTGCAGTCCTCCGTTCTCTTTCCGCGATGAAGTCCTAAAATATAATTTAATGTAGCCCGTTGTTACATTAACCTGATATATCCATCGCACATCATAGTTGCAGTACTGGTGTGACATGTTTGTCAATAATGTTATTAAACATTGTAGCACTAGACGGCCTACAGATTTTCTAATCTAAAATGCAGTTGCTCTTTCACATGAAACTGGTTAAAAAGTAGTGGTCTTTGTTTTGGCCTTTGGTAGCTTGAGGTTTAGTTTCACTGTTATTTATATATTTGTTTGTATGTGAATTTTTCTTTAGCCATCTGTTTACAAGATCTGCAGAGAGATGTACACAGAGGGCTGTGATGGGATGCCATTCTCAGATCAAGACCCAGACCTGATAGGAGATCGGTAAGTCCACAAGAACTGTGACTGGGGGGGGGGGTTCAAATCTGGGGGGGGTGGTTAACAGTTTACTTGTAAAGCCACTAGTGTATGTGTTTCTTTGATTTGAGGGGGGCTCCCACATGTTCACCTTGAACTTGGTCTTGGCCTCCCACATGTTCACCTTTTGGTTAAAATATGTTTCAGTTGAAATCTGATTCAGTTGGATTCTTCAATTCCACCACAGGTTAGTAGGCGGCTTCCTGACTCTGAGCCCAGACTATGGCTTTGTTCTGGAAGATGAGGAGGGGATCTGCGGCTATGCTCTCGGCACTGCGGACGTCAAGCCCTTTGTCAAAAAGTGTAAAGTCAGCTGGATTCCGTTCATGAAGGAGAAGTACTCCAAGCCCGAAGGTGACAAAGAGCTTTCTGAGGCTGAGGTAAGAGAGTGTGTGTGTGTGTGTGTGTGTGTGTGCACGCACTTCATACTACAGTTTCCACAATTTCCAGTATTCCAGTACAGTTGGTCATTGTTCTCTGAATTCCACTAACCCACAGCCATGTTGTTACTACGCCCACTGTTTTATTTTAATAACGTCAATTTTCCTGCTGTAGAAAATGATCCTGAGCTTCCACGAGGAAGAGGAGGGTCTTCCTGAGTCCTTCCTCCGAAACTTCCCATCTCTCATTAAGGTCGACATCCATGCTAAAGTCACTGACCCCAGCGTGGCCAAAAGCATGATGGGATGCCTTCTCTCCTCACTGAAAGCCAATGGTGTGTCTCTCAGAAACTGTATCTGATATTACTCTGTCATTGGTTTATTTTGTTCTCAAAGCTTATATGGCTGATAAATGATGTGTAATGGTTATGTCTCTGTTATTTTTAACTCAAACTTATGCCATTTGGGTTTGACATATGAATGACTCTTGAGAGCCATACTTTTTTTTTTTTTAATCAACCTCACCAAAAAGGTGGATGTCTGGATGTAATTTTGAAAGCCTTACTGCAGCCCTGTTATGATTCCTTCACCGTTAGCCCTCATAATGAATGTTTTGCTTGATATGATAAGTGATGCACAAATGGGTTTGAATGTCGAATAAGAGCGGTGAGGGTGAAGCTGCCTCTTGGAGGGAATGTTCTCTCAGGCATGGCCAATGGCTGTCAGACTGGGAGCCCTCCAACGCCCCATGAATACCACTGTGTGGGAGAGCACTGTTTAAAGGGAGTTACTGATGAGAGAAAGAGAGAGAGAGATGGAAGGAGGGGGAGTGATGGAGGGAAAAAAAGAGAGCCCGGTTACTGGACCTTGGAAAACGTGGCTTGCAGTCAAGTGCTGTCGTGGGGTTTGATCTGTGTGTGGTCCCTTCTACTTCACCTCACTAAATGCAGCCTCTAGCCAGTTTTTTTCCATACTGCCCCCTCCCCTCTCATTTTTGATGAGGTGTTTTATTTCAGACTCTGAACTTAGTAAGTGAGGAGGAGTGACCTTCACCTCCATTAGCGATAGAAAACTAAAAGCTTTTATGAAACCAAAAAATAAGCGGGTTCATTCGCCTGATCTTTTCCTTCCATCATTTGCTCTCTTCCACTTCTCTTTCACTCTCCTTTGTATCACCTGATGTTTTTGCTCGATCGTTCCATCATTCTCTCAAACTCTCATTCACTTGTATGCCCCTTTTCCTAATGCATTTGGTCTTTATTGTTCCTCTCCTCTTTCTATGTGTTTTCCCAGGCTCAAATGGTGCCTTCTGTGAAGTGAGGCAGATGGACAAAAGGATGTTGGACTTCTACAGCAAACTGGGTTGCTTTGAGGTGGCCAAAATGGAAGGCTTTCCGAAAGACATCATCATCATGGGGAGGAGCTTATGAACCGTTGGGATGCGTTTGCGGAAAAGAGTGCAAGAGGGGATGAGAGGGGGGACATCTTAAAGGAACGGTGTTGGAAGAAAGCACAGAGTGTGTCAGTCAAGGCCTTCAACATGTTTGCCATCTTTCCAAGCCTTGATGGTTACTTTGCTTTCTTGTGTTTATTTTTTCTTGTAGTTCACCTCAACAGTAAGGTTTTAATCAAGGTAGCCTCTTCTGAAGTTGTGCACTGAAGGTTTCTGTAGAACGCTGTTGCTTAAGTTAACTTTTTTGATTTGTTCCTTCAGCTAGACCCCATCGTTCAGGTACTTAGAGAGCCCTTGTAGAAGGTCTGAAGGGGGGGTGGAGATGCAGTGTTCCATTGGGCAGTGGAAGGATGATTCTCTTACGTCCATGAAAACTGCAGGAGCTCATACTGAGCATGCTCAGTACATTGTTGCTGAAGGGGCTGAAGCCCCATTGTCAGTCTCCCACTTGCATTCTTACATTTGTGTGTACGTGAGTGTGACTTTGAGGATTGAATCATAATTTTGTGATGAGTGGGCTGGTGAATGTGAGTGAGACTGAGAGGAGTGTGTGACTGTAAAGTGAGTGAATGTAACAGGAGTAAAACCCCTTAGAGGTGCAGCTGTGAAGCGCAAGGCCTACCTGAACTTCTTACAGACTAGGCCTTTCTGCAGGACCCCTTGGTGGTCTTTGGTGTACCCGAGTCAAGCTTGATCTCAGTCCACTCCAATAACAGCCTTTCTGTGGAATTGCCCTCATCAGGAAAGCACATCATGGTGTATTTAAACAGCATGGTCAATAAGTGATCAAAATATCAGTTGTGCAACTGTACCAGGTAGTAAGTGGTCCTGTCTGTTCCCTTCGCAGGGGTGACATGACTGTGTGAGGTCCTCAGACCTGAAGGCCAAATACATGGACATGAGAAGGTTGCCTGTCCTAAAACAACTACCCTCATACAGACAAGTACGGCTGTGTGCACAGAGCACAGTGTGGTCCCCAACCATCCATACGTTTGGTTTCAGGAGGCTCTGTGATGGTTTTACTCAAGCACAGAAATGCCTTTAGGCCTGTTGCCTTCTCCCATATGTTCATGCTATGGGATTTGTTTTCTTTTTTTCTGGAACTTTGTGATAAGTGAAGCTATATGGAGAAAACTTGTGGGATTTCTCGTCTGTCAGGAAAGCCAATTATATAGGTATACCTGCTCCTAACTTTGACCAACTTTAGTATTTCACAGTTGAAATTGACCTGTCCAATTTGGATTATTTGCTCTAAATATATACTCCGAAGAGCTTCCAAATAGACCAGCAGCCAGTTATTTTTTATGCAGTGAAGCTTTTAATTAGATATGTTGGTTCTGTAATATAACCTAAATGTCAAGAGGTGTTTTGCTGTCTGTATTGATCTGCTCTGATTTCTGTCCAGTAAGGCAGTTGCCAAAGTGAGGAGAGTTGTCTTCGTAGTGACTGGTGCCATGATAGGTGTGGGGAGCCATCACAGAAGAGATGAAGCCTCTTGTTGGCAACACGTTCATGTTTTAACATAATTAGTTGTTTTGTTTTCAAAGGTTTAGATAAACATTGAGCACTTTGGTCAAAAGATCTAATTTTGGCACACACAAAAGAGCTTGGCCTCCATGATCTTGATTTTGGTATTGCAAAAAGGCACAGAAAAGGTGCAGTGGATTTTAAACCCAGGATGGCATCTTTGGCCCTGTCAGACTGCCAAGTGGTCTTCCATCTCCCTTTATTCCCATGCATACTAAAAAAAAAAAAAAAAAAGATTCTCTGCTTTATCAGTTACCTGAGAGGTCCAGGGGACTGAAAAGTCATCACCAAGGTTTTCAGGTGTTGTTCTTCTGGCCAATAAGACTACCCGGCTACTGTTGTGGTGTGTTTTGTAAATCACAACTTCACATTTGGCCCGTAAATAGTTCTCATGTCTGACCTCAATGTTGTTACTATGGAGGAAGAACAGGTCATCCATAAATAACAAGGGCTTAAATTGCTCGAACATTCATTGATGGTGAGATGGTATGTGTATATATTTAAAAAGTGGTTATTATTTCCATTTTTTGGAATGTTTTGGGAAGGAGTCATGCAAGTATACTTTCTGTAAGATTTGTATGTAAGATGGTTATTATTGTTAATAATAATAATTAAACATGTTCAAATAATGTATGCCTGTCTTCATTTACATAATGTTTAGGCTAAATATATATAATTATTAGAAGAATTGAAGAATACAAGAAAGAACTGAAAATGATTATTTTATCAGTTTACTTAACCAAAGTTGACATTAACCCATTACATCTGCTTCACTTGTAGATTCATGTACTACATCAATCTTATTAATACCTATTACCTATTAATAGGTAAAACCAGAAGGTAAAAATGATGGTGAACACTTTGTTTTCAACTAACTTCAATGACCTTATCCAACTACTAACAAGTTTTGTTGATACTTCAATACTAGAATCCTTTTGGGATAAATGAACTGGACAAATTAATGAAATGCTTTGAGACAGTGGGCGATCTGCACCACTGCACTCTCATTTTCAGATGTGAACACCCATTTTGGTAGCCTGATGCATCAACTGCTCTCACGTCACTTCACTTTGTGCAAAACGTCAAACACCTAGCAATTGGCATATGTTCACTCCACGGTGGGCAGATACTTCCTCCTTCAACCAATCACCATTGTTTGGTTGTGACTTCTGTTATGCACTGGAACGTGTGAATTCAACGTTATCGCTGTTCTCTCTGTTCACTGATTGGCCCGTCCCAGCTCATAGACAGTGTGACGGTCACACCTAGGCCTACGGCTGCCTCCCTGATGCTGGTATCATTTATGATATCAGATACATTCAAAGATTAAACTTATCCTTAAGGGCCAGAGGTAGGAAAGGTATGTTTATTAGCAAAAACATTTTAACTTGGAAAGTTTTACAAAAGCATGTTCAGCCTCTCAAAATCTAGGCTCGGCTACAGTTGGTGCCCTTCACTGAGACACGTGTTTCAAGACGTTTTCAGTGTATTGACATCCAAATGAGTGATCTGCTGAAGATGCTGCAGAATCATCTTCTGGCCGTAGCGCACCTGAAGTGCTCTTCTGCTCCGGCTGTGCAGCTTGGCCAAGGCCTCTTGGTCTCCAAGAAGTTTTCTGTCTGCCTCAACACTCTCCCCATAACAGTCCAGAGTGAGGCCAACTGCCGTATGCAGCAGGTGTCGCCAAGAAGGTGCTAAACCTGGTATGCCTTCATTAGATAAGGCCTGTGTCACCTCGTCGTCATCATCGGCCTCCTCCCACTCCCTGTCCTCCTGGAACACCTCAAATTCTTCTTTCTCCATGCACAGGATCTTCAGTGTCGTGTACAGCTCGGTGTCAGTGAGGCAACCATTTTTGCCAAAGATGAAGGCTCCTCTGTCTCCATCTTCAATGATCTCCATGTCACACAGCACATCCCACTTCTCGGAAAGCAGGTGTCGGTCTTCCTCCGTCTGGATCAGCCGCAGCGCCGCTTTGCGTACAATGGACATAGGGAGATCTGCTGTGTCATTGCTGTTCTCCTGATGTTGCTCCACAAAACCATACATATGAAGAAGCTGCCAATTGGCCATCTGGCCATAAGTATTAAAGATCTCCTCTCCTGCACGAATGTCACGAATGGCCACCATTTTCAGGCAGTCTGGTGTATACACCAGGTTAGCATTGTGATTGGACACATGGTTAAGCATGTCAGCCATTGGAACCATCATCGGAGGATTGGCATCTTTGTCCGTCTCCTCCTCTTCCTTCTTCCTCTAGAGGCTCCTGGAAACTGTATGCCATAACAAAGGCAACCAGGCTTCTGTAGAGGTCAAGTGTGTGCTTCTCTGGATCCCACAGTTCTGGGTGTGACTGGATGAATGGTAGCACGGTATCCGTGTATTCCTTCTGAATGTTTGCCAGGTCCGTTTCCACTGCCTCACAAATTCCTGTTCCCTTCAACAATTTGTCCCTTTCCTCTTTCGACCAAAACATTGGGTGGTCGAGGGCCTTAAAGTCAGGCCAAAGGGATAAGTATGGTGTCCAGAGGGATTGTGGATGGGTGTACTCATACATAAGAGACAGGAGGAGAGGAACCCATCCAGATTTGTTCTCAAGAGTCGTTTTACCCTCCTTAAGCACATCTTTAATTTTAGAAGTCTGCTGGTTAAGCAGAATATTTCTGGGAATAGAAAAGAGAACTTCTCCTTCATTTACATCTTGTTTAGCCAACATCCCATATTCCGCCACAGTACCTTCCTTGGAAACGCAGACCTTACTGCTTATGGTTAGTTCAACTTTATGGCACCATTGCAAAAACGTTTGGAGGGGTTTGTCCAAAATTTCAGCAGAATCAGCCACCAACTTTGGTCTTTTAGCCTCACTTGCCATTTCTTTCTTGCCACAACCTTGTCAGAGTTTTCAGTGTTGGAAACAAGAATGTGAGTGTGAGACCTACCTATTAAACGGTCGTTATCGCTACTACAAAAAAAACGTAAAGCCTAATCAAAACTAGACCCACGTTTCGTTATCCAGGGTGTCGCGTTGATTTGTCGTGAAATAAGTCGCTATATTTTAACGTCATTAGAGCATCCGCCCCTAGCAGTGACGCTGTCATTTCGCGACTGTTCACGTGCGGCTGTTTCTCGCGGGAGCCATTTGTGTGCTGCCAAGTGTTTAAATATCTGCAATTGCGAAATCTCTCTATATTATTTTTCGCTACAGTTTGTCTACATCGATTTAATTATGTCAATCATGGCTGATGAAGCATCTGATGTTGGTAGCATCCCTGGCCAATCCAGACTGGAAAGTTATCTCTTCAGTAAGATTCTTTCTCCAAGCATAGCATGCGTCAACAAACCACATAAGGCACACGTGGGGAAATAGAATATGTGGTAGAATATGTTTACTTTTAGTTCGTGTGTTAACTAATGTGATCTCTCTATCGTTAGATTGCATAGCCCATTCCTTTATGACAAAACGACACTTGGGTCTGCGGTTTCCTTCCTCAGCTAACAGCTGTGTCCTTTACAAACTTTATATAGGTTGTGAATTGTCATCGGAAGTTCCGTTCTACACTTTTCAGGCAGATGAAGATGAAGACCTAGAACACTTTCTTGAACTGCGAACCGTAAGTAAAATGTAAACAGTAGCTTCGTTATGTTTATGAAGGGAACACATTGTCCCAGAAACGTGGTAGTGGGAGGGTCTCTCTCACAGAACATGTTGTTCTCTTGATAATTTTGTTATACTTATTAATAATTTTAATTTCCAAGTGTGATTATATTCTTTTTCTTACTGCTCTCTTGTAGGTGTGCCTGGGAGAGGGTGCCAAAGAGGAGTACAACGTAATTGAGGTGACTGCAATGAACTATCAGGGGAAGAAAACATCCGTACCTGTTGCATCTCTTCACGTCTCCCGCCTTCCTATGGTAATGTCGTGTACAATTTAGGCCTAACTTGCTACTTGCATGGTTTTAACATCTGTGCTACACATTCAAGTGCTGCCGTTTCAAGTATTTATGTTACTTTGGCAGGTGTGCATTAGCATAAGCTCTGATTTGCCTTGCAGTTTCATTAATGTAATGATGGGCTGTTGGCACTTAATTTTTTTTAAGCATGAACATCCGCTTCTGTGTTCTACTTATGACTGTATAAAGCATGATTCATCTTTTTGATACTGTCTGCAGGTGAGCCTTGGTGGATTTGAACTGATGGCACCAGTCACCCTTCGTTTAAAGTCTGGCACTGGCCCCGTCACCGTTAGTGGAATGCATCTTGTTGGTAAGGATTACAGATGACTGTTTTGAGGAAAAGATGCAATAGCTACTTTGTGTTTATTGTTACCTCACACATTTATTGCGTGGCATGACAAAGAGGTTAATGAAATTGTGTTTAAAATTTACAGGGATATTTTATTTACATATATATTTAGGGTCTAATGCAATTTGTGGTAACATTCACATGTAATTAGGGGGGCAGATGTTAAGTGTCTGGCTCTTTTAAAAAGTGATCGTTTCCTGTGTGTTAGTTTTGAATAATGAATGGGTGAATGGCAAGTCTGTTTGTCTTCAAAGAAAATATCTTGTAGACTAAACCCCACAATTGAAACCCCCAGCCTTTCCCAGTTGCTGAGCAATATGAAGACCAGCTTGACTTTTC
This sequence comes from Tenualosa ilisha, assembly GCA_015244755.2. Lineage (NCBI taxonomy): Eukaryota > Metazoa > Chordata > Actinopteri > Clupeiformes > Clupeidae > Tenualosa > Tenualosa ilisha. The sequence goes on along the minus strand of PYXC01002777.1, from coordinate 751,092 downwards.
TTTCCCTTTAGCCACTGAGAATGATGAAGAGTCAGATTTGTCTGATGATGAAGATGAGCTTGAGGAAGAACTGGAGCCTATTAAACCAGCAAAGAAGAAGCAAAAGTTCTGAGCATACTAAACAGACACACTCTATGTTAAAAGAATCCTGGACTCGAATTCCCCACAGGGAATATGTTTTATATTATATTCATTGTACACCACCAGCAGCTTTTGAAAAGGAGGACGCATCGTGATGAACTGTGAATCATTGTTAAGAGTGACTCAATGAGGCCCAAATATAAGGGGTCTGCACAAGATGGCTATGGTATAATGAGGGAACACAGTGTAAAAGGACTGTCTTTTAAGTAGTGTAGTAACTTGCATGCTGTGTCCAAGTTGTTTTTGTGATTTTCCAAGCAGCACTATTAATCGTGCTTTTACTTTTTTAAAAACATTATCTAATGTGGACAGACATCTGAAATTTCTAAATCAGATTCCTTCTTTAATGCCAGCAGAGTTGTAGTTCTGACTCAATCAGTGTGTTACCCAATCAGAAACAAGCTGGGTGCACTACTTCATCCTGGCAGCTAGTGTAAAACCTGGTGTGTGGTGCATGTTAAAATGTGTGAGTAAGCTTTGGTACTGCAATATACGGTTTAGGTTTGCTACAGTTGCCATTTTGTACATTTTAAAACTGTAAATAAAATTCCTTTTTTATTTACACTATGTTTAAAAAAGACACGCGTACCAAGCTGTCTGTTTTTATCATGCGTCATATAGGCTTGAATATGTTTGACCGCCAGAACTGAACATCTGAGTAACAAAACACGTTTTGTATAGCCTTTCACGCAGCCATTTATCAACAGTGCTTTGTGACAATGAAGTCTACTTATGTAGGAATTCACTTCTTAGGTAAGTTTATGATTCTGAACACTTAATTTGTTTTAATTCTTGTAAGGAATAAGTATTTGTCTATTTGTCATTCGTTTATCCAATTGACAGGCCTAATCCTTTACACGGTGTCACCGCTAGGGTGTATATATGAGTCCAAATGTTGACGCCTGTTTTCTCCACAATTTGGTTTGAGGGCATCATACTCTGTTGGCGACGTGTTTAGGTTTTATCTTGTTTTTGGATTTGGGTATTTTTAACGAAACTTGCAAAATTATATATTAATATGTATATGTTATATTAATATTAATGTTTTATTAAATGTATAACAAGTCATGTTCTAAACTTTGTAAAGTTAGATCCAAAATAGAGGAGGAAAAGTCATTTTTATTTCAAACAATGTTCAGTGTGAACAGACGAGATAGTTCGCGATTTCCTTCATGACGTCTGTTTTTCATGTCAAGTCACAGGGGCCAGAGAAATTCTGCACTATGGTCGGGCAAGGCCGTGCAATCATCTGATTTCACGGTATCAGAAAAGAAACAGCGGTATGTCGCACATTGACAAGATCACCACGGTCAAATATAGCAGTATAAACACGTTGTGTTGCATATCTGCAAGGTGTAACATAACATTGTTTTTCACATTGCAAATAAGAGGATCTCCGCGAAAAAAAACTATGAAACCTTTCTTTGAAACGAACCTCTGACGTCATCCAGCTCCCCCTAGTAACCCTTGGTGGCGTCTTCGAAGGTATCGCTAGGGCTAACCAACGTTAGCTGAGGCATCATTATGGTGAGTTTATTGGCGTTTGTTTGAGAAGTTTGTGTGTCGCAATTTAACTGCATTAATAAACGATACAGGAATTTTGACTTTTTCTCGTTTGACAAGGCAGACACTTCAAACGTAGTCCTTCTAGAGATTGGCTTGACTCAACAATGCATCCATTCAGCTGCCTTAACCCTGTGGTGTAACGTTAACGTTATGGAGCAAACTATCAATATCAAGCTTGGTGTGTTGCGGTAAATCACCACACCATATGCGCACCGCGGAACAACCATCTTAACATTACTGTCCTAATATCACTGTCAATGTTGCTAAGAAGATGGGTGGCGTATTGCAGTTAGCTTCCAACAATGTCATGTTACAGCAATGCTAGTTACAAAGTTACCAGAACACAATTGCAACGATGTTATCAAAATCAATACGTTAACGTTACAATTTCCTGAACTTTATTGTGGCTAACATTACCGTGTATGTAACCTGCGCACCCATTTAACCTGTTACTACTACATTCTGTTAACGTTATATCCCTACCGTGAAATTAAGTTATTCATTCATAAATTAATCTACATTGGGCCTCGCGTCAGATATTATTCGGTTTATCAAAAAGTTTAACCCTTGTTATGTTATGGTCTGGATAGTGTAAGGAGGGATGTGATTGTCTTGTTTATTTGTAGGGTCTGCTGTCCATCCTAAGAAAATTAAAAAGTGCTCCAGACCAGGAGGTGCGCATCCTGTTGCTGGGGTTAGATAACGGAGGGAAAACCACTCTCCTCAAACAGCTGGCGTCTGAGGACATTACCCACATAACCCCAACACAGGTGGTGTCAACACACACACTCACACACACATATTATCCTTTCTACACAGCTGGCTGCCAACCACATCCTGTCATAGTCTATCACACATGCCCATTGTTTCTCTGTGCACATGCTGTGGTGGTTTGTGGCCATAGGATGAGATCCCTCTTTTACTGAAGAATGGGGAAATGCTTGCAGTCACCTCTGATAAATGACCTTTTCTCCCGCCTATTCAAACTACTAAATTAACATGACACTCAAAGCGCTAGTTTGTACAAGGCCAGTGTAGGTGGATATGGAAATGTCACAAGAGCCACAAAAAGTCTTTTCAGAATTGATAGCTATATCTGAGACACCCACTGCTTTGCACATAGTGCATGAAGTCACACCTCTTACTCTATCACAGTCTGACAAATTAATAGAAGTACAGTGGTGTTTCATGGCTCAGGGACAAAGGAAGCCACATACTGACAACCTCTCTCTTTCTCTCTCTCTCTACCTCCCTCTCTCTTCATACTGTCTGACATTACTGTTTGTAGGCTCAAATGAATAGTAACTCATGCCATTTGCTCATGTTCCTATCAGGGCTTCAACATCAAGAGTGTGCAGTCTCAGGGCTTCAAACTGAATGTGTGGGACATCGGTGGCCAGCGCAAGATTAGGCCTTACTGGAGAAACTACTTTGAGAATACAGATGTTCTGGTGAGCACTGTGGATGCTTTCAACATCTCTCACTGGTTGTTATGTCCTAACCATCTTTGACAGCATTTCAGCTGGAACATCTCACTCTGTACGGCAGCTGTCCTATTTTTTACCAATTACATTAGTACAGTTCCTGTCACAAAAGAATAAATTTATGCTAGACAGTGCTTGTTCATACCAGCAAAAACAATATATCAACTAAACCAATCTTACACTGAATTCAACTAACTCATACAGTCCCAAAGTGGCTGACCATGGCATTAAAGAATGATTGCTAAGGAGTACAGACTGCGCACGCAGGAGTGGAAGATGACATTAGAATTTATTGATCAAAAAATAGGATATCTGACCTCTTAAGACATTTATGCTTTGGTTTAATGACAGCTAAATATTTTGATGTTGACAGAAGCAGACAAAAGGCATTTTCATTTTTGGCAACTCTTTATTGTAGTGTCTCTTTGGTGTTATTAAACAGTTGGGTCCTTTATATTTTTGGACATCTGTTATAATTCTAGTTGCTGTCATTGCAGATTTATGTAATTGACAGCGCAGACCGAAAAAGGTTTGAAGAAACAGGACAGGTAAGGGTGATGTTTTAAGCTGTTTTTGTACAGTTTTTAGACTCCTCTTCACTGTTAGTAACAGAAGATTTATGTTCACGGGACATTTTTCACACTGAAATGCCTGTAATTAACTTGAGTTATAATCACTAGTCACAGGAGTCTTATCTTCCTGAATTATAACTGAAAAGATGGTCAAAGGTTATGTGTGTTCTTTCAATTAGAATGCCTGCCATATATTGTATGTGCAAGATGTCTGATAATGCGTTTGTGTGTGTGTGTGTGTGTGTACGTGTGTGTGTGTGTGTGTGTGTGTGTGTGTGTGTGTGTGTGTTAGGAGCTGGCGGAGCTTCTGGATGAAGAGAAGCTGAGTGGCGTACCCGTGTTAATCTTTGCCAATAAGCAGGACTTGCTGACTGCTGCCCCTGCCTCAGAGATGGCAGAGGGCCTGAACCTGCACACCATCCGGGACCGCATCTGGCAGATCCAGTCCTGCTCAGCCCTCACTGGGGAGGGGGTACAGGTCAGGAACTTAAAACATCTAATAAATAAATCTATATATTTTTTTTTTTAAACTAACAAATACTACAATTTGATTTTAAAGCATTTCTCTCAGGAATGGTGGTAAGTTCTAGTTGTAATCTGAACTTTCTACCACAGCTGTGTGGCAGTAGGTTGTATGGCAGACACAACACGGTAGAAGAAAAATGTAACATTATTATTATTATTATTATTATTATTGGAATTGAAAAAGCTATTTAGGAAGGAAGTCTAGCTGAACATTTGACTAATCAAACAGCATAGGTTTATAAGTGAGAGCTGTAAATTGACTGACTGTATTCACAACAGTCTATTGAGGCTGTCTTTGTGTGTCAGTGAAGGTTATTGTGGTTGAAAGACTGTTTGTACATATGTCTCTCTTCTGGGAAGGTAGAGTGCTTGGGAAGCTGCTGGGAAAGGCATAGAGGGTTTAAAGGAAGAGACTTGGTTTTCAGACCACGGCGTCTGGTCTTACAAACTACATGGGCGTCTCAGCAGTGGACCATCTCATTTACATGATGAGAAGCTTTTCCTTTGCTTTTCAGGATGGCATGAACTGGGTTTGCAAGAATGTTACCGCCAAGAAGAAGTAGCAACAGAGTTTCCTGAGTTTCCTGAGGATTGGTCAAGAAATGTGGGAACAGACATACATGTGAATACACACACACACACACACACACACCACACACACACACACTAAACAAACAATAATAATTCTCGGAGGATCTCTGAATGAACAGCTGCTGCTGATCCCCAGCTGATGGAATATGACCTGTGCTGGTACAGCAGTTGTGGACGCCCAGGGAAGAGGAAGTTGACAGCTGCCTGACCCCCTCCTGCTCCCTACCTCTCCTCTCAGTGCCTCCCTGCACACAGCTAACCCCCCCCTCCACCTCCCCAGCCCTACCCATTGCAGATTCGCCCCAACCACACATGGGCAACTGGGGATGTCAGAAATACTTTTGCTCCACAACTCTTGGCTAGCTCCCCTGTGTTGTCCCACACCCTGCTGCCTACTTTAATTTGATGTCAGATTGAGCCTGTCTCTGCAGAACTGTCTTTTTCTCTCTTTCTCTCTCTTTCATTCTCTCTATCTCTCTCCATCTCTCAGTTTTGATCACCACTTCTGCCACTTTTGAGCTCTCTCTTTCATCGTTCAATTTGATATTCCTGGCCTTAAACGCAGGGCTGTGTGACTGTGTGTCCTCTTGAATATCAAAAAACCTGCAGTGGTGTGCTGTGTACATTGTACGTGGGTATTGAGTGTGTGACTACCGCAACATTGTCATCACTCATGCCCAAAAGAATGGCGTGACATTTCTAAGATCTCTGGAGGTATCAGCATAGGCCTATGTGATGTGTATCCAGAGGATCTGTGTGTGTGTGTGTGTGTGTGTGTGTATGTTTGTGTTTCTCATGTTTGTTCAAAAACACTAAATCTACTTTCGCTTTTAGTTTTTTTTCTGAAGCAGTATACACCCTCATTCAGTGCACACTTTTGGAGCTCTGTGGCGGCCCAAGCTTGGTGCATCTGTTTTGAGGGGCAGAGTGAGCGGGCGAGCTGCCTCAGCCACACTGTGGCTTCTGTTGAGACTAGCGTCACTGTTCACGTCATGCTCATCTCTGCTGTAACAGCAGCAGTCTCTCGGTCCCACCTCTCTGTCTCTCTCCCTCGCTTGTCCTCCTACCTTCACTCCCTCCTGAGGGACTCACAAAGGAATGAATGACTGACAGAAACCATGGTAACAGGTTGAACAGACTACCTACCTGGAGCACTAGTACGCTGTTTCCTGTGAAACTTCCATCAGTGTGCTGTGTGTGTGTGTGTTTGTGTGTGTGTGTGAGCATGTACGCCTGTGTGTGTGTGCATGTTTGCATTTTGCTATGCCTACATCTACATCTCTACAGTCAACCTATACATGTTAAGTCATCAGATGTAGACCTTTCAGTCTGTGTTAAGAGTACCAGTCTTGGTCAGTGGACTGTAAAATGAAAGTGCTGTCATGCTGATTCTTCTCAAGTGTAAATGTGCTTTGTGTTGACTATCATGGTTTATTATATTGTGTGTGATTTTTATGTTTTACAAAAGAGTATTTTATATGAAATCAAGTGTGATCCATAAGACAGAATGGAGGTATGCTTGTGTATGTTTTTTCCCCTGCTGAACCAATAAAATTTCAAAAGCAGCTGCAGCAACAGCAGCAGGTCTATGTGCAGATGGTTGAGGTTGAAGCGGCAGCCTGCACCTTCCTGTTTTATTTAAACCTGATCATTTTATAACCCACATGTTGAGCAGAACTGTACTCTGCTGTATGCCTGTTGTGCCCCCTTCCACAGGAAGAAACAATCCACAGTATTTTTTCTCTCTCACTGTAGTTTCCTGTTCATAGGACTGGATATTCAGCTCCTTGTTTTAGAGCACAGTGTCACATTAGTGCAGATAAGGTGGCAATTAGCCAATTACACTGCAGTTCATTTCTGCTCATGCATTCGATTGGTCCATGGGCATTCTATGAGTCTTTAAGTGCAATTATGGATGAACATGGAAAAACAATGAATCTCAACTACCTCAGAGGAAAAAACATTTGATATAATTTAAAATATTTTAATAGAATGATCCAGAATAGAACAGAATGATCCAATGATCCTTTTTTTTTCTTTTCAAAACCAAAGCTAATCTAAGCTATGATAATCTAGAGGGACCGATTTCAGTTCCAACCAATTCTAACCAGACTCGTCTAGTCCAGTCTAGTCTGCTCCTTCTCCATCACTAGGTAGTCTTCCACCCACTTCCCCTCCCCTGAATACATGACCAATGGCTTCTGTTGGATGGAAGGGCCTAGCTTTGATTTAGAACCAGGCAGGAAGACCATACTCACACAGGCACACACACATGCCAGTGCTAATTTTGAACCAACATCAAACCCGATGTAACTATGGCAACCTCTCAAGACCTTGCGTTATCCTGTCCAAGCCTGCTGTTTTTAAAGAGTTATTGGAGTGCCACTGAAATTGACTAAGGCTTTTACTGCGCTCATTCCTTGTACAGCTGATCCGGTTTTATTCTGACTTGTTTTGAATGTAAGTATTTATATACCACTAGTGCCAGCGTCAGCCAGTCAGTGGTATTGAGGCATAAATGTAGATATTTGGATTGACAGGGGGCTATATGATTTCATAAAATGCACAGATACAGAGTACTTTGGAGCTGTGGTGGACCAGCAAGTGATTTGCACTTATATTCATTTTTGAGTATATAATTTACTTTCGTATTTTTTTAAACAGAACAGTAGTGGAAACTCTCTCTCTGGCTCTGCAACTAACCAGCTGACCAGGTCAGCTACACAGAGGGTATATTACTGGTGTATTACATGTGGATTTACAAATGGATGTGTATTTGTTGCATTTGTAGAAGAAGGTGTGTGTGAGCGAGTGTGTACCCAACACCTAAGTGCTTTGAGGTGTGTGTTTGTGTGTGCAAGTACGTGCAGAGTGGTGGGGGATTGAGTGAAACAGTTAAAGCCTTGGCCCATTTATTAATTTAAATTTTTGCATGTCATACACATTCAAATAGCCCACAGACTTACATGCATTAACTAAAAGGATGTACTAAGTGCAGGAGAGTAAGAAAAACGAGAAGGAATTCAGAAAGGTCTGTACAAGTGACCTTACAGGAAATGTTCAAAAAGTGCAGTGTGCTGAGTGAACAAGGAAATATTTAGAGTTAGTTCTGTGTCTTTTTTTGGCTTAATGAAGAATCAAAAAACTTGCAAAGTACTGCGAGTCATTTCATACATACGTAAATCACATGTAGGGAGAGGGAGCGAACTCCTGCTGTCGGCACGTCCGGTTTAAGTTAGCAGGAATGGCAGCTTTGCCTACGGCAGCAGCTGTAAGTGATTTATGTATATGATTTAAGTAACCAGGAGAGCCAGAGAGAGAGAGAGAGAAAGAGGAGTGTTACAGGCGTTACCACCCTTTCAAGAGGCCATCATTCCACTCGCTTGTATGGGCTTTTAGCGACACCATCAAGTAGGCACTCTGCATGTTAAAGATAATAAAGAACTCAAAGGATGCCTGCAGACCAAAGGCATTAGGGAAAAGATGGAGAGATAAGGGGACTGGGATGGAGGGACAGAATGGGGGGGGGGGGGGTCACAACATCTTGTAGTGCCACCTGCCTGTCATGCTGCTTGCTCACCCATTTAAGGAGTGTTTCGGCATCATTAGCAAGGTAGTGAGGCAGGCTCTGGCCCAGGTGTAGGTGCCTGCCTACCCACAGCAGAGGGGGGAAGAGGTGAGGGTGGGGGTGGGCGTAAGAGCGACACAGGGAAATGAAATGGGCTTAGGAGAGGGAGATTGAGAGGAGTAGAGGGTTGGGGGGCAAGGGAGGCAGTGTCTTTGAACCATGAAGGACACCCATAACCCCCACCCACTCTGTCTGTCGTAGGAGTCCCTAGTGAAGATGGAGGAGACAGTTCAGATTTGCAGGCTGACACGAGTAGCACTCACACAGGCAAGGTGAGAAAGGGGTTGAGCGATCGAGGCCTGGGGGTAAACACAGAGGTCGTAGGGGTCATGGGTGAGAGAGGAGGCAAAGGTGACATGAGACGACACTCCTCCTCCTCGCTCACCTCACCCTACAGAGGTGAGGAGGTGCTGCCTTTCCCATGGTGGAAAAACCTGCTCTAGTGGTGGAATGGCCTGCTCTAGTTCTAGAACGGCAGTGGCGGGGAGACTGGCCTGCTCTGGTCCTAGAACGGCAGTGGCAGAGGGAATCGTCTGCTCTGGTTCTAGAACGGCAGCGGCGGGGAGAATGGCCCTGCTCTGGTTCTTGAACAACAGCGGCAGAGGGAATTGCCCTGCTGGCTGTGAAATAACAAAAGTGTTCCATTCACACTCACGTCAGAGAGGAAGGATGTTCACATTATTTCCTCTTTGTACTTCGTCCCTCTGCTGCGTTGGCCTGATTTCAGATGCATCGTCCCTGTGCGCAAAGTACATGGAGGACTCTGTGAAAATGTAGCGAATCAGGCACGCTTGAGCAGACACAGGCTCTGTAGCAGCGTGAGACGTCCCCACATGTCCTTCTAACCTGACTCTCTGTTAGACTTATTCTTGGACTTAAGTCCAACCCATTAGGCAGTAACTTTAAGTTAACGGCCTGGCAAAGGATGAGTGGATAGGATGTGTGCCACTTAGACAGGTCTGTGTGTGAGCTGATGTGTGACTGTATGTGTGTGTGTGGTGTGGTGTGTGCGTGTGTGTACATGTGTACATGTGTACGTGTCTGTGTGTGTGTCGGGGATAGGTCAGTTTGGTGGCCAGTGTATTAGGGGTGTTTAATACAGAGCCCCTTTTGGAGGTTGAGGCATAATATGTTTACTACGGTGAATGTAGATATAGCTTTAGTCTGTGTCAAAGCTGCTGCACCATCACTATCTTGGCAAACCATCCTACCTTGAGCATATGTACAGTACAGCTACAATAGCCATAAGAGTCTTTATGACACTTCTCTGTAGTAATGTTTGGACACTGATGTTCCTGAAAGTACATCAAGCGCTACCCTCTTTTTGTGCAAAAAAATACTATTTTCTAATATAGGCAATGAAAATACTATTTTTTAAATATAGGACATTAATCCCTGTTGGACTGCAGCTCCTCTCATCACTGTGATATTCTTTGTATTCAATATTCTATACTCTTTATGCAAGGTACTTAAATCCCAAAATAATACAAGATTTTACAGATTTTACAAGATAATACAGCTTTTTGTCAGTTGCTGCACTGTCAGCTACGTCTAATCCAAACATAGTAGGCTAATAAAACAACAGGATATAGCTGGTTGGTAATCAAAATGCAAAATTCATTAGGCTTAAAAGACCAATATTATGCTAATCGCGGTTAGCCACACTGCTAATAGCTACAACGCAAATTATTATGCTAAAATTTAGACAGTTCTGTACCTGCTCTATAGACAGATGCGTGGTCCTCCTGACACTTAAAAAGCCAAGGCTATTTTTGGATATGTTACTGAAGACATAACGAGCCGATTGATCGGACCTTAATCCTGATTTTATTATTGATGATGTCAACAGAGCCAGCTTCTGTGACCCCTCCAGAAATAGTTGCATGATAAACCAAACTTCATTCATATGTCTAATGTTGCCGGTGGATATGCGTAATGGTGCGTAAACTGGCTGTCCACAAAGCAAGTAGCCTACTGTCGTCGCTGCCATCAGTGAATTTTTGATGTCATAACAAGCGCTCCCGGTCACATGCAATTTAACATTTCACATCTTTTGGACAACTTTGAACTAGAAAGGCTTGATTCGTGTCCATCCTTTGAACTAGAAAGCCTTAATTCATCTCCATCCCAAAAAACTCTTCGGATTTGCACGATTCTTACAAGTCACCCAAAACGACGTAAAAAGAGGGAGTCGCCGAAAAGCGAGCTATTTGCATCCCTAGTGTGTGCATGCGTACGCGTGTGCGTGTGTATTCTCAGGCCTAGAGGTTGAGGTGCGAGATGAATAACGAGTCCCACTGCTCTCGCCTGGTGATGGACGCCTCCCAGCTCTGCCTGCCTGGGTGAGGAGAGCCAATCCTCGCTCCTCGTTTGACTTGGCCATGTTACCCCGGCAGGACCAGACTAATGCTCGCCAGGACTCCTTTAACCGGAGCCTGTGTAGGAAATTACATTCCACTGCCTCCATTTTGGATTTTCAGCCTCAGGTTTCCACTGACCTAACCCAGTTTTTAGCAATGAGAAGGGTATGGATGCCCAGTGAATGAAAGATGACCAAGGTCACACACATTACATTAAACCCACTAGTTTGTTTGAAGAAGCCAGGCCAAGGCACAGTCCTTGAGAGTGAATCATTTCTTGGGTTTGCCATCCTAAGAAAGCATGATCTGCTATTGTTTATGAAAATGATCCATAAAACGCATGTCTTGATCATAACTAATTCATCTATCAACATTTACCTCATATTTTCCAGTGACACACGCAGTACATTAAATGTGAGGAAATAAACAGGAGAGAAACGCATTCGCCTCACTCATGACCGCAGCCTTCCAGTTGGGTCTCATTAAAGACATTCTGTACTAGCCTATATCTAGTTACAATAAAAGGGAAACTCCAATGGGAGAAATTATTGAGAGGAAAGGAATTCATCAATCTGGAATGGATCCCTGTTTTTTCCGTTCTTGGGCAACATCCGGTTTCTGTTCCTGTGAATACCTCCTCCAGTGACAGGAGCTGGTTTTGGATGGTTTCTTTTTCTTTTTTTTGAAGGGGCTTCCCTTCTTCGTAGTGTTTCCCAGTAAACCCAGTGGCACATGGTTGCTGCGGTTGAGTCACACGGTTGGAGAGGAGAACAAGGTGTGGATAGTCCTACACTAGCACATGGCCATTCAAACACGTGGTTGGGAAGAGCAGTTCAATTGCATGTGAACATTCACATGAGGTAAGGAAAAGCTACAACAATGACCAACTAGTGCTTGCAGATGCAGTGGAATTTTTTGTGAGTGAGTGTGTGTGTGTGTGTGTGTGAGTTTGTGTGCTCATGTGATTGGACATGTTCATGCATATATGTGTGTGTGACAGGGAGAGATAGAGAGAGCAATAGAAAGAGAGAGCGAGAGAGCGTCATCACCTCTGGTTTCTGGAGGCTGGGTGCGAGTCTGGTCATGCCTGCATGGTGTGTGGGTGTTTGTTTGCTTAGGTGTCAGTGAGCGATCATCACCACCACCACAGTCTTCCACCCCACCCCAAACCCCACCCCCCTCTCTCTCTCTCACACACACACACACACACACACACTCCTTCCTTTCTTCCTTGCCACCCCCACTCTCCCGACAGCAATGCCTGCCTGACTTGTGGTGCCGTTAGCAGGGCGCGGCCCGATGCACTTGACAGCTGTGCGTTGCCATGGTACCCTCCACACTCCCTACCATTCTCCCCCGCCTCCTTCTTTTTCACTCTCCTCCCCTTCCCTCCCCACGCTCCTCCTACTAGCTGTACGCACTCACACACACACACACACACACACACACACACACACACACACACACACACACACACACACACACTCCCTCACGGAATGAGGTTGGGCCAGCAGCACGGGGAGAGAGAGCAGGGTTGGTTGTGGGTGATTCTGTCAGCTCTGTAGGTGTCAGCTGTGGTGCAGCTGCTGTTTGCGTTGGCTGCCCCTGTAGCACAGCAGGCCTGCGGCAGCTGCTAGTGCCTCCTTCTCCTCTTCCTACTCCTCCTCCTCCTCCTCCGCCTTCTTGTCCTCCACTGCTTTCTTTTTTCTCCTCCTATTTCTCCTCCTCCTCTTGGAAGGCACCAGCCCTTCCTGGGCTCTGCGGGCTAATCAAACACATCCGGCTCTGAACGGTGACAGACAGGGATGTGTGGGCCCAGAGAGTGGCTCCTGCTCAGCTCACATCTCATATTCCTGTGTGGGGGAATTAGGTGTGAGTGTGCGTGTGTGTGTGTGTGTGTGTGTGTGCATGTGAGAGAGTGCTGAGGGTGGGTGCTGATGAGAAACTGTGTATCTGTGTCTGCGGCTGCTTAAGTGTTACCTGAGTAGCACCCAAATTATTAGCACAAAACCCCTGGGATTAAAAGGCTGCAACACATGGCGTATGGTGTAGGCTGTGTGTGTGTGTGTGTGTGTGTGGGGGGGGGGGGGGGGGGGGGGTGCATTTGCTCCTGTGAATGTGATCTGAAGCCAACCCTGCAAAAGCATGTCAGTACTCCAGCTCTGTGAAGCTGAAACCTGAACAGTGCCTGCTTGTTTCTGGAGCCCCCATCCCTGCCTCACTCCTACACGCACTCACACACTGACAGAATCAGGCAAGCCATCAATGAGATATTACCTGCTCTGGCCTTTGTTTCTGCCCCGCAACTCTTCCCGCTTTAAAGGGATATAATTTCAAGCATTTCAACCCATAGCCCTATTGTTGGAGGTCACAAAGTGCTCTCAGTTGGAAAGAAACACAATAAAATTTGGAACATAGATCAAAATAAGGAACTAGCAGCTAAAGCTAACAGAAACTCACTCTTGGCCTCATTTTTCATGCTCTGTTCAATTAGCATTAGCAGCCAGTTCGCTGTCTATGTTGAACCAAATTCTCTCATTCTTTCCCATTCTTCCCTACCGGAATATCCCTTTAAGACAGCTGGACAGATAATTACTTTTACTATCCCGTAGGAAATTCTAGAAGTTTTCACAAAGAACCAGGAGGTTCCAGGATTGTCCAGGTGTGGCGCTCTCAGCGACCCCGAGGCAACCCCGGCCTGGCAAGTCACAGAGTGCAGGAACAGGAGGACGGGCTGCAGGCCTGACTGCAGGGCCTGTGGAGCTCCAGAGGCACCAGGGAGCAGAGCTGCCCAGACTGATTCCCCGCCTGAGGGGTCTGGCTGGAGGGAGAACCTGTGACCCTTAGATCTATCCTTAAAGATCAATTTTAACCATTAAAATTGGAGCAGCATCTATGTGTTTTCACTTTTAATCATTTTCTCCATTTTAAGGCCTGTAACCAATGACTTTCAAAAAGTACACTTGAAGATCATGGCTAAGCGAGTCAATCTAAACACAAGACATAGCTGTAGGCTCTCCAACATTTAGTTCATGCTTCTGTCTGCTACAGAGCCTGAGAAACAAAGCATTTAATAGGCATTGACAATTCTTTTGCATCTTCTGAAAATCCTAGGTATTAGGGGGTCTTTTTAGTAGGGTTTTAATGGGTTAAAATGGTTCTACTCAGGTTTCTCAATCTCTCTCTCTCTCTCCCTTTTTGTTTCCCTCTCTCTTCCATTTCCCTTCTTCTTTCCCTTTCTCTCTCTCCTGTCCTCACTCCTTCACTTCACTTTTCACTATGTCTAGGCTGATTCCCTCTGTCAAACATCCTGCATATTCAACAACAATACTCTGGTTTGAGGTGTCAATCAACATGATTAGGTTTGTTATCATGAGGTGATTCAGCTGAAGCAGGTTGAGGTCAACCCTCTTTCCCTTGCTTGAATTATGCCAGTATCTAGTTGTGTGCATTCCTTTGTATATTTGTCCTCTGCTTTAGATCTTTCAAGGTCTCTTTCTCATGCGACAGATCTGTGCTGTTGAAATGCTGCATGAAAGGAATCACATGAAAGAAAGACTTGCCTTGACTTGAACTGCACAGGACCCTAAAAGTACCGTCTTTTAGAGCATGTCACTACCAAAACAAATCTCCCCAGTCATGACTGCTGATTATGACTGGTTACCGCACAATACTCCCCGACCCCTTACTCCCTTCCTCTGCCTCCATGTCTAACCATATCCTACTCTACTCTGTCTATTGAATAATCTTTTGTTCTCTCTCTTTCTCTCTCTGTCCCTCCATCTCTCTCATTCTCTCCCTCTCTGTCTCCCCATCTCTCTGTATATATCTCTCTCTCTTCCTCCATCTCTCTCTCTCTCTTCCTCTCTGTCTTATCATCTCTCTCTCTCTCTCTCTCTCTCTCTCTGTCTCTCCATCTCTTTCCCCACCTGACAAACCCCTGGGCTCTGGCCCTATTGTTCCTCTACACCTGTGCCAGCCCCCCTCAGAACATCTAGGTGGGATTGTGGATTATCCTTCCCTGGCTTTAGGGATTGGAGGCAAAGTGTGCTGGATGGCAGAAATCTTAATTCTGCATCCTAAATAGATTATTGGGCATGTGATGGGCCCCAAAACAGACAACTAGGTTCTGGGTGGGTGTACCTGGCAGTTCAACAGGCAACTGCCCGTCCCTCTCTCTCATGCTCATGTTCTGACTCCCTTTTCCCTCTTTCACATACGCACACACACACACACACACACACACACACACACACACGCATAACACAAACACACATAACACACATACACACCCACACACATACAAAAAAAAGCTTGCTCACTTTGTCCCATCCTCTCACATAGTGCACAAAGTGTGTTACACACCAGGGAAAATACCTGAATGACTGACTGACTGTGTCTGGCCATGAGTCGGTGAGGTTGCTGGACTCGGCAGAGCGTCTGGCTCTGCCTCCATCCCTCTGTCTGGCCCTGCCGGGGTCTGAGGCTCGCCTGTGGTTTGGAGCCAATGGAGTTTTCTGGCCTCTAGGCTGAAAACACAATACATCACCGACACGTCCCTGAGAACAAATGGTGCAAATGTTGCAAATTTAGAACAAACCTCAGAGAGAACTCTGCTACCAGCTCTACTGTCAGTTTTAATCACCCCACCCCCACCACCCTCTTTCCTTCTGACTGATATTAAACCTCAGCTCATTTCTTTGAAGTCTCCCTCCTCCCACATGCAGATTTACCACATGCATTTTCCACGTGTGTGTGTGTGAGTGTGTGTGTGTGTGTTTTGTAACCCAGACAAGCACATATGCTAGAGACAGGCATGCGACCTCAGACAGCCCCAGGCAGTAGTGGTGTGGGGGAGGGGAGTTGCACTCATCGACCAGGAAGCTGTAGAGAAGGTAGAAGTATGGAGGTGAAAGGGGGGGGGTTAAGTTAAAGGTTGGGGATGGACTGATGCAGATGGTCATGGTGGTGAGTGTGACCTTGACCACCAGAAGTGGGCTCAGTTGAGGGGGGGGAATCTGAAGCAAAAAAAAAGAAGCCACCATTGTGCCTAGCATGACAGTAAACATTCCTCGTCCCAGTCTAGTGAAGATAACAAAGAATCCCTCAGAAATTCTACCTCCTTTTTTGGGTGTCTTGTCAAATCAGCTTATAGAATTCATCTCTAGATCCCATTAATCCAGCAGACATGGAGCTGGAGTCAAAAACCCTGCAGTGGTGCCAACAATAGGGCTCCTAAACTGACGTGTGTTTGAAAGTGGTGGAGGAATCCATATGCGTTTGAGGCTACTCCCTATCCCTGGACACTTTAAATTAAACATGAGTGAGTGGGGAAGATCTCATGGTGAATTCTCTTTAATCTCATCAGCTGCCACACGTGCCTTGCTCAGCGCACTTGTAATATGCATGTCGTTATAGCCCCCGCAGCCACGCTGAAAAAACACACACACACACGAGCACACAAAAACACCCACACACACACATGCACAAATCAGCCAACAATGAGAACCACAGGACTGGTCCTCAGATGGATCTGACATATTGAACAAAAACAGATCAATATTCAGCCCCTCCATGCCCACACCGTTTGCTTGCCAAACAAGGATTTCAGATGGCTGTTCGAAAAGGTCCTCCTTTTGAAAAGGGAACTTCTGAAACAAGAGATGGTTTCACATCTAGCACAGAGCTGAGAACACACGACTGTGAAGTCACTCACAAGCACACACATATCACACACATCTCCCCGCCTGACGAAACAATAGATACTTATGCAGGCACAGCAAACAAGAGTAAGAAAAACAAAAACTCCATGTAATCAGATCTGAGTATAGCTTTTTCCCATGTTACTCAAGGTTATTTGCCCAACAGGCTGTGCACATACAGACATTCGCACCAGCCCCCAAAACATATTTTCTCCACAAACACCCCCACATACACACATGCGCCCAAGGGTGCGCACACACACATACACACACACACACACACACACATACTTACAGGTGACAGATGCACAAATATTAAGCACAAGCAACCTTCAGTGGTGGGAGAGAAAGACAATGTGATAGCAAGAGTGGGGGAGGGAAGAAGACAGTTGGAAAAAAAAGGGCAGAAAAAACAAACCCCTTATGGAGTCTTCTAGAAGCATATGGCAGGTCCACCCACAGCCATAAAAGGCGAAGCAGAAAGAATAAAAATGGAATACAGCAGAGTTCTTTTAATTGGTGGCAAAGTGTTGACAGTTGCCAAGCGTGATGATGAGATGGGTTTCTTATCAGGTGGCAACAGCAGAGATATAGACAGGCAGTTTGGGGGAGACTTTCTGCACTGAACCCCATAAATAAGAGATGAGAGTGTAGTGCAGCCATGATGACAGTGTCACAGACTGTGCCCCGGCCTCATACCAACTGTCCCCTCAACCCGCCCTACCCCCTCCATTTCATTGTTACCGTGGTGACTCTATGATTGACATTTTATTGGGATGCTCTGGAGCACCTAAGGGACATGTCTTATCTCCCATATCTCAGGCTGGATGCAATATTGACTTGATGGTTCTGAAGGACATAGCAACTGTACACACTACAAGCAGGTCGAAAATTCTTTTTGTCTTATCTGGATTTGTTGCCTTTGCATCATGACATGTTAAAGTAGTCTACATACAATATCAAACAAAAATCTACTTGTTGACTGTTTTGAACAAGAGGTTGGACAATTTCACTCTCTAACATGTGAAACCTGGTCAATGGAGTACATTAGTTGAGGGCATCTTTGCTAGCATAGGTCCTTATATACTGGACATAATTCACAACTGAATACTAGAGAAGTCTGATACATTGTAAGCTGATAATATAACAATTTATACAGTTTTATGATATGAATACTGGACTGCAGATATTCCTGGTATATACTCCGGTCTCAATCATTGAGTCAATCAAAGTGTGCAGTGCTATGTAGTTGAATAAACATGTGCATATATAAGATCTGGAGGAAATAAGCCCCGTTCATTTCAACGGCTAATGCCAGGCGCTAACAGGCTAAAAAAACAGGCTAAATTTAGCACCAAGAAATTGTGTTACAGCCATGCATTAAATATGGCATCTAATTTGTGCTCACATCTGGCCATATTTTAGGCTACACATTTCTGATGTCCGTAAGTTATTCACTCATGTGGACTGGTTGCTGAATTGGGAATTTCCTGCTGGGAGGATCAGCCGATTCACATAATTTGTGGCACCCATTTGGTCTGTTTGTAAAAATGTGGCCAGATGTGAGTAGCCTATAGACCTATGCCACACTCAATGTTTGAAGATGGTGGTAGCCAGCAGGTAGGCTAACTGACTGAAGCTAGTCATTAGAACTCTGATCCCTGTCCGAGTAAACTGTATTCCCTCTTGTAACCTGCTGATGCTAATGCTCATAGGTAGTAGCCTAGCGAGCACATTGTGATGGATGTATGGATGTGCTTGGGTCTGCGAAACTGCTTAATGCAAGACAGTGAGAGAGCAAACAAACAAACAAAACACTTCCTGTGACTCATGGGCATCTATTCTCTCCCACAGACTAAGTGCTAAACTGGCTAGTATTACAAGTAAGGTACTATTGGCAGCCACAGAAAATGTTTAGTTGCATTCTTAACTGGATTTGTCTGCAGTAAACTCTTCTGTCTAATGCTTTTTCTTTGGGTTAAGACACCATATTCTGACTAATTAACCTAAAGTTTTATTTAAAGTATAAAGGACTATCTGTGGGCTTACCCTCAGGCAACATTAGATACCCAGACATCTTTGGAGAATGTAGAGTGGGTTCAAGAGTTTTGGAAAGAATATGTATGGGGTGGGTATACTTGTGTTTTAGGAGCAGAGCAGAGGAGAACTAGAGGAAATAATGTATCTATGTCAGATTTAGGAAGAGCACAATGGGTGGAGGGCATACTGGTTAACACAAAGGCAGTGGGCCCCCTGAACCCAATGACCCTGCATTAAGGTCCTCTGGACTGACTGGAATGAGGCTGGGTCTGGATGGGGGTTGGGTAACTGGAGGAGCGACTGCAGCTCTTTGCTACGAGGAGGCAGGAGACAGGGCTGTGTTGTTAAAACTCCACCACCTGCACTGACCACACAGCATGAGAGAAGGCAAACTGTGACATTTCAGAGCATACCATGGGGTCATGTCCTCATACCAATGGGATAGACAGCACCAAACCAATTAGGGAATCATCCTGTTTAAAGGGTTATTGCCTCTCTCCTTTGCTAAAACCCTTCAAGAATATGGTGTGCTGTCCTCTGGTATGTTGTCTTTAAGGCAGCATCAAACCTGTCTTCAGACAGCAATACAACAGATTTAGAACCTGCCTCAGTGGTTTATTGACAACCTACTAGAACAGATATCTGGGGAATAAACAAGAAACATGCATTGCTATAGTAAGCAGTTAGAACATTTAATTTAATATCCCCTGCCTGACCACTATTTTGCACGATATGTGTGTTTGAGTGTGGGCTGGCATGGGAGTGGCTCAATTAAATTTTTATCAAGAAAAGAGGATTGCAAGAAATCTAAAATAAAGACTTTAATGTTCTATGGACTGTTTAAACATCCCTAATTTGAAAACCTTCCTGCAGATGTAGAGGCAAACCAGGTCAACAAAGCCTGCACATCTTTAAAAACACAGAAGTTAGAAAATGGCTTCTGACAACCAACCAGAGCAGCCGAGATATCTGGCCCAGTCATAATGCAACCGAAAGAGCATAAAGAGAGAGAGAAAGAAAGAAAAAAGAATGAGTATGTGCAGGACAGAGTGGCTGCCTCTCTCATCACAACTTGGCATGGATTTGAGTCACTTTTCCACTGCTAGAATGAACGGGGGCAGAGTTGGTTAAAGTGTGTGTGTGTGTGTGTGTGTGTGTGTGCACGCATATGAACAGGAAGCTCTCCATCTTAAGAACACAGCCAGTGCTGCCATCATTGCCCATATGTTTCGCCTTTTATTGTTGAACCACAATTCATTAAAACTGTACTTTGATCAGAGCTTCAATTTCTGTTGCACAAAATATTTACAAAAGAAGACTGTATATGTTTCTGTTAACCAGCATTTTAATACTCTTTTGAAGCACACTGATTTTTTTGTCTTTTTTTTCATTGCAGAAAATGCGTAGTCCAGTCTTTTTTTTTTTTTTTCCTTGTATAAAATTCACGAGTAAAAAGAATTCCAACAACTAGTTCTCAGTCCAAACCCCTTTTTAGCCTCTTGGGTTCTGAATGCACGTGAAGGCCATCCTGCATGCTCACGGTCACTAACAGGAAGCCAAGAGAATCTCTATGGTGACGAGAACTGTGCAGTATGGAAGATGACATCTGATTGGTCCTACCAGTCACTGGGCTAACATAAAACAGAATATTTGCATTCAGTTAATGTGGCTTAATGTGGCCACACGGCTGCTTTACTCTGCAGACTCTGATTCCGTGTGAACATGCAGTAACATGTGCTTGGATGCAGGAAGTGACATCACTGGACACAGGAAGTGCGAGTCCAGCTCAAGTCTCAAGTGCCGCAACGGTGGAGGTCCACGGAGAGCCTCCAGAGAGGAAAATAGAAGAAAATAATCTGTGCAGATTACATGGTTGGTGCCTCGAAGGCGTGCCGTCCAAACAGAATTAAGACAAAAACTCCTTTCCCCTTTCAGTCCAAGGAAAAAAAAAATATATATATATACGTATAGATTTTCTTAACATATTTATATAGAATTGTAAACATGACAAAACCACCAAAAGCCTCCATTTAAGTTGGGCGCGTGAAAGGCATGTGTGTGAGAAACTCCAGCTAGTCCGCAGTTCCTCCGTCCGTCTTCGGTTACGTGGTTACAGCTTGGTAGGGTCCAGGTGCTGCCGACTCAGTAGGCAGGCAGACGGGCCACCCAGAGGGCAGCGCGTGAGAGAGAAAGGGAGAGAGGGAGGGAGAGGGAGAGAGAGAGAGAGAGGGCAGGGGAAGCTAAAACATGCGCAACTGAGCCAAATCTGTTATTACTACCTACAGCTGGAGGAGAGAGAGTGCACAAACTGGGAAAGAGGCGTGGGGCCTGTGATGGAAATAAGAAAAAAGAAAAGGGCCGACTGACAGAGAGGAAAGAGTGAGAGAGAGCGATGGAAAGGAAAGGCATGAAACCAGAAAGGGAAGAGGGAAGGGAAGGGGGGTCCAATTCCTGGCCGGTGGTCAGTACTCCTGTGGGCCTCACGCCTCTGCAGCCATCCCAAATTGGGTTTGTCATTTGAAAGGGGAGGAAGGTAGCCCCCCCTCACTTCCTCTCAATGCAACTGCTCCTCCTCATCTTCTCTAGATCTTTCTGGATTCCCTTTATGTTGATTGACCTTGCAGGAGTGAATGGGAAAGTGCTGATGGTTGGGTTGGTTCTTTGCTGACAAGTAAGTGTGAAACACAGAGGAGACTAGAGAAGAGAGAGCGAGGGGAAAAAAAAAAAAAAAAAAAAACCTCTAATCCTGCCATGGCTTGCTTTCTCTCAACGTCCGTTTGTGTACTTTCCCATATTCCATCGTTTTAGAAAGATCCAGAAGTGTGACCAGGAAACAAGAAGAAAGAAACCCAAACTCAAGACACCAAAAACAACAAAACAAATATCATGTCCTGACCCTGGAGCAAAATGTGTGTGTGTTTATATGTCTGTGTGTCTGTGCATATATAAGTGTGTGTGTCTGTGTGTGTGTGTGCGCGCAGGGTAATGGGTTAGCTTGTGACATAGTGCTTGGCGGAGGACTGGCCGTACAGGCCATAGAAGTCGGGGTGTCTGTGCGTTTGTGAGGCGTCCATCCAGTCCCGCATGGACAGGCCCTGGAGGGGCTGGGACATGGGAGGCCCCGATGGCAGGGCGTGGGGGTACTCCTGCGAGCCCACTGCCCAGGGGAAGGAGCTGGAACGCGGGTATGGCGGGTGTGCGCGGTGCCTGGAGACGGACGGCACGCTGGAGCAGTAGCAGTTGTCCATGGTGCACATGAGGATCTTGCGGCCGCCGTACTGGGGCAGCAGAGGCTGCTGGGAGGAGCTGCTCCCCGGCGGGGGGTAGGGGTGCGGCGGGGGCGGAAAGACGGAAGCCGAGTGCTGCGCGGCCGCGGCGGCCGGGCCACAGGGCCCTGGCATGGGGGCCGGCTGCTGAGAGGACTGGCCCTCGCCGCCGCCCCCGCTGCTGGGGCTCTGGACCAGGAACTGCTGCTTGCTCAGGGGGCCTGAGGAAGAGGAGGACGAGGTCGAGGACGAGGAGTCGGCCAGAAAGCCGGTGGCCCCGGACGAGCTCTCGGAGGGGAAAGCAGTGGAGTGCTTGCGCTTCTCAGCCCCGGAGCTGCTCAGGCTACAGGGATACACACTCTGTAGGAAGTGTGTCGGGGCACTGAAGGGAGCTGAGATGGGGGAGGGAGGGAAAGAGAGAGAGAGAGAGAGAGAGAGAGAGAGAGAGAGAAGAGGAAAATTACAATGACCATCATGTAATACAATACAATCATACAATATGCATTAATTCACATATTCAGCATATTATATTATATTATATTATATTATATTATATTATCATAATTGTCATACCTTCCAGCATTTTCCGTAGGTTTTTCTCCTTCTTGGAGATCTCTGAGAGGAAGATTTTGGAGTTCAGATGGCCGACCTTATGAGGGGGCAGGCTATTGCCTATGCATGACTGAGTTCTGAGAGTAAAAAAACCCACAATGTATTAGTCATTAACATCCACATTTATTTTTCTAATCATTAAAATGAGCTCAAGTAATTGCTTGCAGATGAGACTCCTACCTGTCCATTAGTATCTTGACGGGCTTGGTGTTCTGTGAAGGAGAAAAAAGGGGAGAGCAGAGTTGTATATTAGTCATCAAATCCGAAGGACGATGTCTGAGGTCTGTCTGTCTGTGAGTGCGTGTGCGTGTGTGTGTGTGTGTGTGTGAGAAATGCTGGTCCGAGTAAATGTCTGTGTGTCAACACAGTGGGTGTCCTATGCCATCTTGGTGAATGATGTTTTTATTTTATGTGTATTGCTTTGCACTTTAGGGCCACGCTTTTGATCTCGGACCTGAGCAATGCCAATAAATGATGATATGATTGATGACTCACCGCCTCTCTATCCATAGTACAGGTTTCAAAACAAATCTCCCTTTACAGATAGGAGTGACACAGAGCCACTTAGCAAGAGTACAGGTATGGCCACTATTTTATGATGCCTCTTTGTGTGGGTGTATGCGCGTGTGTGTGTGTGCGCATTTTATGTGTGTTGCAACATGAGTGTGTGGGTGTGTGTACGTGGGAGAATGCAGTAGTGAGCCAACGATCTAAAACACACGGAAAGAGAGGGAGAGGGAGAGAAAGAGCTATAGAGGACAGAGAGACGTGAGTAGAGAGAGAGAAGGATGACTTCAGCATCGAGAATGAAGATTAAACGAAAGAGAAAACACAGTGGGCTCGCTCGTCCGCGTGTCGCCCGACGAGCCAGTGCACCCACTCGTCCACATACCACCACCCCTCCTTCTCTCACCTTCATGAAGTTGATGTCGTCGGCCTTGTCGAAGACGGTCTGCACGGAGCTGAGCAGCTTCTTGGCCTCCTGGCGCCGGCCGCTGAGCTGCAGGCACTGGCTTGAGTTCTCCTGGCAAAACTTGGACTGGGCCTTATCCAGCACCTCCAGGCTCTTGGCCAGGTCCTCCTCCAGGAGCTGGTGCATCTTCTGGTACTGCAGCCGCACCTCCTCCTTCAGCTGCTGGACCTTGTCCTGAGGGAGGCAGAGACGGAGAAAGAGTCAGTCAGAGCGAGAGTGTGTGTCCGTCTGTGTGTATATGTGTGTGTGTGTGTGAGGGAGAGAGAAAGTGTGAGAGAGAGTGAGTGAGTGAGTGTGTGTGTGTGTGTGTGAGAGAGAGTGAGTGAGTGACTGTGTGTGTGAGGTGAGAGTGTGAGAGAGTGAGCAAGTGAGTGTGTGTGTGAGGTTAGAGAATGAGTGAGTGTGTGTGTGTGTGTGTGTGTGTTGTGTGTGTGTGAGAGAGAGAGTGAGTGAGTGACTGTGTGTGTGAGGTGAGAGTGTGAGAGAGTGAGCAAGTGAGTGTGTGTGTGAGGTTAGAGAATGAGTGAGTGAGTGAGTGTGTGAGAGCTTGAGTGAGTGAGTGTGCGTGTGTGAGAGTGTGTGTGAGAGAGAGAGAGTGTGAGACACACACACACACACACACACACACGTCAGGAATAATGATGGAGGGACAGAGTGAGAGAATGAGGAAGCCAACTGGAGGGAGGAGAAGAGTGAGTGAGGAGGGATGAGAGGAGCAGTAGAGATGAGTAACAGGCTTTGGCCTTCATGCAATGTCCACAGCACACCACAGCAGCTCTTTTGATACCTCAGAGTAACACTGACAACCACAGCGCTGCATATATATATATATATATATATGGATATATATTTTAAAAAGATGCATTGGAGATATATGTATTAAAAAAAAAACAATGAAAGAGAGACAGCTCAAATAGACAGAGGTGTTGATTGTGACTGAAAGCAAGAGATGAAGATAGAAGATAGAGAGAAAAGAGATCCGGGGGGGGGGATGAGGAACAAGACTCAAGAGGCCAGTGAGCAATGCAGGGATTTGGGGAGAAGACAGAGGTCCAGGCAGAAAACAGAGAGAGGAGGGAATAATGCAGAGATCTGCTAAGCAGAAGAGAAAAGAGGAAAGACAGCAACTACAGGCCACAGTAAAGAGATACACAAGAGTAGGGCCTACAGATTTGATCTTTGGACCAGAGAATCCAGCTTTAAAGCCCCCCCCCCCATCTGAGAAATAGTCTAGTCTAGTACCCCATTAGTCACATAGTAATCTGTCCAGGCAGAGACCAGTTGTCCCTTTTTAGAGGGGTGGGGTGTCGGTGTCAGTGAGCACTCTAAAGTGTGAGAGCGTGGGTGAGTGAGAGGGTGAGGAAGGGTAGAGGCGGTGAGGAGGAGGGAGAGAAGAAGAGAGTGAGGGAGGAGAGGATAGGTCTCAAGGTCAGGAGGACAAGAGGAGGAGGAGGAAGAGAGGGGGAGGGGAGGGGAGGAGGAGAAAAAGATACGAACAGGAAAAGATAAAGAAGGGGAATGGGAGGTTTCAGAATCAGATGGAGGGAAGGGGGGGGGGGGGAGAGCGAGAGTGTGTGAGTGAGTGTATGTGTGTGTGTGTGTGTGTGTGAGAGGAGGGGGCAGAGACAAAGGGAGGAGGTACTGTTGTCAGAGTGGAGGTGGAGAGAAGCAGTGATGCAGAAAACGCCTGGCTTCAGCCCTAATGCTGTGAAGGTGATCTGTTAGGAGAACCACGCTAGCTGCAGTCGCAAGGACACAGACACAATGCCCAAGTCTACCACACACACTGACTCTCTCACACACACACACACACACACACACACACACACACACACACACACACACACACACACACACACACACACACACACAAACCAGATGGACAAGCACAAACATGCAGTATACAGTATATCACATTAAAAAGAATATTCACAACTCACATTGGCAACAACCTGTCTTTATCGACCTCATGTCATTAGCGCTCTTCGGGTTAATATGCGTTTCCTATAGTCTCTCTCTCTCTCCACCATAGATGAGGCTGCCACAGGCCAGAGACGGCCTCTCAGCGCGTGTCTTGCACATAAGAACGGTTATTTATATGGTGAGATCCAGCGTGGCCCGACTGACAAACCCGCGGGCCACGTGAACCATTGTTTTCGTCTTCTCCCACAAGAATAACGCAGCCGTGTGCCTGCCTGCCCCTACTAATGAGCCTTGAGGATATCAGAGATAATACAAACGTTTCCGCTCGATTCTGATGCAATTGCTTTGGGTGTGTGTGTGTGTGTGTGGGGTGGGGGTATGGGTAATTTGAGTTGAAAAGTGAAGGGAGGACACTGGAAGGAGGAGACAAAGTTGTTCCGACAAAAGAAACTCTTGTAGGTGGACGAGACGAGGAGGGAAGAAAGAAAGAAAAAAAGTAGCCGTGCCATTTTGGGAGAGTAAAAACATATTTATTTTGCCTGGCTATTCAACAAAGCTTTGATGGTTCAAAGGCTCTGTCTAAGCTCCGTAAATAACACAATCCAACCCGTTTTTTCCCTTGATGTGGAATTAACACTGCGCTTTGAATTCCCCAAACATTTTTATTATGTGGCCTAAGACTGGGTGTCTTTGTGCTGCAGGTGCCGTATTTGGGCGTCTGGAGAAGCGAGGCTGCGACAAAGAGGGGTTGAGGCAAAGCAAGGCAAAGGTGGGCCTGTAGTGGGTCAGTTAAGGCATGGTAATGCTATAGGTTTGCATACTAACACACACACACACACACACACACACACACACTCCTTAGTAATGTCCATAAACGTTTGCGTTTGTGTGTGTGCCAAATCTCTCTTACCTCCACTAGCCGTTGGTGTGTGTGTGTGTGTGTGTGTGTGTGTGTGCCAAATCTCTCTTACCTCCACTAGCCGTTGGTGTGTGTGTGCGTGTGTGGCAAATCTCTCTTACCTCCACTAGCCGTTTGTCAGATTCCAACTTGTAGAGCTGCTCCTCAATGTCCTGCACCCTCTCCTCGATGCGATCCTGTTGCTTTAGCAGCACGTGCTGTGGAGGGGAGGGAAGGGGAGGAGAGTTAGAGAGGAACACAGAAGACTCCAAACATCCAAACACGGCCCTGGTCACCAGCAAACAAAACAAACACTAAACATCTAAGCAGTCAGGGAATAAAATAATGCAATTAAAACCCAACAAACAGCAAGTGGATGGGCTCTGTTTGAATTAGTATGCCACCTTACTGGCTTGCATTTGATTTTGGTTTTCTGTGTGTGTGTGTGTGTGTGTGTGCTGTGCCCGAGTTCCTGTTTCAGGGCTCTGTTCTGAATGCAGACTTTGGTTTCAAAAAAACAAAACAAAACAAAACAAAACAAACAAAACAGAACAGAACTCACACAAACAGCGTTGGGATGGAGAGAGTGTTTGCACCCAGAAGGATCATGGGTAACACGACCTCTGTAGCCCTAAGAGCTGAATGCATACCAGCCGGGAGGTCAGGCCCGCAGCAGCAAAGACAGACGCACAAAAGGGCCCCGGCGAACACAAACACTGGCTTTTCCACCGGCCCCCGCGCACTGACCTTAAATATCCCGGCCACAAACTGTTTCCAGCATCGCTATGACGACCGAGTTCCAGAGCCCCTTATTATAGGAGGCAAGGAAGACAAAAAGCTGCCAACAATAAGACTAATTAATCAGAATCATTTCCCTGCTTCTGGGACAGGGAGGCTGCGTTTCCTCCGACGTGATTCAGCTGACCTGGGTTTCTGCAGTGGTGAAAATTGGATTTGGTTGAACCCCTTACACTACACACACACACACACACACACATACACACACACATCATAACTGTGCTCTCCCTGTGCTCTTTCCATGCTGACTATGTGTGAGCAGGAGGGAGAAGGAAGCCAACAGAAGGAACATATTCAGACGAAGAGTTGACAAGTAATTAAGGAGGCAGCCAATTTAGATTTGATGAAATAAAAATGTTTGCGCAAATAACCCAGCAGAAAAGGGGGAGAGAACTGCTGTCATGGCAACAAAGCACTCTTAATGTGTTGTTGTTTTTTTTTTTAATATATGTCAGCCTGTGTATTAATAAACAATAAGAGTGGCACAGGAACTACTAGCATGGGAAAAAGAAGAGGAAATATAACAGTGGAGCTTATAGGAGTAGAGAGACGCCAATGTGAGAGTGATTTAGACTTTTCAAATTCTCTTTATTGGCAAAGTAACAGAGAGGGATAAATGGAGAGGGGGATGGGGGAGGGGGAGAGGGAGAGAGAGAGAGAGAGAGAGGTTGGGGGCCATCATGCTCTTCTCTTGCCAGTGCTCAGTTTCTGAACACCAACTCTCCCCTTTGTTTGGCCTGGGCTCTGTGTCACTGACAGACTGTCATGTCTTCCGACTTAATGTCAAGCCTTGCTATGGTCTCTGGCTTTCTCTCTCTCTCTGTGTAAGAATGTTTGGTAGCGCTGGGCAACGGTATGTATTTGTATGCATGAATCTGATGGCAGTATGTTTTTGTGAGTTTGAATATAAAAGCCTACATATTTGAGTGGAAAATAAAGAGTGGAAGTAGAGGGCATTTGTTTGTGTGTGTGTGTGTTGTGTGTGTGTGTGTGTGTGTGTGTGTGTGTCCATGACAGAGGGAGTGATTCTTTTTTGTGCTTGAGCCCGCTGCAGGGTGACTGCTTTCAGAATGTGTGGGGGACAGAGAGAGAAGGAGAAATGAAGAGTGAATGAGGGTGAAAATATACAGAATGGCAATGAGGAAAGAAAGCGAGCGAGAGAGAGAGAGAGAGAGGGGAAGAACAAGACACATTCCTGAGGCCTCTAGTAGTCACAGTGCTGCTGTTGTAGCCCTGGATATGAGCACCGCGGAAACAAGCCCCTCCACAGCCACCGGCTAACTGTGTTTACGGGAAAAGACAAGGACATGGCCGTTCCCAGCCAATGAGACGCGCGCCCATGAGCAAGGTAAAACCAACAGAGGGTAATAGATCACCTATGATTCAGGGCCGGCCTGAACTTCCTGCTCCAGCTCTGACACACACACACACACACACACACACACCACACACACACACCACACACACACACACACACACCACACACACACACACACACACACACACACACACACACACACACACACACGCTGGGGGTGAAACAATGACTTTTGTTCAAGTATGGCAGCCTTATTCAGCAGAGAGATAATAGCTTGGAAGTTATTCACAAGGCATTCAAGCCCCACATCATGAATAGATCAGAAACACGAGATTCCTGTTGTGTTGGTGCCAGAAATTCAAAAAGGGGGCATTTTTTTTTTTTTTTTTTTTAAACAAGTGACATTTTTATTTATTTTTCTTACCCCATCTCAACCCTCCAACCTTATGAATTACTGTACACAGCTGTGATTTCAATTTCCTTCAAATGCTTCATGTCACTGACTTATGGCCCATAATTCATAATCAGTGAATAAGAGGCTAGCTGGGGGGGGGGGCGTTGGAGTTAGCTAGTCATGGATTACTCACACTGAAGTCAACTCAGGAAGTTGTCAATCAGCAACGCAACAAAGGGCTGGGCCCAGGAGGCTGAGCAAGACACCAAGCATGTGACGTGGGAGGGGATGTTCCAGTAAGCGATGCCTCTCTTCTTACAACATGTGGGGGCAACTGAAAAGGACTTTACTACTGATAGAGAGCAGGAAAAAGACAGAGAGAGAGAGAGAGAGAGAGAGAAAGAGAGAAAGGGAAAGAGAGAGCGAGAGAGAGAGAGAGAGAGAGAGAGAGAGAGAGAGAGAGAGAGGCCTCGCCTATTCACAAATCATCAGAATAGGTGTTGGAGTTGCATCAATGGAGTTGAGTTCGTATCCATTTTTCTATGATGATCTGCACAGATGTCTCTTCTCCCCCCTCCAACGCCCACAGATGTGCTGATGAATGCTAACGCCCACAGATGTGCTGATGAATGCCAACATGCTTTGTGAGGAGCTCCCAGAACCGCTTTCAAGGCTCAAGGTAACTTCTGACGAGCACCCTACGGCTAGGCTAGCACCACAAGCCTAAGCCTTTATGATTAACGTAAGTATTTTAATTGCCCTACTACTGCAAATGAATGCTTCACCAGCACCAACCGCACCCCCCCCCCCCCTCCCCAAATCCCCCTTCCCCCTCCCTCTCCCCAGCAATCCCTGTGAAGTCTTTTCACTTTTACAGTAAACTGGAACACTGGGAGAGACCAGCTGAGTCTGGCTTCACCGCAGAGAGGCAGAGGAGCTGGGCCGCTTTACAAATTTCACAAGCCAGCGCTGGAAAACCTGATTTATATCTGCAATTTGTCAGGGACCGCTCAGCGACTTCAAAAATCCACCCACGTGCATTTAGAGCAAAAGACAAAAGGTCATGCATCATGAAGGCGAAATTTACCGACTCACTAAAAGCTCAAGGGTGCTTCACAGAGACAGGCTCGTCTAGCACCCCCACCCCACCCCACCCCTTCTTTTATACAGCCTTTTTTTTCCTCACCTTCTCTCACATGCCTGCACAGCTTCGGCAGAACAAGGCGTGCTTCCATTTACTCAGAGACTCCGCACATATGTACATACAAAAAAAAAAAAAGAAGGGAGGGGAATCTTTCACTGAATAATTTTACACTTAGCTGTGAGCACACAAACTGGGACTTGGAGAGAGAGAAAGAGCGAGGGAGAGAGAGAGAGGGAGAGAGGAGATGGGGTGGGGAAGGGAGGGGGGACCCATCCCAGTCTTGTGAACATCTAAACTAACTGGCTTACAGGCGCAGCCTTTTTTGACGAGAAAGGGGTCGACTCACAAAAACAGCACGGCCCCTTCTCCCCTGGGATGGGCAGACGGATCAGCGCCACCAATTAGGCTCTGGTCTGGACGTGTGTGTGTTTGTGTGAAAGTGGGCATGGATGTTCCTGTGTGTGTGTGTGTGTGTCTGTGTAAAAGTGTGCATGGATGTTCCTGTGTGTGTATGTGTGTGTGTATGTGTGTGTGTGTGTGTGTGTGTGGATATTGGACCCTGCACTGAAAGCAAACTTACATCAGACCCTTTCCGCATGTCCATGCCAAGTTATGGCAACAGTCCCTCTTTTCCAGTAACTCCATGTCAGATAAGAGAGAGAAGGTCCAGTAGATGTCTCAGCCAATGGAGTTCTAAGTTACATCTTGTACAAATACAGTGTCTGCAGGTTTTTATGACTTATATTTAAGACTTTAAAGACCTTTTTACAACAATAAGGACTGAAGTTTTAGACCAATATGACACTCTGTACAGTAAAAGATTTGCACAAGTTTGTAGGATTTGAAGTGAAATTTATGGATTCCATGTCCATAGGATATACTTTTTAATTATGCTATGGACTACAACTGTGAACTTCACATGGAAAAAAAATTCCACTTCCCCTCAAATAGAAGACACAATTCAAGTAAATGGCACAGTCAACACAAAATGCACCGCACTGGTGCATCTGAAGTTATAATTTCAAACTCAGACTAATTTAACCTAAACTAAGTGTATTTCATACCTACTACACAACATTTCACTACATTTAAGACTTTTCAAGGCCTTGAATTCATATTTTAAAATATTTTACTTTTTAAGACTTGTAAAGACACTGCGGAAACCCTGGATGGTGCCTCACAGTCTTATATCAGTGCATCCTCTTCCAGATCCAGAGCCTCAGAGATTTCAGTGACACTTTCTATGAATCCAGTATTTATAAACCATTACACATTCATAAAGGATTATAATGCATATAATGCAAAGTCTTATAACTAATGTTATTAGTGTTCATAGCTATTTATACATTCTAAGGACTGTGCTTATAAGACATTAAAATGTTGTTATCTTAATACATTACAGTTACAGATACCCTCTCCACTTTCAAGAAATTCTGGAAGACCCAGGTCTTCCAAGAATATCTCCTGGTTCCTGAATACCAGGAATGCACTTACAATGCACCTCCCACTCTCTCTCAACACTGCAGTTTTATTACACTCCTGCACTTTCATCTAAAAATACTGCAAATTTCATGTTAGCAATATGTAGCTCTTAGTTAGTTTGTAATTGTGCTGTAGCTTGAATGTTTTTCCTCTTTTTGTAAGTTGTTTGGGTAAAAGTGTCTGCTAAATGCATAAATATAAATGTAAATATTATCTTACTAACCTTTACAACTTCAAGTCTCACAAAGTATTAAAAAGCTTCAATTTGTTAATTGTCCTTTTACATGTCTGATTGCTCATGCTGAAGTAATGAAGAGTTACAAGTGCTTAGTGCATACTCTAAGTAAAGTCAGATAAACACATAACTACTCACGAGATCAATAAAGCACCATAACAGACAACAAGTAAAGTGGCATGTTTCCCCTAGAATAAAAAAGGCCAAAGAAGCTTACAGTGCTTTATGACACTATAAGTTGTAAAGACTTATATGATAACATTATTACGCCTAATGAGTACAGTCATGAGAATATATAAACAATTGAAATGAATACTAATGTCATTGGTTATAAGGATTTATGACTGCATTATAACCCTTTATGAATGCATTTATAATGCTTTATGAATACTGGGTTCATAGAAAGTGTTACCGTGATTTCTTTGATTGTTTCTCCGTGAGAGCCCTTGGAGGTTAAAGGTCAGACTCCTCTGATGATTAAAACCTTTATAGAATCCTTTCCAGGGCTGTTCTCAACTGACATAATTCTCTTACTCTTCCCCTCTTGTTGTGGCACCTATTCCTGTGGCACCTGCAAAAGCCTTCTTCTAGAGGGACATAAAATGGACACACCAAAGGCATTAGAGGCTAAAGGGCTGTAGCATTAGCTGAGCTATGTGTGATCTGGCAGAAGCAGTGCCTTTGGTCTGAGTTCCTCCCGTCATAAAGGGGGGCTGAGTGGACCGGCGGCGGCGGGGCATGCATGACTGGCGAGGCCCTGGCGCCCTCAACCCGCATGGACTCCCTGACTTCTCTTTTGCATCCTTCTCATTTGTGGCCCGGCCTTTTGCCCCCCCCCCCCTTCACGTTCTCAGCCTCCTCCACCCATGCCACACACCACCTGTTCGCTTCCCAACTCCCTTCTCCTCTTTGTGTCGAAAATAGATGGAACAGTCACAGTCGCTCCAAAAAACATGCGCCTCTCTCTCAAATCCTACCTTCATCTTGATTACAAAAAAAGAGTGAGAGAAAGAAAGAGAGAGAAGTAGAGAAAAGACAGACACAGAGAATAAATAGTTGAATGATGACTTGCTCTCACTCCCCCCCCCCCATCCTATTCTGGATAGTGACGCCCTTGGGTTGGCCGAGGGCCAGTCTAGACGGCGAGGGCCTGAGCAGGGAGCACACAGTGAACAGTGTCTCTTTCATGACAACTTGACAGCAATTCCTAAAATCTGATGTCATCAGACTGTACTCAACACTGCACTTCTGCATCAAGAACATCTTAAAGGACAGTTCTTATTTTAAAAACACCCTTTACTGAATTCAAACAAGGAGGAGAAACTGCAGAAAGGTAGGCTAATGCTTCTCCAACCAAACCAAATCAACTTTTGCACACAATTACACAGCACTGAAATGATGAAATATGTCCCTATCCGGCGCTGGTGTGAAGAAATGTCCTCCGCATGCCGAAAAAATGAACATGGTATGTCTTCGAGGAATAGGAGCTATATTTTAATTTGGGGAAGCTCGGGCAAGTGAGAGCAAAGCCTCACATGTAAAGACACAGGCAAGACGCCCTCCTATTTGACACTCTCCTGGCCTTCCTTCCAACACAGCTGAGAGAGAGAGAGTGAGAAAGAGAGAGAGAAAAGAAAAAAGGGAGGAGATAGTTTGATTTCACAGTGGATGAGGGGGAGGTTATACGCCACGAGGGCCACTTCCTCCTCTCTGACTCCCATGATGTCATCGGTGCTGTCAAGAGTAGGAGAGAGGGTGCCTCTGCTGGTGGGTGGGGGGTTGGGGGGGGGGGGGGGGGGGTGGCAGGCAACGACTGAGACAACTGGGGTCACACCCTTCCTGCTTTTGTCTGGGGGAGGGAAGGCATGAACCAGGGCCCTGTTGTCCCTTGTGCCCAGGGCCAATGTAGGGGATAGAAGAGGGGAGTGGGGAAGCAGGAATGGGGTGTGAAATGGGGGTGTGAAAGAAGGAAGACTGCTTTAACTCAAACACGGCCCCAGTCATTCTTTCCTATAGCCATTGCAAAAGAGGATAAAAACACAGGGTGTGTATGCACAAGTGAGTAAGCAAATGTGTGTGTATGCATAACTGTCTGTGTGTGTGTGTGTGTGTGTGTGTGTGTGTGTGTGTATGTGCCTGTGTGTGTTAAGCAGCAGCTGTGGGCAGAAGGGCCTGACCCTCCTTGGAGCGCCCCATCCGAGGGCCAGTCTCATCTGCAGCCGTGACACATTGGCCATCTGAGGAGCATTCCTCCACGCATGCACAGGCACTGTCCCAGCCAAGCTCGGCAGCCCAGCACCTCACAACAGCTCATTATTCTTCCTGCGGGCAGCTGGAGCAGCACCATACAATCTCACTCCCACACTACTCTTCCTCTCTCTCTCTCGCGCGCCATCTCTCTCCCCCCTTTCTCTCCCTTGCTTTCATCTGTATAAAGCCACCTTGAGCTCCAGATGACTAAAACACTGCATTGCAATTTAGGCTACATCTCACACATACTATATGGATTACAAGGTAAACTGCAGAAAAAGCAGTGGGCGATGTACTTGCTGTTAAAGTTGTATGAAGGACAGACAATACAAGGCAACTACACCTGATCAGTGTGGGTATGCCAATGGTGATGTTCACATTCGCAAACACAGCCGAGGTCAACCGAAACACTAAAGGTCGCATTTCCTCTGCAGATAATCAGGTTTGTTGTTGGTCAGTGGAGTGAATGAATGGGTTAAACTGACCTTGTAGCTCCGGAGTTGAGTCTTTTAAGAGCTGCACTAGAGGAATTCAAATGTGAGCATGCTTTGCTGGCCGGAACTGACTGGGTGTGTTCCGAGGTCTATATTTGGTGTGGCGTGTGCACGTGTCCATGCTATCTGGCAACACATGAGTACATCTATCCCTGTGCCGTCACTTCCATGTTGACTTTCTGCTTTGGCCCTCAAACACATTCACATTAAACAGGCTAGTCCAATGGAAAACGTTGCTTGCCAGTCTTGGCAGAGGTCTATGTGAAGGCGGGCCTCGGCAATACGGGTTCATGGGTCAGGTCATGGGGCCTGGGGGAATGGCTTTCCAAGCCCAGATTTAAAAGTCTAAGAGCTCTCCGAAACATTAACGACTCTATTGTAACACTAAATGGTCTACTGTATGAAAAATGAACATAAAATGTATGCTCAGATGACTATGCCGCTAACGCCATGTTTGTCGCATGTTTAAAGTTCACCGACCACTCATTTTGACAGCATAAAAACAGACAGGGATACAACACAAGATATGTGACTAACTTGTGATGCTCTCAGTTTGGTGTGATCCATAAAGAGGAAATCAACCGAATAAAAAGTGCCTCCTTTCAGCCGAAACCCCTTTTAATGGCTGGTTAATATTTTCTGTCATCAGTCATTGTCAGTGTACATACATCACCACAAGTTTCTACATGATTCAATTTATTCAACCTGCCCGAGTCTGACAGGAATGTCTATTCGATTACGGCCTCTTTGAGAGTTACATTCTGACCGATCACTCACCCGTATGTCATTGCGACGAACCTCCACGTCGCATACGGCATGGCCATGGTTGGGAGCGCATCTGGAAAAGCAGCAATACTGGCAAACGGCCACCTGTTCTACCTCGCAGTGGTAGAGTCTGTATTCATCATGCTGAGGGCAGCTCCAGGCCTGCACATCCTCGGCCTCAACTAACAAATGCCCGGGATTAGGAGAGGGCTGTTGGAGATGCGTCTGGACGTGGGACTGGCAGCAAGGTGCGTTGCAGCGGAGACAAACTTTTTGTGCAGGAAGAGGCGGTCCTCGCCGGCAGAGGATACACTGAAGTATTGCTGGAGTTTTCTCAACATTAAGTGCGTTGAACTTCTCCACAATGTTCGTCAGTTTGATGTTTTTCTCCAGATTTGGCTTCTGGTTGTAGGCGTGGTTGCACTCTGGGCACCTCACCATACCCGTGTCTTTGGCCCAGGCCTCGCTTATGCATCCCCGGCAAAAGTTGTGTTTACAAGGCAGCTGTATAGGTTCCACGAACACATGCAAACAGATGGGACAGATAAGTTCCTCCTCAAAGCAGTTTTTCCAGTTCTCCGCCATGATGACGGATTCAGTGGTGAATCAAGTCACAGGGAACAATATGGCTCGATCCTGTTGAATCTCTTGTTCGGAAGTCGTTCAGTTGTGCATGTTCCTCCTTAAAATCGCTTAGCTACTGTATCTGGCTTTCGTTAAACAACGCTGATACAACAGTCTGTGTAAACAACGGATTCCATAAACAACCAGGCTGGCGTCGCTTCCACTCTTATCACAGAAAGTTGACAGCAATCTAATTTTGCATGGGCGAGCGAGAATCAGGTTTTGCAATCCAATTGCGTAGTCTCTGTCTATTGCAGTGCTACCAGGTCGATTTGGTTGAATAGCGAGAGCAGTGCCTTGAACCTTTGAGTATACTAAACTGATCAACTTTGTTGCCCTTTATTTGCATTCTGGCGACAGGTTAAAATCAAGAGAAAAGCGCATCTGTCAAGCTGCCAGTGTCCCTTCCATTGTAATAAGTCCTCTATTTAAAAATTGTGCCACTCTCGTCACATGTTCGTCGCAACGCTGTAAAATATAGACTATACAAAATCGATGCTGTAATGCAGGACGTCTGTTTTTCAAAGCCAGTGCTTACGTTTTTCACGTTGCCATCATTTTTTCTGACAATGTATGAAAAAAATACTGAGGAGTTCCCAGCGTTCTGATGTCTTACTATGATAGAAGAAACCCAGTGTATAGAAGTTCACAAAATGCATAGTCAGTTTTCAAAAATTAATAGCGACACTCCTTCTACTGATATAAAAACCTGTATTCCCGTATCTCTGACGTCATTCTGGGTAAAGGTATCTTCCCAGCTTACAAAAGTGACTTTAAAAGTAGGCTACCTTTCGTCTGACTGATCCCGAATACGATTGGCCTTCTATGCGTTCCAGTACCTAATGGGCTAAACTAGCTTACTGTGAGCGGATAGCTTCGTAACCAACAGAACACTTAAAACGCGAATAAATGATTTTTTCCCCTTAAGGCATCTTAACCTTTACCCTCGCTTAGAATATATCGCATTGGTTAACACATCGCGGTACACCTTGTGCTTGAAAGTGCGTTTTTATGGTTCAGATAAAGCCTTTTTCTTTTATATCTTAGAATTTACGAGGAAGTCACTTGGGAAAACAAGAACAAAGTGGATTAAGCTAATGTTACTCTCGTAAACCACACATACACTAGATCCTATATGTGATTCTTCCGTTTAAAAGAGGTTTCATATAGATACGCTAGTTTTCTATTTTCGCCCTCTTGAAGCAGATCGCTCTCACCTTACCTCGCTATCTTTATTTCACTGTTAACTATCTGCCCTCATTTGCGATGTAAGAAATTTCCGAAACACCAAGTCTTGCCATGTCGACGGTCTACTGGCCCCTGGACTGAAGAGATTTGTATTCGTTTTCAATTAACAATAGCCAGCAACGTAATGTCATGCATATATTCTCTTCAGCTGAGGAGCTTAAAATGTTTATATATCAAAGCTGGCTTTCTGGTTCTTAAAGGGGACGATGTCGTTTTAACCTTGTTGTCGCTTGCTGTCATCAGCCATCTTGTTTTCCTCGTTTAAAGCGGATAAAAACGACGTATCTTGGCTATTTATTTTCTCTACCTCATTTGTATGCTCTCAATTCAGCTATATTCCCAGGAAACGTAGATCGCCAGAAGACTTCGCTTGGTCAGTCCAGGGCAGTTAGTTCTGCTGTAGTTAAAATCCCTTGGAAATCCAGCGCAGGGGGCTTTATTCCAATCGGTGTCCGTGTTATTATTTATGATAAATGGGCCTATATTCTTGCAAGCAAAAATCCTTGATGTGAGGAATGCAGGCATAGGACTGCAACTCGGCTCAGAACACATCTCACATTTACTCCCCCCTTCTGAGAGTCACGTGACCCGTCACAGACTTGATACATTAAACCGGGAGGAGTTGATGGCTACACGGGGCGGAGTCCAACTTAAAAGGGCAATATCCTCTTCTCGAACTAGGGTTAGAGCCGGATATCGGCCTTCAACCACATCCATTAGACTGAAGCCCCTTTGTTCCCTCTCGGTTAAATGAAAATGGTGCGGAGTGAATAACACTAATATGAAGGCATACATGTTAGTTGCTAGATCTGTGTCAGTGTCACTGCTTTATCAAAATAGATTCAGAATAAATTCTAAAGGCCATTCAACGTGAATAGATTGCAATGAGGCTTTATCCCAGGGTTCTTTTTTATCAGACCTATAAGCACGTGTATGTCTCGCAGACTGCTGGAGACCTATGGAGTAATCAATTGGGTAATCTATGGTGGCTACACATGTGGAAACTTATGGTGTAATCAGCCTTTATGTTGTAGGCTCCTGAGCTCTTTTCATTGAGCGCTGGGTGAAGACCAATAAAGGAGAAGCTAGAATTTTCGGCAGCACTCATGGAAGGCATTAATGAGGCTGCAATGAAGAAGGGCAGTCTGAATGCTTGAAGAAAGTGACACCCACACTCTGTGATACAATTTAGAGTTCAGAGCAGCTGGAAATTTAAATGGGCAAGCCCAGTTGGTGGGGACCACACCATGCCATGCGCTCACGTGTAAATTGGGGAGGATTCTCTCGACGTTGTGGCAATGTAGATCACAATGTAGATACAATGTTTTCTAAATCAAGCGTTTTGTAATTGAAGGTAATTACTGACAATTCCTGCTTTTATCTTATTGTGAAATTGCTATGGGGGCAAATCCAGCTCACACAGCCTAGAGAGGCCACCCTATCACCTAGGCTTTGGCTATAGGGTGTGGGGTTTCAAAAGCAGATTTGGGAGTTTTTTCTGCCCTCTGAGGCACTTTTTTTCAGAGGCGTTCTCAGGACCACAACAGCAAGTGGGCTTTGTGCCTCACACAGCCTTTGCCAGAGGAATTTGAGCACAGGTGGTGTGATGTGGTTAATGTCCCCACAGGACTGCTTGTTTAACTAAAATACAGCATAACCCTCTTAACAGTTAGAATTTTTTTTCAGAATGGTGATGGAAATGTTATTTGTGGTGATTGTGTAGGCCTATCTGTATTTGCTGTTTAAAGTCTGCTGGCTTCTCCCCTCTCTTCTTGTTGAAGCCACGCATTCCCTCCATCAGTCTCACATTTCCTTGTGAAGCTCTGAGTCACAGACTAATTAAGACCTCAGCATAGCTGGTATTCTTGGGGTGACAGGACAAGCTGAGACGAGGTAGGCCACGTGTTTGCCAGGAGCTAAACCTGAAGAGAAAAGATGATGTCTGAACATACAGAACTCGCTTCTTTGTTCCTGTTCTCTTCACAGCTGACTATGCCATGTTCAGTCATACCACCATACAAGGAAACCACAGTTTTCATTTTATTTTATGTAAATAATGCACTTTAGGAATACAAACAAATGTGTTTTGGCATAAAAACAGTATACATTTTTTTTTTCTGTTGAAAAAACAAAACATAAAAAACAATATGCCAAAAAACTATGTGAATATTTAGTGACTATTGTGCCCACAAGCCCTTTGCTTCTTTTTACAAAAAGGCACGGAATGCAATGATTGATTGTGTCAGACCAAAGCACTGTGGGTTACAAAAGAGACATATTTCTTTTGAAACATAATTTTTTTTGCATTTGTTCCCTCACATCATCATAAGTGTCTTGGAATAAGATAAATACTGACTTTAGGACAGCTATGCAGACACCAAAGGAGGCACTAAGACCTGGTTTGACAGCAATGCCACAGCCATGGGGATGCTGAAACAGTGACGCACATTTGCATGCCGAGTATTTTAATGTCTCATTTATGTCTATGGATGCAGAGGACTGTGATTCTCTCATGCCAGTGGAATCCTGTCGGAGCAGCTAAGGATCCTTGCAAAGAAAGATTCTTCAATGTAAACAAAGGATTCTCCCCCTCTACCCTTCCTTACCCAGTGTCCCTCTGTGGAAACAGAACATTACAATATGGACCCTCAAAAACAGCCTTTTCAGTCAAGGTAACTGGTGCCTTGTGAACTCAAAATGTATGATTGTTCAAAAATAGGGAAACGGTAATTTCATCTCTTAACCATGTCTTGAAGGAACAAGCAGGACAATTGTCTACATTGAGAATCATTACTGTAACTAGCATAGGCCTAGTTTATCATGGTGTCATGATCCTAGCACTTTTGTTATCATTTGTTAAATATACCTTAGTAATTCCACCATCTTTGAAAACCTTTGGCATGATGCAACAATAAGAATTTGGGAACCCCCCCCTCCAAAAAAAATAATCTGGCAATGAATTTTCACTAATACTGTCAGTACATTCAGAAATGCTGCTTACATCACAGAAATCTCGCCAACACTATGTGGAATGTGACCAGGGACCAAAAGGACTCCAGACCAAAAGGAATATTATTCCAGAATACTTCACTTCTTAGACTGCAGAGGCTGGCCAATCAGTGATTCAGTTTTGCACCTCAAGGACTGGGTAGGACACTACTGTCTCAAAATGTAACATGACATCTGCATTCAAAATTCCTTTAAAAATTTAAATGTCCCCCCCACCCACCCCCAATACAATACAACACACTACAACACACTCACACAAACAGACATAGAAATAAAAACTTTCATAATCAATATTTCATGCCATCTGATGAATTTTGATGGATAAGTAGTGTTTTTTTTCCTTGAGACTTTGAGCAGATCTTGTGAGGTTTCTTTCCTTTATGACAAGCAAGGACTCTCTACTCCAGTCTATAGGCAGTCCAGCATTAGAACACACACACACACACACACACACACACACACACACACAC
This sequence comes from Tenualosa ilisha, assembly GCA_015244755.2. Classification (NCBI taxonomy): domain Eukaryota; kingdom Metazoa; phylum Chordata; class Actinopteri; order Clupeiformes; family Clupeidae; genus Tenualosa; species Tenualosa ilisha. Next base: position 710,580 of record PYXC01002777.1, on the reverse strand, counting down.
ACACACACACACACACACACACACACATCCCATCCCGGTGGTCAGGGGGGGCAATGTTCATGTAGCCAGAGGCGTAACAGCTGAGGGGTGTTGGGCATGTGCATGTGCAGAGAGGAGCAAGTGAGGGATGTAGGCCCTTCTATGAAACCTGTCCCCTTGTAATACCAACAGCTGCAAGAGCAGCCATAGCCAGGGGGCAGAGGCAGGTTTGGATTGGGATTGGGTGGGTGGGGGTATGGGGGCCTCAGGAGATGATGGGCAGATGCCCCAAGGGCAACTCCGAGGAAGAGGAGGGGTAGGAGGAAAGGAGGGCTACTGCAGAGGGCTGTCGAAGGCCGAGTCCGGCAGCACAGAGATCTTCAACTTCCTCTCTGGCCAGCTGTACTCCTTGGGCAGCTTGGTCTGTGTCGGGGGGAGAGTCGAGGAAAGCGCATTAATCTCAGCTGGTCCGAGCAAACAGGCAAAGAAAATCATTCATCTTGCCGTGGCAAGAATTTTTAATAAACAGCGTGGCGCTTATTTTTGGCCTGATGAAATATTTAAACAGATGGCGCCTGATGTATGTGTCAGCATGTGAAGCATAACTAATTTGAAAGAAAAATCAAAGTTGTGAATGCAGCGACCACCATACAAAACATCTGAAAGGGAAATGCTGGAGAAGAGAGAGAGAGCAAGGAGGAGAGAGAGAAAACCCACCTCCTCACGAGAGCTCAAATCCTGCAGCTCTCCCAGCATCTGTTCCACAAACTCCTCTGTGAGCAGGATCTGCACAAACACACACTGAACACTTCAGTCCTGTTAACACCTGGTGTCTCAGGTGGCCTTCACAACCAGACATAATCAATTAATAGATACAGGCAGTTAGTGATTCCAAATCTTTTGTTTAGCTCTCAGTAATAGCCTGAGCATGTGTTACAGTCTCAACACAGAAGACTGACGTCACTGATATGAGTTTCCATGCCCAGACCAATGGTGAAAGTACAGTACAAACAGACATGAAGCTACCCGTTTCATTCCATAATGAACACTAAAGTCAGTGAAGGAGAGATGGTGGAGTCGATGCTTCAGTTCACGTACTGTGGGCCATTAATAGCCTTGGAGTTCTGCTACCAAACCCCACAGGACAGTGAAGAGGGCAGAATCCCATGAACCCTGAAGCTTCACCGTCGGCTCTCCAAGCTCATCATTCAATCTATCCCATGGCCACTCCTCATCCAGCCAGTCAGTCACAGGAGCACCACACTAACAGTAAAGAATCCCGCGTAGCAGATCACCACTTCATCTTGACGTCAAGATTTACTACTGTTGCTGCTGCTGGGTTGAGAGACTGGGTGGAGGACTAAGATGAGGGCCATGAGACAGGATCTCTTGAAGCACACGGACACGCACACAGACACGCACAGCAGGACAGAGTGGAGAAACAGAAACTCAAGGCTATTGGAAAATTGTTGTGTTTTCTTTTCACCTGCAGCCAGGGGCCATGGGCAGCATACGGATGCTCCTCCGTGGCGAAGGCTCCCTCCACGCCGGTGGACACGAAGGTGATGGCCGTGTCTCCGTTTATGCTCTTGTACGTGAAGTGCCTTCCGTGTAACAGCCGACCCCTGTGGGGCAGAGGACAGAGAAGGGCGTTGGAGGCAGGGCGAGGTGCCGCTGAGTGCAGGAATGAAATTGTGATAAACTCTCTCATGGCTGTGTGGCCATGTTTTGTTTTTTTTAAAACCTGGACTGCTGATGCTGACTGTTTGCGCCTGGGCTTATCTGATGGCAGGGGGAGAACAGTCGTGCTAAAGTGCTGTGATGAAGGTGCTCAGGGCAACGAATGCACTGCATGGGCTTGGAGTGCACTCTATGTTCAAAACAAAGGCCTCTCTATGGGGGCTCGCTGACTTGTGTCTCTTCTCCAACACACACACACACACACACACACACACACACACACACCACACACACACACACACACACCACACACACACACACACACACACACACACACACACACACACACACACTCTGCCTGGTCTTTGTCATGGAATGCCAGTATGTATCAACGTTGTCCACAGTTGAAGCACTCTGTATCAAGGGACAAACGAAAAACATCACATCCTGGCAATAGAAGCCACTGCACATGGGAACTGGGGAATATGAATGACATTGCATGTGGTTGTAATAGCTTGCTGCAGAAAGGGTCAGTAGAAGCCGAGCTGACTGGCGCTAATGGGAGTTGGTGAAATGTAACACTCCAGGTGGCAGTACAGTGGCCATTGCTGCGGAGTCTGATCCCAAGGTGATCATGGGAGTTGTAGTACCTCAGGCAGAGGGGCAGCAGTGTGCCGGACTCCTGGTTGAACTTGAGGTGGACGCTCTCCAGCTGCCGCGTGCGCACCAGCTCATGAGGGACGATGGCTGCCGAGCTCTCACTCTCCAGGCTGTCTTTGCGGCTTCTGGAGAGAATGAGGAGGAGGATGGGAGGAGAGGAAGGAAGGATGGCAAAGATGACGAGAGAGAAAAGGATTGGAGAGGGTGGGGAAAGAAAAAGAAAAAAAAAGAAGTGCAGCATGATTAACCTACAATCAAGCCCCTCCACCTCCCCAGGGTTGTGCCGTGGGCTTACACTTTTTCCCCGTTGTGGCTGTGAGAGAGGAGGGTGCTGAAATAAGGACCCAGAGCAGAGCACACAGCCCATGGGAAGGACAGCAGCAACCACACACAGGCCTTGTACCGCGTTCATAGTTATCTCAGCAAGGTTATCTAACACACACAGCAGGACCACTGATAAATATCCAAACTGCAAGAGTGTAGCACAAGCATATTCATGTACAGTCTCTCTTCTTCAGGCTGGTTCAAGCGCTATCTGATATTTGGGTTCAAGATCCACAATGAACAAGTATATGAGCCAGACTAATGTTTTTTCTATAAAAAGACCAAATCCTAATTTCTAAACAAAGCACATTTGTGATAAACAAGAGAACAGAGGAGGGTGAAGTGAAGGAAATGGTGACCTTAGTCTTTTTTTTTGTTGTTTGTTTTACTGGGTTATTTTGGGTTGTCTCTTACCTTGAAGCCTGCTGGGTCTGCAAATGTCCCAGTGATTGTCTATGGAGAAATTAGGGGGCAAGTTTGGACCACAGTGAGGAACCAAAAAAACAAAAGACAGAAAGGCTCACAGATTCTCAACAGAATTCATTGTAACCAACCTTTTTTTTTTTTTACTGCCAACCAATCAATGGGCTGGCCTTCAGCAGACAACTCAGGACAAATAACCAGACAAATACACAACGCGTCTTTCCGCTACACTCGTTCCCTTTATTAGGCTCAGGTAGAGTGAGCCTCTACACACCATGAATAGTTAGATTTCTAAATCAGATTGCAAATAAGCAAGCGCTCATTAGTATTGCTGAGGTGGTGCAGCAGGGGGAGGACTAACTGCATAGAACTGTGACATCCAAAGATCCATAAGTCTGGTAGGGACGAATGGATCAAAGAACACAGCGGGACCTTCAGTCTCAGGTTCACAATAAAAAGGGTTCTGTTATTAAAACGCTAATTAGCGTTCACATTCAGAGTTGCTGGAAATGATGTGGTAAAGGGCCCAATGTAACCCTGATCTCATGTGTTTTCTGTCGTGAAATTGCTATACATAACCTTAATTGGCCTCTGGTCATTTTTCTATTGTATTGAAAATATAAAGACACACACACACGCATGAATTCACATGAACACACAAACACACGCATGAACTCACACACACACAGTCTCCATAGCCAAAGCTGTTTCTCCTCTCTCCCCACCCCGACACCATCCAGACACTAATTGGACAGATCCCTCTATTGCAGACATGACCTGAGGTGTGATAACTCAGGTTCTGTAGGCTTTCAAATCTCTTTCAACTCACACACACACACACACACACACACACACACACACACACACACACACACACACACACACACACACACACACACACACACACACACACACACACACACACACACACACACACACACACACACACACACACACACCATCCATTAAGCTAGATCCCTAGGGGCTACCCACAGCCTCACATGTGATTGGAGGATTAGAAAGCTCCATGGTTTTCATATTTATACATAGTGGCAGCCATTTTCATGGTGACGGTAGAGGGTGGACTGATTTTGTAATGGGGGAGCTGTGTCTCTGGGCTTGTATGGTTTGTGTGTGTGTGTGTGTGTCTGTGTGGAAACTCGGCCACTGACAAAGGAGGACACACTAGGATCAACAACCCAGCAGGGAGAGTAGGAGGTGGGGATGAGGACAGGAGAGTTGGTGTGTGTGTGTGTGCGTGTGAGCGCGCATCACAGAGCGCGAATGAGTGAGTGTGTTTGTGTGGTGGGGAGAAGGATTATCCACAAACAACCTTGTGCTGAGGCAAACAGGCCTTCCAGAGTGATCAATAGAGGGAGAAAAGGAGAAGACTCTGTGTCTGGTGCAAGACAGGCCTTTATGAAGCCCAGCTTCAGGAATACAAACACACTCACTCTCACACACAGGCAGGCACGCATGCACGCAGCGTGCAAGTACTATGTACTAGTATCAAATACTATGACACTTGCAAATAGCATTCTTAACTACTACTGAGACATCACATGGCATCTCTGTAGTGACCCTAGCCTGAAAAAGTCTCTATCTATGATGAGGATCTTAATAACCACAAACAGACTGGCGTGCAAGCACACACCACACACACCAATCCTACACATACATACATACATACATACACACACACAGTTCTGTCTTAATTACAAACATGACTGGTATTATCAAGTTTCTGCAGTAACTGTACTTAATATAATCTGTAGCATTACTCACAGCCTGGCCCTGGTCTGAGGCCTAAGGTATGAGGAGCAGAAGAAAGAGGCATATCTCAGGGCTAGATACACTCTGTAGTGTGTGTGTGTGTGTGTGTGTGTGCGTTGGACTCGCTGCTGTCACCGACACAAACAGCAGGCGAATCAGAGGAATTTAATTAACGCTTCTCTCTTTCTTGCACCCTCACCCAGCACCCCCCCCCACCCCACCCCCACCCGACTCTCACTCACACACACACACACACACACACACAGGAGCTACAGGGTTTTTTAATAAGTCGGAGTTATTAATGTATAATGAGATCAAAAGTGCAGGCGTCAGCAGGTTTTCTCCTCTCTCTCGCGCACGTCGTCATCCTGAAAGCCTGGCCGTTTGGGCACAGGGAGAAACCATGAGCTCTCAGCCAGTCATTCGCACTGCTCTATGACCCAGTGCCATAGGAATTATGGACCCTGTGCTATTGAAATGTGACAACAGACCCATATCACATAACCAGCTAAAAGACTACAAGACCACAAGGTGACAAACTAAAATCGTTTTGCAAAATCCTCTAAAACTAAAAGAGAAGGAGAGAAGCCTAGTGTTACATCTAGGTGCTCTGCTTACATTGCCTGATTTGTACTGGGGCGGTGGTAGCGTAGCGGTTAAGAAATCTAGCTAGCATGGAAGTAGCCTGATAAGTTGTGGGTTCGAATCCCAGCTGCCACCGTTGTGCCCCTGCTCTAGGGGAGACTTGCCCTGAACAATTGATAGTTGACAAAAAATGTAAGTCACTTTGGATAAAAGCGTCTGATAAATGTAAATGTAAGGTAAGTGACTTGGCTCTGCTGGCCTACTGATAAAACCTGTGGGGTTAGGTAGGTGTATAATGGGAGTAGACTGTGCGGCAGCCATCAGGGAAGACAGGGGTGATGGAGGTCAATGTGTCCGTCTCTGGCTGGCCAGATCAGTGGGCCAGGGTCAAAGGTCAGGAGCCCTCAGACGGCTGTGAGGAGCTTGTGTCTGACCCCTTCACAGCATGGCTCTCCTCCCCAGGGACACTCTCTCAAAGCAAACTGTTGATGTTGACTGTTGATTTTTTTCTGCCCTATTCCAATAAGTATATAAAGATATTTACTGTTATTTACATTTCTCAGAACCTAAAATGAGCAGCATCAGTAGTTTTCTATGTCATCTAAATATTCAAACAAACCTGTCAACCACTGTATTACTTCTGACCATGTGTTGACCGTGAAAAGCCAAGACAGACACCAATAAAGTTAATAATTTGACAATTGGATTTAGCCAGACTTTCAGCTAGCCAACATCCTCCTCAAGTATATAACCAGGGGGAGGACAAGACAACCTCTTACACCCATATGGAGCAGGAGCCAATCTCGCCTCATGTGATTTCAGAGGCAAACATCTTTACATCACCACAGTGAAGCAGCATTAGTCGCTCACTGAAACACCCGACACCTACAGTACTCCATTAAACAGTCCTTTCTTCTTGCCAGCAGGATATAAGCCAAATATGGAACACATGATAAAAGGTTGCCCCCAGAGAACGCTAAGTACTTTAGAGTCGGGCACGACTGAATGAGAACGACAACTGAGTCACTGACCGGCTTCAATGCCATTTGGGTGGGCCACAGGATATGACATCAGAGCCGCAGAATGGAATGATTGTGAATTTGGGTGGCTTAAAGCGACAGCCCGGAGTAGTCACTGAGTGCTGTCGGCATGAAGAAGAGCATGACAGTTTGATACAATGTAGATTGAAGAGTGAATGTGTAGCATGCGCTAACGGATGGAGCTATGGGAAACAAAACTGAAAGTGACCTAATAGCCCCTTTAAGTTGGTTTAACTGCCCATGTGTTATTCAGTCTACTGTTGTTGAACCAAATCCTCTTGTTCCTTTTTCTACCAACAGTACTCAGCGAGTTTGAAAACCAGTGACATGATTTGAAGTACTCCAGACTATTTCTTTACCATCAATCCTTCAATAATAGCAATGCTTACATGAGAGGCTCTCACAGTCACAGTGTTTCACCCAACACTGGGTTTGCTGCAGTGGCTGAAATGCTGTCCCTTTTTATCAAAATGGAGACAGACATCAGGCAGTGTTACTGGCAAATGTAACCATGGAAATTAGTAGAGGACTCACTGGGGTCGATCGTGGTTCTGCCTCTGGCCGCCTATTGGTGGGAGCACAGCTTTGCTGTTGATCTCCAGTCCTTTCCTCAAGGCTTCTCTGATCTGCTCTGTGTCTGTCACACACACACACACACACACAGTGAGAGAGTCAGGACTCATCTTACACATCCTCTGTGCATGCTAAATCTAAGGTAGTTGCAAAGCAAATGGGTGTACTGCACAGTTGTTGGTATCAAAGAACATATGCCACAACGGGACTGTCCATAAAAGCACACTGACCTACATACAACACAAACAATGAGACACAGGGAAAGATTCAAAGTAATGATAAGGAAAAATCATTACTGTGGAGAGGCAGAGTAGGTGGGCATTACAAAGATGAGAAAAGACAAGCCCGCAAAACAACCATTGTGGAAGTTGGGGTGGGGGTGGGTGTGGGGGTGGGGGAAGTGAGGCACCTTTATCAGAGAGGCGTCGGGGCTGGGAGCCGATGCAGATGCTGCGACTATCGTCCTCGTCCTCGGGCGGCCGGCTCAGGTCATCCCACACACACTTGGCGCTGACGCCGCTCAGGTTGGAGCCTTCCGTCTCGATGCCCTTCTCCACTCGCTCCTGCTTAGGAACGCCAAAGACACATACAGGAACATCACATACACAGCTCTCGTGTACCAATGTCACACACACACACACACACACTCCACTCACACTTCTCACCTTATTTACATATGCACATATGCAACCCGGACATAAAAACCTCTGACACAAAATGACACACACATTCATATGGAACTGACACATTCACATGCCATGCCACATGACATTTATACTATTTGCAATGGGTGGCCAATCTGGCCAAAAGAATAGATCACAATCTTCCAAATCACAAATAACTGGAAATGTTTCTCACGTAGTGTTTCTTTAACACAATTTCTCAAGCTATGAATAATGGCTGGGTTTCTGTTTCTGAACATTTAAAAACATAGTACAACATTATAAAGCCTATGTCCCTCTGCTTTGCAAAATGCAAAACAGTCTGTGTTTTTTTCCCCCAGTGGTTACTAAGTGACTTGTTAATCCTGCATCAAAACAAAACAAGACACACTGCTTGTTCATTTAACTACAAACACTATCCCAGGTCAGATGCACACAACTGCCATAACACAAACACAGACACAAACACAGATACAGCCATGACTTAAACTGAGAATGATAGTACTAGCAGATTTACTGTTACTGCTGTGTAATTTATAATAACAGAAGTGCTATCATTTTTTGTATTTCTTAAATAGCATTAAGTCTAACTATTCTGATTAATTAACTACCATAAAACAAATGTCCCCCAACCCAGTTAGGTTTGCAAATTGTAATCAAAAAGAATTAGTGACATGTGCATAGTCTGTACCACCAGATGGAGGTGTTTTACACCAAAACACATCTGCCTTCCCAATTCTCACGTAGCACAGCAAAAAAAACAAGCCAGCCGCCCAACATCCAAGTTTGTATAGATCAGAAGTCAGTAACAGCACTGTTCTCTTGACCTTCAAAAGTGTTTGCAAAGTGTTTATCCTTCCAGAGCGCAAACCGAGGTTGCAACCTCCATGTTTAGTTTTTGCAGGCAGAGGAAAGAGAGAAGCTGTGATGCACTAAAGAAAAGCCTTACTTGTAGGTGTGGGTCAATCTCAAATATCGTCTCTCCTCTCCTCATGTCAGTGACCAGCCAAGGCCCCCCTGCCCTGTGGGGGAGAGAAGGAGGGGATGTTTGCATGTGGTTAATGAGAAGCCAGGTCCTTTGGCCTGTCCACAGCATAACAGAAAAGCTTTGTGAGAGGACTGCTGTTCCGCTTACCTCGTTGCACAGACAAGCACGCGCACACACACACACACACACACACAACACACGCAACACACGCAACACACGCAACACACTACACCCAAAGCATGCATGCAAGCATAGACACACACACAGAAGCTCAGCTTGCACCCATGGATTTACACACACGCACACTAAACCAGGCTCATCTTGCATTCACACATGCCTGTATTCTCTCCCTCTCCCTTATGCACTCACACACACACACACACACACACACACACACACACACACACACAGCTTTGTTTTGGAGAGATGAATTACTGTGGGTGGTCTAGTGGTGCTCACCCATTTCTATCCCCAACTCACACACACCCTCAAGCCTCAACATAATGACACAGCCCTTGTGCGAGTGCAGACACAGCAAACAAACAAACACACACACACACACGCGCGCGCGCGTGCACGCACAAACACAGACACGCGCCACACACACACACACACACACACTAAACAAGCCCTGTGAATTGCCATGGTTGCCTTACTGTATTGTTTTTTGGTTGCATTAAAATCACCCTTCCTCCAAACAGCCACAATACTCACACGTGCACCCCTCGCAGGAGGTCCAAGATGCCCTGGCCATTCCACTGCTGTGCTGCCTGCAGCTCCTCTGAACACACACCCACAATCTGTCAAGACACACACAACACACACACACACACAGACACAGACACACACACACACACAGACACAGACAATATCTGAGCAAAGCAAATGCAAATGGATCAAGTACAAACTGTACACAGCACAGACAGTTGGTTAAAAGTGCCATTTCTGTTGTAATTTATCTCTAAAATCATTTAGGATTGTTTTATGAAAAAGTGACGGCCCACTCACAGAAATACTCAATCAGTTTTAGATAACTGATTTAACTACATGTGAAATACTTAATTCGTTTTAGATAACTACATGATTTAACTACATGTGAAATGCTTGTGACTGTTGATCTCTGTGTGAGAGCTGACCTGTAAGAAGCTGACTTGCCCAAAGGGAGTGTGCACGGGCTGCATCTGGGGGTCTTCCGTCAGAAGCATGTGCTGGATGCGAGACTCGCTGTTGTCCAAAGGGCTGTGCCACGAGATGTGGTCACCGCTGCAGAACGTGTTTTCTGATGCACAGACAAACAACGTGAGGTCGCAATAGAGACACACGTACGTATGCAACTTCTTATTTCTGAACTGAACATCCCCCCAAAACAATTCAGAAAAAAAAAAAAAAAAGACCCAAGCCTAACTAGACAGCGCTGCCTGCTGGGTACTCAATAAAGCAGCTGAGTGTTTCATTCCAAAAGGAACTACTCCAGAGCTACGCATCTTACTCTTCCCCACTGGCTTTTTTCTCTCTCTCCACCTGTCTCTCCCTCTCCCTCTCACACACACACACACACACACACACACACACACACACACACACGTACACTCTCATTCACACTCACAATTGCTTCTAATCCCCCAGCAGGAGGCCCACCTGTGTATAGCTCTCTGGGGGTCCCAGGCAGCACTGCTAGGCTCAGTCCCACCCCAAAGAGAGCTCAGATTACCAGATCAAAGTTGTGGCCCGTCGGATTCAGCAACAATTCAAATCTTGCCAAGGTCAGAGAAGGTCCTACCCATTCCCTCGGTAACTATTTGGCACTTTGGTAAAACTGTGTATCTGTGTGCACTTCCTACACAACCTCTCAAAAAGAGGCAGCCAAGGAAGAGTTTGGTTGAAATGACTATGCCTGTAAAACTGGCACAGTGCTGGCTGCTGCTTGCCAGAGGAGGGCATCTTTCTTCACCGACATTTGGAGCTGTCCAATTTATCAGACCAGTGATTCAGTAACACGGGTTAAATAGTAACCTGAGACAAAAAACTACTTCTGTGAAACATTTTGAGAAGGAAATGAGATTCCACAGGAGATCCATGACCCAAAACTCCCATGAACTGAAAAAGATACAAGTCCAATCATTCAGGCTAGTCAGAAAAAGAAATGGGAGGTCCTGAGTTCAATACAATCGATGCCCACCTCAGAGAGGGTGCATGTAGCAAGACTAAACTAAAGTACAGATCCAGAGCCACTATGGACCGAAGACTGATAACACAAGTAGAATCCAGCTGTTTGGGCGGTGTCCTGACTTTGCTTCTGACTAAGGGAAGTAAACGTGAATTGTGCGTGTGTGCATTTGGCTGAGACAGGGGAAGAGACTGGGGATTCTGCATTCATAAGAGGTCTGCAGCCCACCCACGCTCAAATTGGCCCCAGCTGCAGTGTATGCAGGGGCCAAGAGAGAAGCAGAGAGAAGCAGAGAGAGAGAGGAGTTAGAAAGACAGAGTTAGAGTTCTCCATTACACTCCCCCACTTCTGTGTACATTACAGCCGGCTGATGGATTCGGGGAGACTTGTCAAAGTGAGAGAAACAGACACACCCACATACACAAACACACACTTTGCAAGAGACATTTTTAAATGTTTGAAACTAGAGCGAATGTAGGCTTATCAGTATCCGGGGAGTAGTGTGGTGAACGTATGAAATTCACTGCATTTTGCTGCAATTACTCATTACTCAGTACTAAAACTGCACAAAAGCGACATGCAGCAAATGTCCTATCTAGCAGCCGGTGAGTGACGACCTGGTGTGACAACTGACACCACATTAGGGCTAGGCTGCCAGTGGATGCAGATGTGTCACTTCCTCCACCACACCCTTTACAAAGCAAATGGTTTTGAGCCACGTATAATATCTTTAAGAAGAATCTCTCTCACACACACACACAAACACAAACACATCAACCAACAAAATGCTTATTCTTATAGATTCCAATAGCCCAGGCTGTATTCGCTCATTCATTCCTCTATTCAGTACTGCTACTTCTGATCATATAAACACTGATATAACACTTTTCACTTGGAGGAGAAAAATAGTACAACTGGAGGGCAGCTTAAGTCGTACATCACTGAGCCCTGACAAAAATGCGTTCACTGAATGTTACCCCTCCGTGGTTTGTGATTACACACATACAGAGAGAGTTGTGAACACATGGATTTGGAAGAGTGCCTCACCACTGCTGCAGAGCCCTGAGGACACATGCCTTAGGCCTTGTTCAAGAGCAGCTCAGACACAGACATAAACATGAAAGGGCCAATGTTCAACAAAGTTCAACAGGTCCCTATGCTCAAAGATCATTGAATACTGACCAAGATGGAGCAACATCATACATTACAAGAAGCAAACGTGAAGAGTTCCAGTCTGCATAAGTGGAGGTGTCACACAACTTCACAATATAATATGTATGAGGACTCAACTCTAGTCTGCATTTCCTGATTTCCCCCCCTCCCCCTTCCGAAAATAGAACACGTAACTTAATGAATGTTTGTGCCTCTAGCCACGCTTTTACCCTCTTTGGTATCCTCGAGTCAATAGTTTATGGCGGCACACTCTATCCTACGCTGCATATGGCTGATCTGAGACAATATGTCTGTGATGTGATTGCTACAGTCCAGTCAAGAATCTCCCTATTAGATTAGGTCTCCTTCAACAAATTTTTGACTGGCCAATCAGCGAACAGAGGGCTTGGGCATACCAATACTTTTGAAGTTGAAAAAGTATCTGTCCAAGAGGAAGGACACGTATGCCAATTGAGGGAACCCTGACGCTCTGCAGAATGCAAAACATTGAGAAAGCGTTTGGTATACCACACTACTGTTCAGAGCCTTACCTGACTGGAAGACGTATCGGGCAAGCCCTTGCATCAGCTCCGCAGGCCAGGTAGGGGGTGCTGTCTCTCCAGCTTCTCTTTTCAGTCTGAACGTCAGCTCAAAGCCAAAACCACTGGGGCCATCAGGACCAGTGAACCTGCAGAAGCACCAAGTCAAATACATTTTGCTTACATCCTGGAAAATCAAACATAAACACTATGTTCACACTAGTGAGGAAATCTGCTTGACATGGTCATGAAATTGTCCTTTGACTGCTTTTGGTTAACAGTGGCACAAGCATGCCCTTCAGTAAAATGTATTAGACCATTTTACAGTTTGGACCGCAAGAAACAAACAAAAAAAATACCTCATTAATGACAGGAACATATTGTAGTCACAGTTAATAACACTTCGAGTGTTTAGCCACATATATCTCACATACTATGATATAATATTATAGGAATAGGAATATTATTATGTTGGAATGACACTGTGACGATAAGTTTGTTGTCTTACTCATGAACTCTGTTGTCTCCATACAGGTCACTTAGTCCCATACTGATGTAATGCCAGTGTTCCTGGACATCCAGCGCCACAGAGCCCACATTTCTGTACATACTGATGTAGTCTAGTGGGTCCGGCCCACCTAACCTGTTGATACAGCGAGACTGACAATTAGAGAGGCGTTGTCATCTCTGGGGTAAACAGCAAAAGTTTCTGTCGAAGACATAACGCTTAAGTGAGTGTTTGTAAGTATGTTATTCATTATAGTAGAAATGATTCAGTCGTGACATCCCAAACTAGTTTTGAATCAACTAGCAAGGTGGGTTGCACAATAACATTTACTTCTGTCGGTCTGGTCTGCACAAAAAGGATTTGCTGCCTGTGCTTTCGTAGCATAATCATGTTCATAGCTTTAAGGCAACAGTTAGCCTACTGTTAGTGGGCTGGTGCAATTACAGCAGACTTCGGATAACTTCAAGTGTTCGTTGGGAAAATTAACGTCATAATTTTACTTTACCACAGCGTACAGTTATGAAGTGGATGAGTGTCAACTTGTTCGCCAACATTTTAGATCTAAGTTCTTATGTTAAAAGGAAAAGCAATGCTTGTTATGTAAACAAGTATCCCAACTTGGTCCACCTCAGCTTGCTGAAAAGTAAATGTTAGGCTATTTGATGCGGGAAAACTTGGCACCCATGACGTTCTGAGGGGTTTGGTAGCTTGCTAACTTGTAACTTGTTAACGTTAGCTTATTTGCAACAATGTAACGATAACGTTAAAACTTCGTAACTAAGTTACACACAACTTTATTAGTCTGACTGATTATCACCAGGAAAAACTATGTTGCCTACACATGTAAAGATGCCCACGACATTAAATAAACAAAAACACAGGTACATACCAATATTTAACGATGGCTGTAACTTGCAAGGGATTGACCTGGTCGGGATACAAACGCCTACATTCCGCATACACAGCTTGGAGACCAGTGGGGAAAAGCGACGCCAGCCCGAGGTGGGCTGCCGTGCCGCTAGTAGGCCGCATATCATCCATCCCACACCACAACTCCGAATTGATAGGATGGTCCGGGAGAAAACCCAGAAAACCTAGAATATCCGCCTATCGATTCAAGAGGGGTTCTCTTGTGTTCTTGTTGTTTACGTCTTCTGCGGGCTGGATTTACACCAAATTTGTAACGGAACAACCCCTTTGTTCTTTCTCGTGAGCCCCCTCCACAGTTTGTTATCTCTCTCCCACTACAGACACTACTTTTGAGTGACAGCTACTTCATCCAATAGAAATTGTGATTCAAGCAGAGCTTACCCGTAGTGCAATGCAATTGGATTGCCTGATTGTCAATCAACTTGCAATCACAAGAAGAGGTGGGAATAGGTAAGGAATAACAGTATAACCTCTTTCAACCAAAACAGTTTCAGTATCTTTACGTAATTTGCCATTTAGTATATAGTTTACATCATCCTGTGAGTTTCTGCCATAGTAGTTTTAAATGGTTGCCATGTGAGAAATATATCCATGCATACCAAAATATGAGGAAAGCAGAACATGGCATTCCTGACCATGAAAAGAGCTCCATGGTAATGAAAATAACGAAGGTCTCTGGTCAGCAAACAGGTCTATATCTACTGATGATTATCAGGCTAATTTAGTGCTCAGTGATAAAAAATTACTTGTCTATGTCCACGCTTTATCTTTGTAGCTTACAGTGGGGCTGCTACCTTGTTACCTGATTACATGAACAGGTCCTGACTTGCCTATTCCTGCCTAAAGTGGTAAAATAAGTCGTAATGTTTTTTTGCATTGTATGCTATGACAATAGTTTATAAAGTGGGGCCCCCTCTGGACTTTGGGGACCTTCTGTAATAGTATGTTATTTTCAACAATTATTGCATATTAAAATCGTATTTACTCTACCTAGCTGAACACAGAAAAAGGATCACTCAATGTATCAAGGATGAATCAGTTTAATGCTATTTTGGGGCCTTTGCATGGAAAGGTTTGGGGACACCAACACCAGGGTTAGGTTACCAAATCTGTGTGAGATATTAGGTCGCCACCTGCTGTAAAGCCTGTGTCTACACAATTGCACAATGTCAAGTGCTGGTAGATATTGAACATCCACACAGTTCTTTTCAAATTCAAGAGATTCAGAGCAAAATTCGTCTATCTGACTGTAAACTAACTGACCACAGATCAGTGCTGTTTCACTTTAGGAAGTTTAGAAAGCACTGATGTGCACTGATAACTGGCCAATCTCGTTCCCACTGGGATATATAGCCATATATCACTGATAACATAGCGCTCACCCTCCTTCGCCGCTCAGAGACAGAGCCTTTGTTTGGAATGGCTTGTTATCAGCCAGCTGCTTGGATACTGTCATCCAAATGAGTTAAGACACACATAGGCTGTGTCATGTTGTTGCTCTTCAGCTTGACTCGTTGTAGAATGAGTTCACAACTCATCACAAGTTTTCTCAGGAAACCTTTACAAACCATATTCACTTGATACCTTAAACCTGTACACTGGGCAGGTGAGTTAATCTGTTGTCATCATTAACTGTTGCTTGAAAGCTGTCAAAAAAAAAAAAAATATATATATGTTTCTTCATTGGCATTATAAAAGTTATACTGATAGGAAGTTTGGCTTGTTAATACATTATGGCACAGCTGTAGCCATTTTACTTTTCCTGTTTGCTACAACTGTGGTGAATCATGAGAAATGATAAGTGCTTGTCTGAATACTTTCATTTTGTTTGTTGTAGAATCCACATGTTACACTACAAGTCAAGAAGATACTGTCACCTTTGAAGAGAACAGTGTGATTCTCATATACGCTTGCTTGGTCTTTTCTTAGATGAATAAGACATAGGTCTTCAAAAGGTCTGCCATCCGCTCTGGGTGTGGATCTACGGTCAAGGACTTCAGGTTTTCTCTGAAGACCATGAATTACTTTCATCCGTTTTCATACCACAACTATTACGCCATGCTCTCCCCAGGGATCAACCAAACACACTGGCCCAGTCATTTCCTTCCACCGATCCAACCCGCTCCTCAGCTGCCTGACACTTTGGTGTTGGTGCCAAGTCTCAGACCTGCTCAAGAAACAGCAGGCCAGGCAGAGTACCACTTCTTCTACGGATTGATACCAGTACCAGTGTCTGTTCCTCCCTTGTATCACAGAAATCCCTTATGGTCCCAGCCCTCTATGAACCCGCCTCAAAACAACAGACTGGGCCACATTAACTCCAGCCCCAGAGCTGACCACAGCCAGCCCCCGTCAGTGTCCTGGCCAGAGGGTTTCACTCTGAGGGGTGAGCTCCGGTGGGGGAGGCTGGAGAGGGTAAATGGGCCCCGCAGGGAACTTCCAGACTTTGTGAAGGAGGACTTGAGACGGGTGTATGGCACTTACCCTCGAACTGACGTGAGTATCAGACTTCAGGGAGGGGAGTTTGTCGTGCATGGGGACCCAAAAGTGGGTGAACAGGATTACAGATTGGAAAAGAAAGTGGTGCGTCAGCTGGAAAGCACTGAGGCTGACAGTGTCAGTGTGTTAGTGGAACGAAGGAAACAGAAGAGGGGAAAGCGTGTTAAGTAATCAACAGTTCATGTGATTTATGTGTGAAAGGCATCTAGATAGATACATAGATTGACAGATAGATAGATATAAACTTTACATCAGGAGTTTGATAGGGAAGTCTGTTAGATGTAGAGTCATTTTTTAAAATAATTTTATTTGTCCTTTATGTTACCAGGTGAGGTCTCGTTGAGATATTAAATCTCTTTTGCAAGGGAGCCCTGGGAGTATGTGGCAATGGAATGGAATAACTAAATATTGTTTTAATGTTTCCCTCTCAGAGTTTCATTTAGAAACAGACTAGGGTTTCCATCAGCTGAGAAGATGAAGTAAAAAAGCAGAGACCACATTCTGCTTTTGTAGTCCACTTACAGGAAAGTGTGTGTGTGTGTGTGTGTGTGTGTGTGAGGATATGTGTCAGAGAGAGAACAGGCAGTGAAAGAGAAAGAGAAAGAAAGGGGAGCATGTGCTATGAATGAGTAATCAGGAGACTCAACTTTTTGACCTTTGACCCACAAAAAGAGTCAGAATATTCCATCTGACCTCCTGAGTTTTATCAGGTGTAGACAGTCTGGCGCCTGATTTCAGAAAAAAATTCTCATGATTATGGTTCTTAAAACGTGCTGTAGTACTTTTCTATGTTCAAGACAATCAACCAAAACGCACCTCTGAATTTGGTTAAAATGGACTATTCATGCTGTCAGCATGACTGGCCTCCAGTTCCACAAGCATTATAAGAATGATTTGTATGGTCAACAGTGTCATTTAGACTTCTGCTGTATGTGTGTTTCATCATCCAGCCTCCCAGGAATTTGTTCCTGAGTCACAAACCGGGACTGACAGATAAGACATATTTGTGGTTGGGGTGTGGGTGGGGATGTAATATTTGCCTACTCCTACACATTCACAGTAAGCTAGATTAATAGGCTGTGTATGTCCAGTCAGCTGCTAATTTGAAAATCTTTATCATGTAAACCATAACGATGTGGACAAATAATCAAAAAACCTCAGAAAACCATTTTCACAGTGTGTTCTGGAAATTATGAGCAGTTCTGATGAAATCAACTGTTTATTATTTATTTATTTCACAGTCAAGTTGGCCACATATCAGATTGTGAGATTATGCTCTTGTATTACATGGAAATATCATTTGAATTGAGACAATAAACTTGAAAATTGAACTTGTTTCTTTGAGCTTAAAACCTTGGTTATCTAGGATAAGGCAGTGCTTCAAATAGTTTTCTTCCACAGAATTCTCTGGTCACTCCCTACAACCTTACAAGTGGTGTCTTAGTTATGCTTATGGTCATGGAATTTCACAGCCATGCTTGTCCAGTGTGACTTCCAATGTAAACACTACGGTATTATTTTTAAAATTGTTTATAGGAAGTTGTTGAATA
Source organism: Tenualosa ilisha (assembly GCA_015244755.2). Classification (NCBI taxonomy): domain Eukaryota; kingdom Metazoa; phylum Chordata; class Actinopteri; order Clupeiformes; family Clupeidae; genus Tenualosa; species Tenualosa ilisha. The sequence continues at coordinate 692,548 of PYXC01002777.1, read as the reverse complement.
CAACATTGTGCACAATGCCACTGGTGATAATCACAGCAATAACAATTAAAAAAAATAATTATCAATAGCGAGAATAACTTTCATTAGAAAAAACATAAAAACACCATAACCTAGATAATGATGACATTAAATGTAATGTGGACTGATACATCAAACATTTCTTGAAGGTCTCAGAAGTTCAAGGAATGTAGAACATTAGCTAACTCATTCCACTGACAAGGGAAAAAAAGTCTTAACTGTGACCTGGAACAGCAGATGCTCATAAGAGAACCCAGAGAAGTAGAAGGAGGACACTAAGCAGATAAACAGATAAATAGATAGACAGATAGATACTTCATTATCCAATAGGAAATTAAGGCACACTGAAGCATCCATGTCATGACATACGCAAGACATACACGCACGCCAACTTACAGAAACTATAAAAAGTCCATATAAAGCCCACAAACTATAAAAAACTATAAAAAGGGGAAGAAAATGTTCCACTGATAATGGAATTATTATCATAAATAAGAAGTATGCCTGTTATTTGACCTCTGCTTAGATCCCTATTTAAACTGTCTGAACTACATTTATTATTTTCATGGCGTTTGCAAATTGTTGCTAGCTTATGTAGAGGCAGGTATTGTATGTACACGCTCAATGGAAAAACATATTGCTTAAAATCCCATCCTTAGTTGGCTTTACTGTTATGAGGAAGTGACCCTGTGCTTAAATAAATAAACCCATTAAAGGACAAATACCTCTTCAACACCACACTAATCCTCAAAACCACGATGTCAACATTAACGCGTTCCTTTCATTCCACCCATATTAGATCACTGATAAGCGTTTTGATTTGTCTGTTAATGGTCAGGGAAATTACTTGAAATTCTAAGATCATTCATAAAACAACTCAAATTAACAGGTTACAGGAGCTTAGATGTTTATTGAATCTCATGAAGTATAACAATCTGCAAAACAACCATTATTTGTTCAACTGTGACAAAAGACATTTTCAAATATGTTTACATTCACAGTAAATAGAAGGAAATTTCTGTGAGTCTGTTTATTCAATGTTGCATCAAGGTTTTTGTTAAATATTTAGCTTGCAATTATTACCATTGGCACCGGCCATTTCCTGATGTGTGCAGATTATGAATGTGGAGCCGAAAGAACTGAGCCCATAGATGAGTTTTGTATACCACAGCATCTATGGAATTCAGTTCTCACAGCTAAACAAGCAAATCAAACGAGACAATCAAGACGATGTACAAATAATTATAAAAACACAACATTGCTAGTACAAATACCGGGACAATTTAAGTATAACAAAATACATAATAGTAGCACAAAGAAATAATAACAGCAAAAGAATAACACAAATTTAGATGTAGATCAGTTTACTATTTGTAGTTTGGTAAGGCAAAACCTACAACGGTCAATTATAGAGACATTACACTACACTACACTACACAATAAATGAAGGCAAGAACAACAAAACGCAATAACCAACAAGAGAACAAAAATAATGCCAAGGTAACATCTAGTAACGCTGTCGGAGAATTAGCCTATATTTAAACAAGTGCAGGTGAATTAAACAAGTGCAATCTACAACTCACCCACCAGCCCTTGAAATATCCTCGCCCACTTTGGTGACACCTACTCCTGTTGTGTGTGTGACATTACACACACGTTGTTGTTTCTTTGTTTTTCTATTTTGCTAACTTTCATCATTTCTGTAGATGTAATATAGGAAGTTTCAATAACCCCCTTGGTATGGTACAACATCCTCCACATCAGCCCCGTAGGAAAATGAAATTACTGTACATGTGGAGGTTGATTTCAAGACATTGCCTCTGAGGCCATCAGACTTGGCCATAACAACGTGACTCAGAGTGCAGCTGCTATCTCCATCTCCAAGCTGTAAGGCTGAGAGAAACACAGTCCTATCTTTCTGTTCATTCACTTTGTATATAAAATACATATTCTGCAATTGAAATTGATTGTTTTATCGTGTAATGTGTCACAATGCTAAGATCCCAGCTGAAAGGTGTCCAAAGAATGCTAGCATAAGCGGTCTGACCCTGACACATGCGAGTGCTGGATCAGACCAGTTTAAGATGCGCTGACCCAATCAAACTGAGCTTGACAATGACTTACATTGCGCAACAGTTCTTAAGAGCTATTCTTTAGTGTGAAAAGTCTGAGTAGTTTACATTCTTTTCTGATAGCTCAAATAATGTCTGTGAACTTGTGGTGTCATACCAGGTCACAAACCTTACTAAAACTGTAAACTAACTCTGACAGCCTGCATGCTATACTTTACTATCACTACAGTTTACTATAAATGTCTAATATAAGTTGGTTTATAAGTTACAGATCCCTAAAGGATTTTGCTTCCATAGCTGAGTTGCAGAGCATTTAGGTTTTCCACTGTGATGGACACACCTGAGGACTATCAGGAAACAAGGAAACAGTCTTCCTGTTAAATGGGTGCAGTGAACCAGTTCTACTGCCCTTGTAGCCCTAGGAATCCCCCTGTGCCTCCACATAGATGTATCCACCTTTCCCAGAACTCCATACCGCAAGCACTGTACTCATTTAACTTGTTTTCATGAACTTCACTAAGGAATACACATGCACAATAGATTCAGGAAAACTCATTGAAACTCACAAAACAGACTTTTAGGATGTAAATAACAGAATGAAATGCCAAGTGCTATATTTAGTTTAACTTGGACTACTACATGACCTCTAGTTTGGCATATGGAATACAAATATCCTGAATGTATTTTCCCCTCAGAAGGGCAGCCTTCTTTAGTAAAACATACATGTCTTCCAACGCTCACCTTTGTATGGAAGATGGTTGGTGAGTCTCTGGACAATTACCATTCATTCCAATGACACAAAACATGTTCGCAAATCAGACAGTCAAAAGACAGCCAGCTGGTCCATTTCCAAATTCCACAACAGCATTCAGTCCTGGTCACCACAGTCCTGAATAGAAAAGCATTTACAGATAGGTTCTTAAATACTAGTCTCTCACATCGTCCCCTTCTCTCTCTCCCTCACTCTCACTCTACCTCTCTCTCTTTCTCTGACTCGGTGGCTCATGCTATTTCATACCGTAAGTCCGACAGTCACTTCCCAGTAAGGAGGAAACGGTGGGAGGGAACCTCACGCCCCCTCACTATGAATCAATGTGCAGGGTTTCTGAGGAAAACATCTGACTGGTTCTGCCCTGGATTCCCATAAAACAAAAAAGGGAAAAAGAAAAAAAAAACACTTCCTAGACAGTAGAGGAACTAGGAATTCCCCTTGTGTTAACCAGTGTATAATGCCAGGCTACAAGCTCTTGAAAAGCTGTATGTAAGTGTGTGTGAGTGTGTGTAGGGGCGTGGGTGTTTGGGGGTCAGGCGATAGAGCCACAGTTGTTGTCATCACCAAAAAATGCAGTGTCATTCTTATGGTTACTGTAATGGTGACTACCATGAGGAAACACCAATGGCTATTTACACATGCAATAAAAGATTCTGCTGCAGATAAAAAATCATAGAGTTCCAGATATGGCCCAATCACCACGGAGAGAAGAAAAGGAATTTCCCCATATCAATTCTCCAGCCCTCTCTGCAAAGACACCAGCAGGACTGTAGTAGAGGCTAAACACAGGTAAACAAAGTTTACCTACCTCGCAAATTTCAGTAATCAGCTTATTCACCACTTAGTAGAGTTTATGCACCACACGCTTTTATGCACCACAACTTTTAACTGTCCAAAATCCCACTGTATTATCTATATTTACCATTTAATATCACTACCATTGTTATACAAACATTGGGCAATAACTTTGGGTCAACACCAACACCAAACATGGTCTGAATGTCATTTCAAGCATCTGATTCTACTTGTTGTGCCCCATTTCACACTGATCACAGAATTCACCCACCTCTTATTCTACCACTAGCCATGGACACCAGCAAATAAAACTGAGTGTTTCCCCTATCAGGCCATAAGCTTTTGTTCCCATGTATATGGGCCTAATTTTATGGCAAGGTAAGCCCGGCCTTGATCTAAATTATGAAACTTTCCTTCAGAAGGAAAAAGTGACCAGACAAAAAGCCACTTAAAAGCCATCACAAAAATTAGGGAGTCCACTTTCAGATAAGTCTTTACACAGGTAGGATAAGTTGCAATTGACATTTTGCACAGGACTTCAGAAACAGACCTGGCTTTCATGCTGCTGTTTGAACACTAGGGAAATTGCCTGCAAAGGTCAGTGATCCCATTTCCTTTCCCCTCACGATCCTGTGCGCACACAGACCTTTACAGCCTGTCGTTGCTTTCACTGCAGTAGGCTACAATTGTCAGAGGCCTACGTATAAAACTATCATATAATATCATATAAAATAAACATGAAAAGAAATGTGCAGTTGTAAAACAACGATAAACTATCCTGACTCAGCCCTCTAAATGTGTGTGTATGCCAGATGGACGCGAATCAGGTGACGCGTTCGTCATACAGTCATTAAACATAAGAATATTTTTAGGCTAGATCATTTTAGCCCATTTTAATAACATAAGAAAGTAGACACAATTAACAGAACACATGTAGAACTTAGTTAGTTCGGCGTAGCTGCCAGTCAGGGTTGTTGTATTAATGTATCAATGTATAGTGGAATTAGACTGCAGTAACCAAAATGCCATTCTTGGCGGGTTGTTCAACTTCCGCGTTCTAACTCCTCCTTCTACTAAAATGGCGGCTTTGACAAAACCAGAAAATTTAGATTATGTAAAATGTTAATTGACGATTGATGAACCATAAAATGGAAAGTTGCTGTGTAGATATTTCGCATATGCATAAGACTTTACGCGTTGTCCACGAGAAGTGAGCAACGCTTCCAAGAACTCTGACAGGTAATTTGTGCTAACGTTAGCCTGCTAACATCAGTTTATATGAATATTTTGATACAGGAGGCTATGATCTGAACTGTTTCAGTCGTTTTGTGTGCAGCAGTTTTGTGTACCTAACGTAACATTATAGCCGTAGACAACCGGTTTTCGGCCGGGTACAGTATTTGGCTACCCACGTTTTTGAAAGCTAGGGAACGAGTGAACGAGATTCAGTACAACGATTGTTTGTGTTTTGATCTGTGTTGACAAGCTTAGTTTAGAATGGAAACTGACTTCAAAATTGGCTCAGAAACTAAAAACTATGGTATGTTGGAATCGCGCGAGATTTAAGAAATTTGAGTTATCAGAATCCAGGGAAGGCAACTTAAGATCCAGTTTATCATTGAATTGCTGTCCTATGCGTAGATGATCAAAAGTCCGGGAAGCAGCTGTTGTCACTTTGTAATCTTTGCATTTACTAGATGTCCATGAATAGGATGTGACACCTTTTCCCATGTTCCAACAGATTTTGATGTCCCTGTTATGAATCCTTGCAACGGGTATGTGCTTTGTTTTATTCATAGATTTAAATATTCCAGAGAGGGTTCTGCTGAATAGTTAGTATCAAAATGAAAAGGCAATGCAACACTTTTTTGACACAGCAAATTTGTACTTGTACTACGTGACTGTATCAAGATGGCTGACACTGACAATTGCCTTTTGCATGTCCACAAGTCTAGAATCAGCAGTAGCCTCAAACAGCACATCATTTCTATGGGTAAGAGTTGTGTGAAGCACCTAGTCATGTTTTGGGATGTACAGGATGGTACTTTTCACTGGTGCACCACGCCGTTAATTTTAGCTCTCTCTTCATCTTCTGCTTTGCTCAAACACAGGACGCAAATATTCACATATATTGTTATAAATGCATTTTAAATATCCACAGTGCATTCCGTTACTGTTTCATGTGTAACTGTTGTTTATCTCCGTTAGCACTTGCCATTGTACTCACACAGCATACCATAGCTTTTATCTCATCTTTGTAGTATCATTTTACTCAATGAAAGTTGGTCTCAGCAGCTTTGTGAATAGGTTTTAAGAGAAAACTTGTAGGAATGATTTGGGAATTTTAGTGGTAAGATAAAATTCTTTGTGAATACTGGCCCAGTTTTTTTTCTTTCCCTTTTATTCCTCCCTCTCAACTCACCCAACCCAGCGAGGAGCTGAGACTCTCCATGTCACCTGACTCATACATGTGATTTTTCCTGATTTTTCAGGAATTCCAAAATTTTTAAGACCTGAAAATTAGACCCTTGTCATTATAGCCTCTGACCCAATGCCAAAAAACAACAACCCCCAAAAAATGGCAATCGCTGTTGTGGTGGTCTGAATACAATTTCTATTTTCTAATTTTTAGCAGACAAACGTAAACGATTTTATTGTTTTTGTTATTTATTTATTTATTTTTATTTTCCATGTAGGCCTATCATAGGATATTCCTGCAGGGCCACCAGTTTACATTTATTAACTTATAGTGTTTAGCTTGTCATCTGTATGCTCTCCATAATCACACCATTAATGAATTAATAAAAAATTATGAAGAAATAAGCCATAGCCATATGTTTGGTGGATAGTTTAGTGGTAAGTAAATATTACATACCAGTTCATAGTCAATTCAAGATATGAAATTGAGTCTGAAATCTCACTTCCTTTTTGGTCCTTGGCCAATCACATCCTTGCTGGCTTAATTGAATGAAAATCTAGGACCAGGCTTCTCCTAAGCTTAGGCTAATATCGTCTTTTGCTAAGCTGCTTGTCTCGTCTCTTTACGCAACTGTGTACCTCTGACATGAAATTGAAACTGGACTTTATAATAAAACAGACAAATTATTCCCATTTAGGAATTTTCTGTACTGTACTGAAAGATGTGTTTTACCTATTTCTGTTTCTCTTTCTCCTTTCTCTCTCTCACCAGTAAAGGAAATTATCCCTTTAGGCACCCAGAGACAAACCAGTGCTGATGGCTGCCAGAGTACTGTCCTCCCTAGACTGGAGGCTCGCTCAAAGTCTCATGCCTTGACTCCCCCTCCAACCGGACCCACAAACCCAACACCCCAAGAAGAGTCTGAGTCCAGTAGCATGATGGCGCCGCCGTTTAACCGCAATGTAAACCGTTCTGATACCAACATGCATCTGAGGAGCTCTGCGAATCGGCTCAGTAGGTCTGCGAGGCACAGGGGTCTCACACCCCCCAGCATCAACAAGCAGCAGTCTCTCCCAACCAACAAGTGGAATCCTGTTAGGGTCAGTTGTGGATTTTGTGGTAGTGATTAGTTGTTGTATAATGTCATATGTGGAGCTAGAGTGTGCAGTACTTTTATGTTGTTTTGAAGTACGCCAGCAGCCAACACCTTACCAATATTGTTTGGTGTGTGTTATCTTTCTGTTTCAATAATGTTTAGCAGATGGGATCTTCCCACAGCTTCAGTAGTGAGCGTAAACGTTCTTCACCAAGGAAGACTGTCCCTGGCTGTAGACTTTCCTTTGACAGGCCCAGAAAGGACCTCCATGGAGCATCCACCAGGAAGACTGACCCAGCCACCTTTAACATGGTAAGACTTTTAATTGCTTGATTAGTTCCTTTTTTCTGCCTCTTTACCTTTGGCTACAGTCTGTTGCTACAGTATAATTGCAATTGCCAGAAACTGGTGTTGTAGCTGCGATCAAAAACATTCAGATTCCTCCTCTTTCATAATGACGGCTTTAATTTAACCTGAAACATGTCTGTCTGTCCTGTCAAATGGAAACTGCAGTACTGTAGTTATTACTTTAGGCTGAGCACCCTCATGTATTTTGGTTTCACAGGTGTTGTCAGTTTTTCTGTCACAGTATGTTTATTTAGAGAACAGGCAGACTGTAGTATAGTGTTTTGTTTTTTTGATTGTGCATTAACATATTTCAAATTTTCTTTTTTTGTCTTTCATGTTTACTGGTCTATTGTTTGTTCTGTTGTGTTTGCTTCTGCCAGGAGACACTACAGAAGATGCTAAGAGGTAAAAATTTAACCCTTACGCTTTGGTTGCCACAGAATCTTCCATCAAAAATATATCCCAATCCCGCCCCCTGGAGGACGTTGTTTTTTGCAGGGAAAAGGCAAAAGTTACCAGGAACAGGTGGCGACTGGCCACTAAATTGCCATGCGACGACTAGTTATTTTAACGATACAGAATGGGTCCGTGACACCTTGGTGTTTTGAATTTTCGAACGGGCGTTGCCGATTGATCAAAGATTCCAGAGCGCAGCGCTCTAGAATCTTTGTTATTTGACCATTTTGTGATTATTTTTCTGCTCAGGCTACAGTAACGGTTACCAACACCAGACGTTTGAAGATGTGGTAGCTAGTGTCTTTAACGTTACTTTAGCTAAATGTCATCATCAGTCCTTGGTTTGAAGCAAGCCACGGTATCTTGTTTGTCATTGAATTTTTACAATGACCCATGGAGGTTGGTCATCAACTTGCTAACTTCTTCAGCATTTAATTTTGTAACGCTAACTCTTACTATGTTATTTCGGTCAAGCATCTGTTAACGTTAGTCATCCGAACACTAAGGGATGAACAGGATTCTGCTAATGTTAGTGCCAGAGGAAAGGGGGGGGGGGCGCATCAGCTGAACTTGGTGGTTTAAATGACATGCGCAGTGACGATTACGTTAACGTGTTATATTGCTTGATATTCGATTGTGGCCTTTTGATGTTTAATGGATAACACTTTTTCCAATAAAAGAGTAAATAAAACTAGAAAAGCACTCAGAGAGCGCAGACCTCTGCCAAGGCAATATAGGGTCACAGACGCAATACAAATTCCAGATGGTGTTCCGGCTCGCCACCAAAATGTAATTATCTTTTTCTTGTCCTAATACCCACATTGACTGAGAATTTCGTCCAAATCCGTGCTGTACTTTTTGATTTATTTTGTACACAGACAGACAGCCAGACAAATTCTGGAGAAAACATAACTTCCTTGGCTGAGGAAATAAAAAAGGAAAAAGCTCCTCTTAGTTCAATATAGTGCTAACTTGACTTTGCTTGCTACAGGTGGAAATCTCAAGCAGCCTCGTTTGGTCCTGAAACGGCTTAGGGAATCTGACTTGGACAGCCCACTTGATGTTAAAAGGCCATGCTTAGACAGTGACCAGCAGACAGAAGCCCAAACTGACAAGCCTGTAAACCCTGGAACTAAATATTCCTGCTCATTTACACCAACTCCACCCAAGCCTGTTTGCACATGCTCTAACTCCCCACCGCCTCAGAAGGCTGAAGAAACAACTAGATCGACAGACGCCACACAACCTGAGTGTACGGTGACACACAAATCTACAGATTTCGAAACAACCTCACAACCTGAGTGCAGACTGGCGCACACAACCACAGATGTAAACACGACCACGCTGTCTGAGCAAAGATTGAAAAATCTGAGTGTAACCATCACACAGGCTGAAGATAAACAGGCACACACACCCATAACCACAAACTCTGAGTGTAATTTGACAAGCTCGGGTGAAAACATTACTGAATCTCAGACAAATCTGCCATCCACACCCACAGACTGTACACAACCTTACATGACACTCGGACACTCGCCCACTAATACTGTCCCGTCAGAACAGACAGACATCTCCACAACAGTGCAAACAGCTTCATCTACATCTGCAGATACCACGAGCCCTACATCTAACATGGCACACTTTTCCACAAATGTCTCTCACTCCTCCTCCAGCCTTGTTAATCCCAAACCCACTGCTCATTCCTTTCTTAACCAGGGACACACACTCAGACCATTGCAGCCTAGTCACACATTCTCTCCCCCCATCTGCTCACCCACTAATTTGATCTCTCATCCCACACACTATCAGACATCCACCAATGTGGTTTCAAGGCCTGCAGTCACACCCACAAAATCTGTGTCTCCACTCACAAAAACACCCATACCTAGAAAAGCATCTGGGTCCACAGGTTCCCACACACCCACAAATCCTGTGTCAACACTCACCAAAACCCCCATCCCTACTAACACTGTATCTGGAAAAACAAATTCCATCGCACCTGCAAAACCTCCAGTTACACTTGCCAAAACCCCCATTTCTACAGACTCTGTAACAAGGCCCACAGATTCCCACACACCAACAAGATCTATGTCTGCAGCCAGAAATGCCCCTGCCTCTGGGTCTTCATCTGCATGTACGCCTAGTCCTGTCCATCCATTTTTCCAGCCCAGACAGAGGCCTGTCCCTCCCATCAGACAGCTGGCACCCAGCCCGCCCTCTGGGCCTGCAGATGCCAAGCAGCCTCATATCTCGCCTTCTCCTGCTGCCAACTCACACGTCATTCCACCAAAGTACGTCCGGTGTGCCTTCATGGAAGGAGGAGAGGAGGGTGTTCTGATGCTGAAGGAGAAACATTCGCCAAGGGTACCTCCAAGCGTCTCCCTGTCTGAGCCATCGCCCTCCTCCTCGTCCTCTGCCTCCTCTTCCTCGTCTTTGCCAGCTGTGACTAGGAAGACTATGGCCAGGAAGCTTTTTTCTGAAGCTGACTGCCATCTTGGCCCTAAGGACACGGAGGCAGTAAGCTGCAGTCCTCCATCCAGCCCTGTCGAACCCCAGCGTCCCGCTCTCGCACCTTCAGAGGCTGACTCTCCTGGGTGTGGTCCTGTCCTAACTCCGCAGTCCCCCTCTCCACCAATGGACAACCTGGAGGAGATTCTCACCCCGGACTCTCTGCCTGCATCAGCTGGTGTGGATGTTGACATGGGCTCCCCCGAGCTCAGTCGGCATTCACTCTCCCAGTCTCCCTCACACACTGGCTCTGTGGTAGCTGTGGGGACTACAGCCACGCCGTCCGAGGCTGAAAAAGTGTTAGAGGAGCCTGGCCATATCCAGACTGAGAATTGCGCATTAAAAGTGGAACCTGACACAAGTCCATCTCAGGTTTGTTCCAACAAGGATTTGTTTAGGCAGCCTCAAGCCACAGTCCATGACTCCAGCCCTGGCCAAAGCCCTGAGGTGGTGTGGATAGACACCCTTGATGATCTGGGATTTGATACTGCGCTGGACTGCTCCCTGAGTGACACAAGCAGCAGTGAGGACGAGAAGCTGCTGTCGCTGCAGGAGATCATGGAGCGCAGTGTTCGCCCGCCCCCCACCCCTGACAAGGAGGCCCTCTCTGAGCCCAACACACCTGTGGCAGCTAAAGCTCCTGTGAGTGCTGCCTTCACCTTTGCCAGACTCCCACTCTCACTTCTTGTCCTCTTTTTCCTGTTTCTCCTTTTTCTTTCTCTTTCTTTCTTGTCTCTCTCTCTCCAATTCTTTTTTTTCTCTTTTTTCCCCATTTCCAGTCATCTCCCTATCCCACTTTGTCGTGCATGTCCTGTCCTGTCCTGTCCTGTCCATTATGGTCTATGGGAGCAGCTTTTGTTGTATTTTGCTTTGTATCTATCTGCTGTAATGCTGGCATCTTTCCACTGGTATGGTAGGTGGAGCAAATCAAAGTCAAACCTGTACACTACAACAATACACTGGATCAGATGCTGATCGAACGGAAGCAGAACGAAAAGTGAGTTCGTGCACACACACACACACACACACACACACAGGAAGAGAAGTATGGTCAGAAAAGTAGAATATGATTGGAGTTTGGGTTCTCTTCTCTGATTTCTTGTGTTTCGTTTCTTTTCTTTACTCTCTACCTACAGTAATTTTCTCTCGCACTTCCTGCATACATTTCCCTTGTTGTTTCCAGGTCAAAGGCGCTTGAGGAACAGCTGCTGCGTGGCTGTCGGGAGGACCTGTTGATGATGGTCGAGGAAGAGGAGGAGGTGGACGGGGAGAGGGAGGAGGAGATCTCTCAGGAACAGCAGTATGTCGTCTAAAAACTTGCTTTGGGAAATAGGACTTTAAAAAAAAATCAGTAGGAGTAATCCCCTCCCTGGGTTCTAATTCACTCAAACTTTGCTGGACCGGGGACCCCTCATGCAGCAGAAATATGTAATCATACAGGCTTATATCCATTTCTTCTGTTAGATGCTAGTTTGAGAACCACCGAGAAGAGAAAACAGTGCTTGAAGAATAAAATGTGTGAGTGTGAGTGTTTCTTTTGCCCTTCAGCCGCTTTGTCCAGCGGTACACCCTGACAGCTAGCACCATCAGGGACCTGCACCCAGGAGAGGAGCTCTTCTGTCTGGCCAGCTTTGGACGGCTCTTCACCCAGGACAGCCTCCATCTACCACAGGGCCTCACCCCCCAAAAACACAGCCCAGCGCTGCCTTCTGAGGTATGCATTGCCTGCCCTTGGGGTCAGCCCCAAAAATGAGTCGCACCTTAACATGGAGTTCTCCTTGATCAACAAAGTGGTAATTTTTTGTCTATGTCTGTCTGTGTCTTGTCGCTTGCTCGGTGTGTGTGTGTGTGTGTGTGTGTGTGTGGTTGCCTGTCTGAATGTCTGTCTGTCTGTGCCTTTCATAGGGCCAGTCCTAAACAAGCCCTCCTGCTGGTTCGGTCAGGCCTGCTAAAGATGGCATATGCCTCTAGTCCTTGTCAGCCAGAGGTCTCTCGCTGGCTCTTTCAGGTATCCTCTCTCTCTCTCTCTCTCTCTCTGCCAAAAAAGCTTAGAAAAAGAATAAATGAATGAAGCACAATTAATAGTGTTGATATCATGGTAATGATTATAATTTGAATGTTTTGATCGTGGCAGATGATGTCAGTGCATTCAAACCCTTGCATGTCGGCGCACATCCTGCATTCTCTGAAACACCTGGCTCTTATAGCTGGCTTAAAAATTGGTAAGTATTTGACATGGGACATGTGGGAGATAAAATGAGGTTGGATGAGAACTATGTGAGACTTTGAATCAGTTCTACCAGCAGGGTTCCCATGGGTCAGCTAGTGGAGAGTCAAAGTTAGTGGTCAATGTCAGCCAGAGTAAACGCCAGCAGAGCTGTAAGTGAATCTCCCTCCCAATGCCTTTAGGTCACCTGCTCGTTTCGCAGTCGGTGGTGTGAGTTACCATTCATGTATATGCGTGTATAGACCTCTGGCTGGACCCTGCAGGTTGACGCACGGTACACCAAGATCAGATATTTGAGAGCGGAGACAGCAGCAAAGCAGACAAAGAACACCCAAAAGAAGGAGAAAGTGTAGTCGATAGCAGCAGTCACTACTAGGCCAGGTCTACAGCCATCTCAATGGCGCTGTTATGTGAGATCTAACAAATTAAAATAAACAGTTTATAGGTTTGTGTGTGCAGCTGTGTGTAAGTACTCGATTAAAAAGAAATTTCAGTGTTAATCACAGGGTCAAACCATGGTGAACTGGGATAAGATGGTAGCAGTAAGTTGAAACGCAGATTTTTGCAGAGACTGGCACGCAAATTAAAGCTGATTATATAACTTTAACTCTGTAAAATACTTTTGTAACCTTCAGTTGAACCTGCAATATGTCCACTTATGATGCCGTGTGTGTTTACTTTCAGATTTTGGCAGGTAGGATAGGGGACTGTTGTGAATGTGATGTGCATATTTCCTTACCAGGCTCTGTTTGTCGATTGTACATCTTATCTCACTTGATTGACGTGTCACGAGTCAAACATTTTTCTCTTTTGAAGTGTAGCCATGCATACAGCATGACAGTTCATAGTCTAGTAGTTTGTTCTCCAAATCCTGTTTTGCTCATATGCTTACATGTCTGAAGTATATCCATTATTTAAAAAATAATAGACCTAATATGAAATCAATACCTGAATTCTAAACGTGCACCATTTATGCAGCATTATATTCTGTAAACAAATGTAAAACGTCAGTCTGTCATAAAAGATCACATTTTGCTATCGAAAAGATCTTATCTTTAACTTGAATGACATAAGCCTATTCAAGAAACGAAACAGCTATGCTGTAGAAGTCTGCAGTGATGTTTAGTGTCTTCCAAAGCGTTGTTTGGGCAACCTCCGTGAAGATATTTACATCGTTCAATTCAGATTTAAACAAGGATTCACACTATCATTTTTTTAAGTGAATACAACCTGCTGGTCTGGAGAAATGGGGATATCTCCCCATTTATTTAGATAGGGCCTGAACTTGTTAGCCAAAATAACTGTCCGTCACCAAGATGGCCGCAGAACTGACTTGCCTTTAAAGGACTTTGGTTCTACTTGATTCCCGGTTTTCCCACCTCTAACAATGACATTCATTGTTTGAGCATAAGTTCTGTTATGCTCAAATATGTAAACAGGAGATCTGTGAATGCATATGTATATAGCTGAGTGGAATGGTATATACTCAAAATTGTTCAAATTTTCAGTTAAAAGGAAATGTTTGCCATACATGTTTGCCTCGGTTCAAAGAATGTGATCCTGCCTCTTGTCTTTCAGGGGTGCGTTTCCCAAAAGCATAGTTGCTAATTAGTTAGCAACTTTGTTGTTTGGCACTGAGCTATTGCACTGCAACCAACAGAGTAGCTAACTTGGTTAGCAACTATGGTTTTGGGAAATGAACCACAGAGCCATATCAAGTTGTTGCTCTTGTGTGTTTCAGCAGAGGGTCAGCACCCCGAGTTCCAGGTGTGGGTGCCCAGTGTGCAGGATGTGGTGCTGGTCTTTCTCAACATGGGCGTCCCCTTTATCAGCATGTTTCCTCTAGAGATCCTGCAGCCTCCTTTCACTGAGGCCAACCTCCTGTGAGTGCTGTGCCTCACCTGGTTTTACCTGACCTTACCTGTCCTCAGGCTTTTTAGGAACTTTCCAAGTACCAAATTTATGTCGCCATATTTGAGACACATTTACTTCAAGAGCAATATTTGAGTTTGTTTCTTTTATTATTTATTTAAATCTAATTATTATTCTTATTTATTTCTTGTTATGGGTGTCTAGAGTTTATTCTTAAAAAAAAAAATGTTAACCCAAAGTTGTGAATCATATTGAACTTTCTGAAGTACACCTCCATCAAATGAAACTCATTTCTGGGAAGAAAAATCAAAATATCAAAACACAATATCATAAATCACATGATCGGAAAAGTGTAAATGTCAGATGTTTCATTTTATTGAGCTCAGTACTTAGAAACTGATTATAAAGAATCAGATCATATGACCTTTTATTGTGTAGTTTTGAGCCAAAATGAAGTGCTTAACATTGTAGTTATGTGTGGTGGTGGTAGTGATGTGCCGCCACAGTATATGGTTATATGAAATTCATGTGGTTTTTTGACACAAGGGAAGTGTGCTGATTCCAAAACTGAGCATAAGTAATTTTGAAAAATGTAGTTTTGAAAAATCTTCACTTTGGATGTTGATTTAAGACGTATGCATTCCGATATGTTTTGGCTATACTGATGTGGTGGCTAAAACTCTTGTTTACATGTAAACGAAAGGCCCAAATGGGTGAAATAAAAATGCGTTTATAGAAATATCTAGATATGTGTAAACAGGGCCTTAGAAAGTTTAGGGTATTTTAAAATCCCATTTTTAGGCTGGGAATAGACCTACAATTGGATGTGTTAAGCACATGTTAAGCAAGGACATGAAATGTATACTGTTGAAACCTAATTTACCTTTTAGAAAGGTTGAAAAGGTTGTTTCATTTTTGTTGTATAATTAAATATTAGTTGAGCAGTTGCTTTAAGTCTTAATGATGATGTAACATGATAGTCATGGCAGCTGTTGTTTTAGATGTGCTGTGGGTGTAATGTGAGTCACACTCCTTTAAAAGCTGACTGCAGCTTTTTGTCCTGTGCGTGTCATCAGGGGAAGTGCTGTGATTGGCCCTGAAGGTGCGTCGAGTGGGAGTGAACACGCCACTTTTCCAGAGCACAACTTCGACAATGTAATCAAGGTGGGGCTCATTCCCCCTCTGACTTGCGCTGGATTTCTCAGGAAATTTGTCTCACCGTTTGTCTCCTTATTCTTCGAAGTTTTGTCATGGGTTGACTGTTATGATACAATGATGTAACAACATGTATAGGAGCCACTCATTTCCAGATAAATAGACAAATTAGATGAGTGGAGAGGTGAATCAGACCCAGTGGTTGAAGTCTTTGTGGTTATGGTATTTAGCTGACATTGACTGAAATGAAAGCGTAAGGATGTGCCTGTTTATCTGAGGAGCAAGAACTGATATTTATCTGTTTTCTCCTGTGCTGGAGTCATGTTCTTGACTTGTGGTGTCGCAACATATTCTCTGTAACATATAATTCATTCTAACTTGACCTTAATCTGGTAACCCAGTGGTTCCCAAATATTCTACTGTTTCACACCCCCTGAGTCACTCTGTCCTATCAAGCACCCCCGATTGCCCTCTGCATCACAGACCTCTTATAATAATTAATATATTTGCATAAATAATACAGCACAAAGAAGTATGAACACATAATACGGTAATATTGAGTGCAATCTTTTTCCATGTTATGTTTAGAGCTGAGAACTCATTTATTTTGCGTACCTCCTACTGTTGATCTGAGTACTCCCAGAGGTACTCATACCACTTCATTAACCCATGGCCCTCTGGGTTTGGTCTCTCTCTAGTATTTGAGTGTGTGTGCAGCGTTGTGTCCGCGGGCGTACTTGGACCAGGAGTTGGTGCTGCTACTGACGCTGGTGTGTCGGCTCAGCCTGGACACTCACCTGCAGCTGCTGCCCAGCGCCAGCCTGTCCAACCTCATGCTTCACCTTATCAGCAATGTCACCGACTGGGACATACAGGTACGTACACACACCACTCACTCACTCACTCACTCACTCACTCACTCACTCACTCACTCACTCACTCACTGGTACACACACTCACTCACACACTCACTGGTACACACACTCACTCACACACTCACTGGTACACACACTCACTCACTCACTGGTACACACACTCACTCACTCACTGGTACACACACTCACTCACTCACGCACTCACTGGTACACACACTCACTCACTAGTACACACTCACAATCACACCCTCACTGCACCCCACGCACGCACTCACGCACGCACTCACTGGTACACACACACACACTCACTCACTCACTGGTACACACACACTCACTCACTCACTGGTGTACACACACACTCACTCACTCACTGGTACACACACACACTCACTCACTCACTGGTACACACACACACTCACTCACTCACTGGTACACACACTCACTCACTCACTCACTAGTACACACACACCACTCACTAGTACACACACTTACTCACTAGTACACACACTTACTCACTAGTACAAACTCACAATCACACCCTCACAGGTACACAAACGCTCACAGGTACACACATACTCACTCACTCACAGGTACAAACACAAACACACTCAGACAGAATGTTCACATTGTTCATGTCATACACCAAATGGCAAATAGTACATGATCTGCAGACAAAAGGTCGGCCACAAATTATACTATAGCATATTAGGTATATCAGAATGATCGTTCTTGTAACTACTGGGGATCGATTTATTTATTTAGATTTCCCTCTGATGTCAACAAAATCTTTGTTTGCAATGGGTTAAGACTGCAGCAGAAGGCTCTTGAAGGCAGTGTGAAGGTCTAGTTCAGACAAGTAGCTTTATTTCCATCTAGGTTAAAGTTATGTAGAAACTTCACATTTTTCCAGGTGTGTCTGTTCAATTATCACAGTTGTGTAATGATTAAATAACAGCTGTGAACACAGATTGGTCATGTTCGACACTTCAGTCTAGGCAATGATGCGTCATTGTCTGTGGTGGCCAGCTTGAACCTTTCAGTGAATATCACACCCTGTTTAACCTTCCACCTACAGTGATTTGCAAAAGATCAAAATCTGTGATTTACTGGCTTCTGACCAAAAACTACGAAACACAAACTTCACAGAACACTATTTGTCCTTAGTTTTATCTTTTAAAAAGGAAAGAAGGTTGCATCTCCTGTAACAAATCATCTTAGAACAAAGAATAAATGCATGTGCAAAATGGGGAGAGAGACGGTGTGTGTGTGTGTGTGTGTGTGTGTGTGTGTGTGGGGGGGGGAGAGGGAGAGATGACAAGTGGATGACATGAGATCTTGATACTTAACGTCATTCTTAGTCATTATAGACTCATAACAGGCTGCAAATAATCACAAATGCTAATCTTTCTGTCTAGCACTCGTGTTCATATTAGTTAGCAATCGTTAATTTGCTAGTGCGCAACTTAAGTGAACTGCAGTTAACGTGCAGATGCTTTCTGTACAGGTGTTGGAGCATCGACGTTATTTAATGGTAGGGCAGGTCCGTTTTACATTGTAGCCTATACACTGCCCAATGTTGTCCTCTTCATGAAACATTAAGTGTACACGTTCTCTACCTTTTATGTCTGCTATGAGCTTGTTTTTCCAACATCACCATAAACAGTAAAGATAACCACACAGCTTCATATCTTTCAATGTGCTTCAATAATAACACTTTGAAGATTATTAGTAGGCTACAAAACACAAGTGATATCATAGCAGAGACTTTATAAAAAAGATTAACCTTGTTGATAGGAATTTAATGAAGCAATCGAATAATCAAATTTGTCGAATTACTCGAGTAATTGGTTCAGCCCTAAAATTATGTAGAAAGTCTCTTATAATATAGTACATACATATAGTTGCGAAAGTTTGTGAACCCTCTTGGGTTACCTAGTTCTGTCAACCAGAGAAATGGAGTAGTGTTTTCCAATTGGCTGACAGGGCGTGTGTTAATTCTGTATACACCAAATCTATGAACTAACAACTATAGTAAACAAAAACAGCCATAGTATACAACGGCTGAACTTGTGAGAAACATTAGAATCAATTGCTGCAATCAGTTGTTCATTAATTCCATATAGCAGCACACCTTGGCAGCTGTTATCCCTTGCTCATCACCCGGAGAAATGAAATACTGTTTTCTGGTTGGCTGACAGGGTGTCCGTTATTCCCTGATCACGGGACATCTATGACATAGATCTGGTAAGAAAGTTTGATCACCGTTCCACATCAGTGCTCTTTTGAATGGTAACTATAACAACCATAGTAAACAATAATTGAACTTGCAAGCAACAGTGGTATCAGCTGTTATCAAGCTCACTGTGGTCAGTAACCAAAGAAAATAGTACAGCAACTGAACAGGTTAGTTTCTTTTAAAACTGAACCGGATATTTCTTTTATGTTTTAAACGCTTGCTAATTGTCTGAGTTGCAACCAGGTGATGAGCAGACTTTTGGCCTTTGGCACCTTTTGGCTGTTCTTTGCCCATGCCTCGTCCATTATTCCCCTATATCGGGACCCCTTGACCGCTGTTATCCCTAATCTCAAAATGTAAGCTGATTTTGACTGAAAGAAGAATGGACATTTTGTCAAAGTTGTGCAAATCTGATTTGCAGTTATCAGGAGCCCTGGCTTGAGTTTATTCCTGCCAAACAAGATTCAACCAGTGATAAATCTGAAAGTGTCAGTCACTTTTACACACAGTCATTTTGGATGGGTTATTGATGTTTTTAAACAAAGACACGAAATGCAACAATTTCTTTTGTGCCGTTAGCTTCAACACATTGTCCATACTCTGTCTGTACTGATGACCTGAAAAGTGTTGAGCATAGACAGAGTGAGTAAAATGATGAGTATCAGATGACATTTTATGACCAACACTTGAACACTAGTAGAAAAGCAGGTAACTCACAGAGGTTCACAAACACTCACACAGCATAGTATATATAACAGCCAAAATGTATGTGAACTCTTACAGGACCGTTGGAAAGTCATTCCAGATGCCTGAAGTAAAATGCTGAATGTTATGAACTTTTTGTTCTGCTGTCTCAGGTGTGATAAATTAACGTGGCGCTATGCATAATTATCAGGCATTACTAGTTGAGGAGTTTAGTGAAGTATTCATGAGAGATCAGATCAGACTTGCTCTGTGCGGTGGCAAGTTATGTTTGATAGTCTTTGAAACCAGGCATGTTGCCACAGTATCACAGATCGCCTCTGGACAAATTACTCAATGATAATTCTGGAAATATAGTTAAAGAATTTACTGTTCTTTTAATTCACATGAAAGCAAATTGCTTATATTGGCCAATATTGTCCCCCCGTGGGGACCCGGGGTAGAATAGGTCCCCAGCACCCCCTTGCTGATCGTAAGAGGCGACAAATGGGGCGACTTGTTTGTCGTGAGTTGCGACCCGTGTCGGTGGAGGACGAATGCCTGGCACTTGAGGAGTGTGGCTTGTTGCGACTTCCGTACGTCCAACACAGTGCTTTGGCTCCTACTTCACCTAGACGGGAGGTTGGAAGGGCCCGATCCAACCAATCGGCTGGTCAAGCTTTGGCTGAGGGTCAATCGAGTGATGCGACACCTTTTGTTTAATTCGCTCGAGTATACCGTCGATGTATCCTTGTTGCACATCTGGTGGAGTACCGCAGCTCTGTGCATCCCCTAGTTGGGCTCCGAGGAGGGTGAGGAGCAGAGACGATGAATTTTTCACTACAAATATGGCTACTAATCAACCCCATAAAAAAAGATTACTGGACCGAGACTCGGATGGCGCTTTGGATACGGCTTTTGTTTTCCCCTCCAAAACGAATAACTGGCCTAAATTTATAGTTTTGGAATCTGTGACGCCAGACGTGCCCCTCACTAAGTTGTCCCCTTTTGCGATTCAAAAAGGAATTTCAGGAATAGCAGGGACTGTCAAGGATGTTAAAAAAATGATGTCTGGTCAAGTTCTAGTTGAATGCTCTAAAAAGTCCCATGCTGACAACCTACTGCACTGCAACAGTTTGGGTGGAGTCCCAGTGCGGACCTTCCCTCATCCCCATCTGAACAGCTGCAAAGGTGTAATCCGCACTAGAGATCTCCATGATATGGACGAGGCTGATATAGCCACAGAATTAAAAGATCAAGGAGTGACTCACGTGAAGAGGATAACTCTCAAAAGGGAGGATAAAATTATTAAAACGGGTACTTATATCCTGACCTTTAACCTGCATGACCTTCCTGAAAGACTCCTGGTTGGATATTTGAGTGTACCAGTGGATAAGTACGTCCCTAACCCTTTGAGGTGTTTTAAATGTCAGAAATTTGGCCATGGCTCTGCCAGTTGTAAAAATAAACCAGTTTGCTGTACGTGTGGAGAAGATGGGCATGAACTGATTTGTACAAGACCACCCAAGTGCTGCAATTGCCAAGGGAACCATGCGGCCTCATCGAGGGTTTGCCCAGTCTGGATCAAAGAGCAAGAAATTCAAAGAGTTAGGGTCATGAAGAAGATGAGTTATCCGCAAGCAAGAAGAGAAGTGGAAGGGTTCCCTGCGTATAAGTTCCAGCAGTCCTTTGTCTCTGTTGTAAAGCCCCCCGCGAGGACAGTTGACTGTCAAACGGACTTTACCTGGATGAATAGAGATAAGCCACAGCTAATCAACGCAAATAAATCCTCCTGTACCTCCAGTAGACCAAAAACAAGCTCCCAGTCTTCTGCCAGTCAAACTTCAGTCATGCTGGAACCATCCCAACCGGCCAAAGAGAAAAAGAAATCTAGTATTAATTCTTCCCAACCTAAATCGAGCCAAGATCTAGTCAAATCAAATCAAGCCAAGAGTGGAAATCCTATGGATGTGGAAGTGAGGGAACCCTCAACCCATCGTAGCCGAAGCTACTCTCCCAAAAGTAGGAGCAAAGGCCCTGTTCCAATCTTCCCCACATGACCATAACTAGTCATATTATTCAATGGAACTGTCGTGGTATTAAGGCCAATTTTTCTGAGCTGCAGCAACTAGCTGCTCTCTTTAATCCCCTTGCTTTCTGCCTTCAAGAGACACACCTACTTCCAAGCCATACTGTGACTCTAAAGAATTACTCAATGTTCAATGTTTATGGGCCGAATGTTCAGCGTCCCTCTGGTGGGGCAGCTATTTTAGTGCGAAATGACCTGATTCATAGTCATCTTGTTGTCACTACCCATCTACAAGTGGTTGCAGTACGGTTGACACTTCATAAAGTGATTACCTTGTGTTCTGTCTATATTCCACCTGCCGTCGCGGTAACTTTGCAGGACCTGGACATTTTACTGGCACAACTGCCTCCCCCGTATATATTTTTAGGGGATTTTAACGCTCATAATCCTGCATGGGAGGAACCTACTCTAACTCTAAAGGCAAGGTTATGGAGGACTTCATTGCTGCTACTGACATATGCCTGTGGAATGATGGATCTTCTACATATTTACATCCAGGCCATGGCACATACTCAGCGATTGATCTATCCATGTGTGATCCTGACCTCTTTCTCGACTTCTCCTGGCGACCACTGGATGACTTATGTGGGAGTGATCATTTCCCCCTGATCATGTCCTCCATTGGCACAGATACACAGTTGAGACCTCCAAGGTGGCAACTTCAAAGGGCAGACTGGAGTCTCTTTCAGTACCGCTGTGATATCCAATTGGGTCGCATGCCCCTAGATATTGACAATCCAGCTGATCACTTTACTAAAACGTTGATCTCTATTGCAGAGGAAGCTGTCCCAAAAACCTCAGGGAAGCCCCACCACAGATCTAACCCGTGGTTTAATGATGACTGTAAAAAGGCCATTCATGCCCGGAAAAAGGCAGAGAGGGTGTTCAACAAGCACCCAACAGCAGCGAATCTCACGAGATTGAAAATATCACGGGCCCAAGCACGTAGGACTATCAATGCTGCAAAATCTCAAAGCTGGAGAGAGTACGTTTCGAGCCTTACAGGAGATGTATCCTCAAAAAAGGTCTGGAGTTTTATTAGAAAGATGAAGAGCAAAGGGGGAACTGCCAGAGTTCAACATCTACAATGTCACACAGGTCTTTTGACATCTAAGGAAGACATAGCGGAGGAACTTGCAGAGGCATTCGAGAAGAATTCCTCTGTGGAAAATTGCAACCCAGACTTCCAAACCGTGCGCAGAAAGGAGGAGGCAAGAGCCCTGAATTTCTCCTCAGACAACGCAGAACCGTACAACCAGCCATTCTGTATGGATGAACTCCTCTGTGCAATAAGAAACTGTCATGACACTGCTGTGGGCCCTGATATGATTCATTACCAGTTCTTGAAACATTTACCATCCAGTGTGTTACCCCGTCTACTCGCAATGTTTAATGTTATTTGGGAGTCAGGGACAATACCTGAGTCCTGGAAGAAAGCCTTTATCATTCCCATTCCAAAACCTGGTAAGGATCATACCGACCCCACCAACTACCGTCCTATAGCTCTAACCAGCTGCCTATGTAAAACCTTGGAACGAATGGTGAATAAAAGACTTGTGTGGATGCTTGAATCAGACCGGCTTTTAAGTGACTTCCAATGTGGTTTCAGGCGAGGAAGGAGCACTATGGACCATCTTGTTAGATTGGAGGCCTATATACGGGACGCTTTTGTCAGAAAGGAACATGCAATTGCAGTGTTTTTTGACCTTGAAAAGGCATATGATACCACTTGGAAATATGGAATTTTAAGGGACTTGCACTACATGGGGTTCAGAGGTCGTCTGCCCATTTTTATCTCTAATTTTTTGTCCAATAGATTTTTTCAAGTTCAATTAGGTACTACCTTTTCAAGGCCACGCTTGCAAGAACAAGGAGTTCCTCAGGGAAGCATCCTCTCAGTCACCCTTTTCAGTATTAAAATCAATAGTATTGCGAAGGAAATCAACCCAAATCTTTTCTGCAGCCTGTATGTTGACGACCTCTGTATTTGTTATAGAGGGAAATATATGGGTATAATCGAAAGGCAACTTCAGCTCTGCATAAATAAGATCAGCACTTGGTCCACTGACAATGGCTTCAAATTCTCTAAGTCCAAGACTGTGTGCACCCATTTTTGCCAACTTCGGGCTCTACATCATGACCCACTATTGTATCTGGAAGGCGCTGCAATCCCGGTTGCACAAGAGGTTAAATTCCTTGGTCTATTACTTGACAATAAACTGTCCTTTATTCCTCACATGAAGACATTAAAAAAGAGATGTATTAAAACTTTGGACATTTTAAAAGTACTGGCAAAGACGAAGTGGGGGGCTGAGTGGACTGTACTGCTGCGCCTGTATAGGGCGCTTGTCAGGTCCCGTTTGGATTATGGCAGTATTGTCTATGGGTCAGCAAGAGCTTCCTACATTAAAATGCTGGATACTGTCCATCACCAGGGTTTGAGACTGGCCCTAGGGGCCTTTAGAACCTCCCCAGTGCAGAGTCTTTATGTAGAAGCGAGAGAACCATCCCTTCAATTGCGACGCCTGAAACTTTCACTTCAATATGCGATCAAAGTCAAAGGGAACAGGAATAACCCTGCATACCCCACCATCTTCCAACCTCAGTATTTGGACTTTTATGAGGCCAGACCACGGTCTATCAGACCTTTTGGACTGAGAATTAAACCCCTCCTGGAGGATCTGAGTATTGATATGGATGGAGTAACGTCCTTTCCCCTTTGTTCAATTCCCCCTTGGGACCTGAGACAGCCTGTAATTGTGCATGACCTGAGTCATAGGAAGAAATCTAGCACACACCCGACCGAGTACAGCAGTTGCTTTCTTGATGTGAGACAGCGATTCCCTTTGCACACTCCGATCTATACCGATGGCTCGAAGACCGATACTTGTGTGTCCTCAGCAATGGTAGTCGCCTCTGCTCAGTATGGAATACGCATCCCAAATCTGTGTTCTGTTTTTACAGCCGAAGCCCGAGCCTTGCTCTTAAGCCTTGAGTACATTGAAGAGTTCAAACTCCAAAAGTCCTTGATTTGTACGGACTCCAGATCATGCCTTCAGGCATTGGAGTTTGTAAAGACTGACCACCCCTCATTGTTGACATACTTCGCAAGGTTGCCTACTTGACTAAACTCAACGTGGACATTATTTTTTGTTGGGTCCCTGGCCATGTGGGCTTGCCTGGTAATGAAAAGGCAGATAATGCTGCTAGAGAAGCCCTGAATAGAGAGATTGCTGAATGCCACATCCCTGTCTCTGATATTGCACCTGTTCTTTGTTCTTACATAAGTGACAAATGGCAGGCTGACTGGACTAACTGTGTGGGCAACAAGCTGCGCGAACTGTGCACTACGGTGAAACATGGGACTATTCAGTCATTTTCATGCAGATATGACCAAGTTGTCTATACAAGGTGTAGAATTGGACATTCTAGATACACCCATGGGTTTCTGCTGACTGGAGGGGAACCTCCACTTTGCGATCTTTGTGGTGCTCTGTTGTCAATCAAGCACATTTTTTCATGCCCTGCTCTTGGAATACAAAGGCGGAAGTTTTTTAAAGAAAGTACCATGATAGATATTTTTACCAAGGTCCCACCTCTGAAGGTTTTGAACTTTTTGAAGTGCATTAATGTAAACAAATGTATTTAATGTATTTATTTACTTCTTTGTTTGTTTGTTGGTTTTAATTTTGAGTAATATTTTTCACCTGTATTGGCCATGACATAACCATAGTTGCTTAATTGGCCATAAATGTGAACAACCAACCAACCTTGGCCAATATTGTCAGCAAGATTTAGTGCTCAGTGTGAGAAAAAGAAGAAGAAAAAAAACCCATCTTTTTGTACTTACTAAAGCAAACAAAAGTAATTAAACTAATTCTTCTAATAGTGTAATAGTAATAATGATCCAGCTCTGCACTTGTGGAATTGCAACAGTGGAATTACCCTGTGTTAGCATGTGTTGCAGTAGCATGCCAAATCATAGGACATGTTCATAGTTTCTTCATTGTCCTTTTGCAGTTAAAACTATCATTTTTAAGCATATACCTTTTTTTTTAAATACCAATTCTCTGACTTTCTTGAAAGTATTTAAAATCTGTATTCTCTTGCCTTCCCTATGTTGAAAAATGACCAGATCATTAACTTACATTAAATATATTACAAATTATATAAAAAAAATATATATATATATATAAATTAAAATATATATGTCTGTATAGCATACATAAAATACATATATACTTTTCCCCCACCTTTATTTATCTATCTCTCTCTCTCTCTCACACACACACACACACACACACACACACACACACACACACACACACACACACACACACGCACGCACGATTGGAAATAGACATGATTACTGAATCTTTTCTGCCACCGTCTGCAGATGCCACTGGTGTGCCAGGCTCTGACTGATCTGACTGACGATCATCACAACCTCAGACGCCTGGTGCAGTTACTGCCTCCCAGCAACCGGGGAAGGTGAGGTTTGGGACACACACACACACACCTTGTATGTATTCTAGACATATGTTGATTCCTAAAAAAATACATGTAGACACACTATGCAAAATACACTGACACACAGCATCAGTATTAAACTCTCAAATTAGCAGCATAATACGCTGTAGTGCCAGTGTGGTGTCTTCTGGGTTTGCGTGTCTCAGCATGTTTTCAGTGTATTTGGCAAGTTTGAACTGTGCTGAAAGTTTGCTTTGGAATCCACAGGAACCTCAGGAGACACCTGAGCTTGTCAATCATCTCCAAGCTGCTAAATCAAAGGTGCACATACAAGCCTGCCAGCCCAGAGTTTCAGGTAACTGCCAAAATGGAATTGTGTTCAAATATTTTTTCTAAATCTAATTGCTAATGTGCAGTGAATTATTGTTTGTAGATTATTTGTATGTGTTGAAAGTAGACTGTTGTTGTGTGTATGTGTATGTGTCAGTGTGAGTTGAAAGTAGATGATCGTTGTTGTTTTGTGTGTGTGTGTGTGTGTGTGTGTGTGTTTGTGTCTGTGTCTGTGTCTGTGTGTGTGTTGTAACTAGAATTGCTAAACTATTATCATTATTATCATATTTTATAATATATTATGTTTCTACAGCTGTCTGACCTTCGCCGTTATGTGCCACACATGACACCCTCAGTGTTAAAAAAGCACATCTTAGGACGAGCACGTGAGCAGGACGAGGCTTTGCTGGACCAGCAGGTGAGGAACGAGTTAAAGACAAGGGAGGTTGTCCGTGCCATTCTGATATGTGTCACTCTGATGCCAGGTTTGCACTCCATTTCCTTACAATTGCATAAACAAGAAATGCAACACTTGATCAAACCTCTTGACCACTAGGTGGCAATATCTACAAGCCTACAAATGTACAAAAGATAGACCTTGAATCAGTACTCATCGGTGGTCTGCTGAGAGAGCTTTATGAAAAAAAGTCAATGAAATAATCAAGTTCTAATGTGTTTCATGCATTTTGCATTTCTGCAGGCATATTACCTCTGTTATAGCCTTCTGGATTTGACCAATGAAGCTTCCAATTATGAGTTTTTGCGCCCAGACCAGAAGGTGGGTTTATATGCATAGATGGCTTTCTGTATTTGTTTTGCTTACTTTGTGCTTTACACATTTTTTTGTGTGTGTGTGTACTTAATGATAGGCTTCACTGCTACAGCTCTTGTTAAATGGCAGTTTTGACTTGCACATCCTTGTGTGCTATGTGACATTTATTGGATTTATACCCTTTAGTCCATTGCTCTTATTGTGTGGTCCGACCATTCACTGTTTTGTTGTTGCAGTTCTGTCTTTTCACTATTACATGCACTGCCGAGGTCAGTCACGAGTCTTCAGACAGGAGTGGAAGTGTTTAATTCTGTAGCTGTTTGTGACAGTGGACCCATTTGGTTTGCTGTAAGGCCTCAATAATGAAGGCTTGTTGTCCTACCC
Organism: Tenualosa ilisha; assembly: GCA_015244755.2. Taxonomy (NCBI): domain Eukaryota; kingdom Metazoa; phylum Chordata; class Actinopteri; order Clupeiformes; family Clupeidae; genus Tenualosa; species Tenualosa ilisha. The sequence goes on along the minus strand of PYXC01002777.1, from coordinate 664,973 downwards.
TTTCACAGAGGAATAGACCATCTCATTTGTTTCTCTCTTGTAAAGAGAGGTTAATTCACTCCAAAAGAGATGTTCATTCAGTATGAGTGTATGTCTGTTGGGTGTGAGTGAGTGTGTGAAAGAGAGAGATGGACAAAGACAGTCTGTTTGAAAGTGTTTGGGGACTGACCCTGGCTTCCTAATTCTCCTTGTAGAACCAGCTGAAGCTGCTGTCTGCCCAACTAGAGAAATATGTAAAGTCTGATATCCGCGAAAGTGAGAAGTGTCTTTACAGGAGTAAGGTAAGTAGTAGGTTGGCTGTGGTCACAGGTCTGGCAAAAAACCCAAAACGCTGTGCTGTAACACAGTGCTTTGCAGTGCTAAAAGAGACTGCAGGTGTGAATAACTATCCACGATCACTCTGTTATAGGTAAAGGACTATGTTGCAAGGATATACACAAGGTGGCAGGTTCTATTGCAGAGAACACGACCAGCACAGGTACTGGAATAAGGAATGAATAAATCAGTTTACTTTTGGAAAGAGTACAGTACATAAATTCCAAATAAATGAACACAGTTTAGCAAAGGAATAAGGTTTACTGCAGTTAAAACATGCATTGTTTCAATAAATAATGTTGCAAGGCAGTTCATTACAATGTTAATTATTAATTAATTAATAATTTTTTTTTGTATTTTTTTTGTTTGTTTGTTTTTTTCCTCTTATTTTCCAGGGAAAGCTGTATGACTTCTGGGAGCCTCTGTCTGAGGATGCTCTGAGTAGCAGCGAGGAGGGACAGCAAGACCAAAGAGGGCCTCAGTCGCACAAGGAGGTGCATCAGAAGTGCGAGGAGGCGCTGCAGGGCCAGAGAACACCTCAAGAAAAACGGCAACAGAAGCAGCATAACGCCGGGGAGCCTGAGGAGCATTTGGCCCAGGATGAGACAAATGATTTGGCTGCAGGGGGGTTGGAGTCTGCAGAGGAGGGAATGAGAGATGACAGCTCAGGAGACGAGACTGTGATTGAGGATGTCACCATGATGGAGGAGCAGCCAGAGAAAGAGGAGCCAAATGGGAAGAAGAATCTGTCAAAGGAGGATGAGGTTGATGAGGCAGTGGAGCCCCCAGCAGGAGGGGAGGGGGTGTCAGTGCGAGAGGAGGAGACAAACAAGAGGAACAGACTGGAAACTGTCAAAGCACAGGGCAAGGTGGAGGAGGAGAACACATCAGAAGAAAAGGAGGAGAGAGGAGAGATGCCAGTGATGCAGGACAAGAAGCTCGCCATGGAGAGAGGCTCAACCAGAGAGGATGGGCTGACGGCTAAAGAACTAGTGACGGACAAGGTCCTTGCGATGGAGGAGGAGTCATCTACTGCCAAGGGACGGCTTGCGGAGGAGGCGCAATTGGAGGAGGCCGAGATGGAAGTGGAGCTGCCGCAGGAGCAGGAGCAAGCAATTGAGGTCAGGATGGAGGCGGGGGAGCAGCAGGTGCTGAGCAGCAGAGAAGGCCAGCAGGCAGAGGTTGAGATTAAGGAGATGGACACCGAGTCTCCAGAGCAGGATGGGCCAAATACAGAGGTGCCAATGGCCGAGGGAAAGCAGGAGTAGGGGAAAGATCAATGGAGGACAAGAGACGGGTGGATGAAAATCAGATGATGGACAAAGACACCTTCAGGGCCATCGTCAGTCATTCCTAGGGTTTTTAAAAATTATTATTATTATTATTTAGGTGTGTTAACTAGAATGGGAAACTCAGGGAGATCTCCTCTCTTCTCTCCTCTGTGGAGAATAACAGAGATGTTGGTTTCATTTACACAGAAGGTTAAATGTGACTGTTTTCAAATGATTGATCTATTGTTTATTATGGTTGTTTATACAAACCTGACTGTAATTAATGTATAAAAAACACCAGCAAGATGATTATGTTTTATGTATCGGAAGAGTTGTACTTTCAAACTTAAGTCTTTATTTTGAATCTGTTAAGTGAATTTATAGAATAAAAAATATATATTGTTTACTGAAGTCTTTGAATGAATGTAACGTCTGCCGTAAAAGGAACCTCTTGGTCTGTGTATGAGGTGCGTAAAACCGCCAGGGGGCATCAAAGGCACACAAATACTGCACTTCAGAAGCGCAACATTCACTTCAAGTACCCAACTGCGTAATGATCTACTTCATTTAATGAACATTATAGTACATTTATTAAAATGAACACGAGCTAGCTACACCTGAAGTTATCCCTCTGTTTATTCAACTTTTGTTCTGTAGTAGTGTTAATACGCCTTTGATATTTTTAAGAGGCACGTAAACCACCTTTCCAGTATTTACGATTGATGAAAGCGAAACGTTTTGGAAAGTCATAGCAGCCTTTTACTTAAAGCTGATATTTAATTGGTCTTGTTTCTCAATCTGACGCTGTAAATAAGATACGACCAATGAGGTGAGCTTGTGTCCTTACTCTATTGAGTATGCATGTAATGGGCGTGTTTACGATACGCTACAAAAAAATCTTACTTCTTCGCTAGCGTAGCCTACTGTCATTGATAGGCGGATGAGGCTATCCCAAGAGACTTGCTGCACATCGGATACGTGGACTTAAGTGCCTCACATTTGTAAGGTAATGATTTGCTCAGCTTCCATTTGGCGTGTAGCTGTGCCTGGATCGTGATTATTCAACTCTGCTATGACTCGTGCGCCTACTTCGACTTCACTTGTTTTCATGAGAAGGAACATGCGTTCACCTAAGAGCCAATGGTAAATGTTTTTACTTTATCAAAAAACAAATAGTCCATGGTCGAATCAAAGGCAAATTATCTGTGAAGTTAGCCTTCTAGGAAATATATGTAGACTTGGTGTACTCAAAATTTGACAGGGGAGTAAATTACTTAAAATCCCGAAAGCGAAAGCCGCGCTGGTTAATCATTTCCATGATCTGATTGTTAATCATTAGGCTAAGTACGCCTTTTTAAATGCCTTATGATCGGTAAAAGACTTGGTTTTGGTTTCTCGTAAGACACTGTAATAAAGTAGGTTGGGCTTCAGTTTTCTTGGTCATTTAAAAAGGTTCCTCATAGTCATCTTCTTGGTGGCATACCTGCAGGTACAGTCTGACAGTGCTACTAAAACCTTCTGGAATAACCGCTTTATATGATGGTCTGTGAGAATGGCCTGTTATGTTCAATGTTGTGTTATGTTTTTCCATATCTGGAGCACGTTTTGAGTGCTGGTGTTCCCATATAGGCTAGTCACCGAGTTTGTCCTCATTGTCTGCTAAACTCAAGATCAAAGTTCCCCGAACTAATGGGAGACAGGTAGTGTTTCTAAGATTAAGGCTATTTGTCATGGACTTGGTGGTCAGCTCAAATCTTTGTTCCTTGTATAACAAAAAGCTCTTGTCGGAGTGCTTACATTTGACACAAACATCTAATTTTATTATCTACAATTTAAACATTTCATGTATGAAAGCACAGGCAACTCTGACGAGTCTGCTTGCATTTGGCTTTGATATGTCATGAGCACAATGCACTATTCATGAGAAGGCTCATATGCTCCCTAACAACATGGTCCATTAGCCTTCTCTATGTGAACAGCTGATGAAATTAACACAGGAAGGTGCTTGATTGATTGAAAAACGCACTGTACAGAACCCAAAGGCAGAATCATAATACTTCTGCTCTTTGTTAATATGGCCTCCCTCAGCTTGAAATCCATTTCCCAGATTCTATATCTTTTGCTCAGAGGCCCACACAGTCTCTCAGTGTGGGCACTGCACACATAAGGTCATTCACTGATGCTGCACACGACATTGATGACTCCCCCTCTGTTCAGCGAGCACAGAGCACTCCACAAGGTTCTTTTACATGGCCTGCGTAAAAGAAATGCGTGTGTGTGATAGAGAGGTTGAATGCCAAATGGCTCAATCAGTACTTGTTTGCTCTAAACAGTCTGTTTAAAGCAGCATTTGTATGTAGAATTTTTAGAGATATCCCTCCCTGTTTGCCAGACCTACTGTTGAGTTCTCCTCTGGAGTACAGTACAAGAGCATCCAGTCACCCCTTCACAAGGGTACACTTCCACTGCTGCCCTCAAGGCTGCTATTGACTCAGCTGTGATGCTAAAGGATTTAGTGGGAGACAGTCAGAACTAATTGTATTGTTCGGCTAATATTTATGCCAAGGATCTTTAGTCTATACTCATGATCCAGGGCTGTGGAGAGAAAGGGTACGAATGAGATTGAGGTTTTATTTGTTAAGAATGTTGTGACTGTCACAGATATTTTTTTTTTTTTTTTTTTGGATTATTTTTGGATTTTGCTATGTATTTGTTCAAGACTCCACCACCAGCTGTGAAAATGGCAGCATTAATCAGGCTGAGGGGAAAAAAGACATTATACCATTCTGAAAGGAAGATATTTCCTTTGATGTGAGACCTCTGGATTGACATCACACACAACGATCTGTTTTATTTTTAACTGCGTTTGAGCAAACTCAGCCTGACAGCAGATTCAAAGGGCTGGCTCTCTATGTGACAGTGATTCGATTGGGAATGAGTTAGATACCATGAAGGAGGTGAGTTGGTAGGTGAGTGTGAGTGTTTTAGGAACAAATGCAAATGTATTTGAGGTACTTTCAAAGAGAGATTGATTTCTGCAACCCTTCTGTGAGGCACAGGGTACAGTTTTGACCTTTATGTTGTTGGGGGATACAATTGAGATGTGAGGGAATGTAAAATGCACATCAGGGGTGGCCAAATTGGTGGCCCGTGGGCTCCCCTATGCTCTCTTTCATGCGGCCCGCCATGAAGTCAAAAAATAGCATGTAATGTGGCCCATTGTTACATTAATCAATTATTATATGTCCATCGTACATCATAGTTTCAGTACTGGTGACAATTTTGTCAATAATATCATTAAACAGTGTTGCATTAGATGGCCTCCAGTCACTCTTTCACTTAAAACTGGTTAAAAACAAAGCTCTTGATTTTACATTGGCCCTTGGCAGGTTAGATTTTTCAGGATGTGGCCGGCAAACAGAAAAGTTTGGCCACCCCTACATTCGTGAAAAGTGTCCTTGCAAGTTCTGTTTAGACACAGAGAGAGAGAGAAAGGTCAGAGCGTGTGCTTTATCCTCGAGGTTAATCATTTTTCAAAGGTAAAGCCCCTGTGTGGATGATAGTCTTGTACCATAGGGTCTTTTTTGACAAGAGCCTTTCACATTAAGAGACAGCTGAGCGAAATCAGTTAAGTGAAGATTTAAATAATGACTAAAATGGGTACTTAGGGGCCAGCTTTGTAGAGAGGGACTTGCTTGCTTGATGAACAGTATCACAGGAATGCTTTGTCAGATAGCCTGATTTATCTGACCTTCTTTTCTCTTTTCTTCCAGTTTGTTGAACATTCCCCTGGCTCATTTAGGCCGAGGAAACAGACTTTCAGTACACTTAATGGGACTTAGTAGTCCGCCAGCACAGAATGATCACTCAGTAGCTGGTAGTTCCAGGACAGAGAGGAAAAGCATCAGAGAAATGAGTGGGTAGCCTGATGAAAAAGAGAGAGAGAGAGAGTGGGAGGTTGAAAGCAGGGGACAGCTCTGCTCTCAAGGGTACATCTCCTGAGGCCACCGGGAGAGATTTACCCATGATGCTCCTTGGCTGGCTTTCCATCCCAATCCTCTGTGTCCGTGCAGCTGTGGCATCTAGGCTGTTGTCATGGCATCAGTGAGTTGGGCACACGGCTGTGGTGCCGCGTGCAGTGAGATGCCACTGCCAGTATTTATCCTGATGTGTCATGTTGAGTGAAAGATGTGAAAATGAGTTAGTGCCTGGGTGTGTGTCAGTATTTTTCCGTTTATGTATGTGTAGTGTGTGTGTGTGTTTGTGATGGAAAGCAGCTCTTCTCTTATTTATGAAGGTGTGTGCGTGTGTGTGTGTGTGTGTGTGTGTATGTGTGCATGCAGGACTGTGTGTATGAGAGAGTGACTAAAGTGTGTGGGGACTGCTTGGGGGGAGGAGAAACTGTGTTCCCTCTAGTGCATGCGTTTGTTTAAGAGAGACGAGAGGGAGAGTGTGAGTGTTTATATTAGAGAAGGCAGGCAAAAAATTACACTGTTTAGACAAGATGGAGAGTGAATGCACAGAAGACAGGCGGCAGAGCAAGGCAGAAAGAGGGAGAAGAGCAACTGAGCATTAAGTGTGTGTGTGTGTGTGTGTGTGTGTGTGTGTGTGTGTGTGTGTGTGTGTGTGTGTGTGTGTGTGTGTGTGTGTGTGTGTGTGTGTGTGTGTGTGTGTGTGTGTGTGTGTGTGTGTGAGAGAGAGAGAGAGACAGCTGGGAGGGCAGATGTAACGGATGCAAGCTAGCCTAGCTGAGTGACGTGTAGAACGTTGGTAAATCTTCCTCTCGACACTTCGAGACCCTCCGTTTCAGTTGACTGGGAGCCTGGGCTTTTTGGTCAACTGGCCTCGTTGTGAGGTCGTGGGTTTGACCCCCGGCTGGATGATCCCTGTTACACAGAGAAGACTCTCTCAAGCCTGTGCTTTGGTGAGATGCGCTGGTCAGAGGCTTTGTCTTACTCCTTCTCCCTCTCTTACGGCATGTGGCCGGCAGTCCACTGGGTGTCCGTGGACAGAGGAGAGATGACTTGGCAGCATATGAATGAGTCACAAGTCCAACAAATGACGTGCCTGCAGTGAGACATTACTCCTGCTATACTGAGATATGAGCCTCGACACCTCTTTTTGGGTGAAGTTTATTGTGGCTCCAAGGTATCTGTGTTGAGTGATCTCTGGGTTTATTTATAGAGATGGATGGATGGACTATTGCCACACAACTGTTCCTATCTTATCTGCCAATGTATTGACCTGGATGATGGGGCTTGGTTGTTATTGGTGTGGTTGTATAGTGAGTTGATCTTTCAATAAAGGTTGGTCACTGATAGAAGGCCTACATGATCAACAGGTGGACTAAAGGGTGTTTTTTATTTTTGTTGTTTTTATAATTTCTGAGGAATACAGATGCTTTGTTTGCCATCTGGTGTTAAAGACGATTTACAGTAATTTCAAGAATATAATCCACTTAATGTATAAACCTCAGGTCAGTGTTTTATACAAACTAAAAAACATATCTTGAACTCACCCATGTATTAACCTCAGTTTACGAAACATTACCCATTGACTCAGAAGCAGACCATGATTTCAAAGTAGAATGATGAAATGATGATGCCCTCACCCATGCATTAACCTCATAGATAGTTCAGTTTTGCAAAATCAATGTGTTAATCTCAGTTGATAATCGTGAAATTACGATGTTTTTATTATTCTGATTATTTTGGTTTCACTCTTGGTATGTTGACAGGATTGTTGTGGGGATTAGCTTGTATGATTTCTGAGCATTCAGAAGTGACAGGCTGACATTTAGCTATTCCCACTGAGAATTTCTGAGAGATTCAGAAAATAACTCTCAGAGCACATGAAGGTGAAATCAATTGGTCAGTTGGTCAGTCCTTGGATTTTTCACCTCTTAGGGGAAAATCCAGTAAGGCTTTGGTTGCCTTTTTCTTCATGAGAAGAATATTATGCATATTATTCTGAAGCATTATTGTGCACTTATCAGGCATATTCTTAATCAGCAAATTTAGGTTTAAAACAAGAATTGACATCCAACATTTGATTTTTTACTTAAATAATTGACACACATTGAAGAGCATCCTTAAAAAAACCCCACTTTGAATCCACATTTTTATGCAGGCTCTGGTATAGCCCACAAAAAATCAGTTCAGAGTTTTTTTTTTTTTTTTATTCTCAGTGGTTATCAAATCACTGTGAATGGTACTTGTCAGGCACTTTACAACATGTCTAGTGTAAGAGTCATAGAAGAGGAAACCTTGGACCTCTCAGGGTTCGTACTCTCCTCTTCTCCCCTCTCTGCTCCTTCTCTCCTCTCATCTCCTCATGTTAGAGCCTCTTGATCAGTGCAATAGTCTGGGCGGATGAAGAGGAGGATTAGACACCAAATTGGTCAGAGTAATTTGACATGGTGCCGTTGCAACCAAGAGACTTTGATCTTAGTTTCCCTTTCTTTCTCTGTACAGAGAGAGAGAGAGAGAGAGGGAGAGAAAGAAAGTGTGTGTGTGTGTGTGTGTGTGTGTGTGTGTGTGTGTGTGTGTGTGTGTGTGTGTGTGTGTGTGTGTGTGGAGGAGAGGAGAGGAGAGGTCCTAATCTCATCAGCAGCCATCAGTTGCCTCTTAAGACTCCTGTGTGGATTACATTGGAGAGGAGAGGGGATGGATGCTGAGATTTTATAACGATTCTCAGCTTCTTGAGTTGTTTAAAAGATGTGTATGATTTTTTTTTCATGCCAATTTAGGTAGGTCACAGAGGGAAGCCACTAACTGTCCTGTGTGTGTGTGTGTGTGTGTGTGTGTGTGTGTGGTGTGGTGTGTGTGTGGTGTGTGTGTGTGGTGTGTGTGTGTGTGTGTGTGGTGTGTGTTTTTCTGTTCGTTCTCCAGATCATATCTGCTGTGGAGCCATGAGGTAGCTAAACCAGCATAAGGAAAACAGAACGATAAAATCCCAACCAGTGTAGACTTGTATACTTGAGAGTGTGTGTGTGTGTGTATGATTGGCAGCAGAAGGGCCTTTGGTGCCCATTACTCCTCACAGATGCGGATGCCGATCATGGCGACCCACAATGCTTTGCTGCTTCTTCTTCTGTCACTGTGCTGTGTATCGTCGTTGGGGGACTATCCCTTTAGGCCACCTATGGAACTGGACGTCACCCCGCGGACCACCGTGTTTGCCAACGGTAAGACCACACACACACACACACACACACACACACACATACACAGCCACTCCAACTCTCAGAATCGCAGACTCAGACTCAGTCCATGTTAACATAAACAGGTGGCGTTTTCTTTAAGCGTGCTGAGGGCACGGAGTCAGCCAGCCGATATCCCTGTTCTTTGAGGCTGCCGAGGTAGCAGGTATAAGAATGACAGCATTTGGTACAATGTAGACTGAATTTGTGAACTGGCAGCTAAAGCTAACTGATGGGAAATGGGACAGCGAAACCTCCTTGCCCTCATCGGTTGGGGTTGGCTGCCATTTTGCTATTTGGTCTACATGCCGTTTTGCTATTTGGTCTACATACCGTTTTGCTATTTGGTCTGTGTATCAAAATCAAGCTAAGGACACAATCCCTGGCTGCGGGTTTGTGATGCTCTGTGCTGGTGTGCTCAAGTGCTATGGACTGGACCCAACCACAGCCATTCAACAATAATACAAAGGCAATCTCTTTTTCTATTCATTTATTTTTATTCTGTCTGTCAACGCGCGCGCACACACACACACACACACACACACACACACACACACACACACATGCATACACAAACACATATACACTTTGTTCCTCACATACATGCATAATTGAGTTTTGGAGATGTTGGCTTTGCTGTATATATGAGGTTTATTATCAGATGTTCGTGCCAGGCCCACATCGAGCCTGATTAAGCTCAGCCTGTTACTGTATTACTGATGGGCCCACTTGCATGAGCAGAGCAGTAGGGAAACCTGCATTGTGTGAGGGACAGTGGGGCTTACAATGGCTTACCTAGCAGGTGCCTGGATTCAAAGCCACTTACAGCACACAGAAGGTGTGTGTTTGTGTGTGTGTGTGTGTGTGTGTGTGTGTGTGTGTGTGTGTGTGTGTGTGTGTGTGTGTGTGTGTGTGTGTGTTTTGTGTGTGTGTGTGAGAGAAAGAGCAAGACTGCCCTGCTCCCTGGGAAATGAATCCATGAATTTGGCATGACCAGACTGTTAGCAGTGTGAGCTTGTTACGAGACCATGTAGATCCAGGTTTAGTCAAATACCAGAGATATATTTTGCAACATGCTGGACATACAGTTGGTTTGCTGGACAGAATGCTGCATTCTTGGTACGCTTTGCCATTATGATGTCGCTCACATCATCAAGAGCTGGTGCTAACAAGTCTTGTCGGTTCCAGTGTCGTTGTTTTGAATGATGGTGTCGGATGCTAATTTATTGCTTTTTTAAAGTACTCACGTATCCATCTTTTTCATTGTGGTTTGGCTCAGATATCTCCACAGAATTTCTTAGGATGGGACCACCTTCAACAACACTATACTGAATCCTAAATTCTTAATTGTTCTAATTTAATGTGATTAAAACGGGCTTCTTTGAAATCAGAAATGAAAATCACTCCAAATTAGTTATCATAAACATTGTGCCAGTAGTTACATCCTTATTCCCCAAACCACAGAAAACAGCATTTTGAAAACTGGGATTACAAATGACATTTTCAAGTAAAAATGTCCCTTTACTGTTTGAATTTGGTGTTAGCGATGCTGTGTCTGGATATTTAGCAAACTACAGAAACCTCTATGATAACAGGATATTAGACTTAATATGACTTCACGATGTGTGTATTTGGCTTGTGTTAAACTTGGCTTATTTCATATTCCTGAACATCCCTCTCTATCTCCTTTTGAGCAGAGTATTTAGGCTTTCAGTACATCTCTCCATCATGATGGCATTATTACTGGTAGGTTCTTCCATTACAGAAGAAAGGTTCTCTGTCTCTTCCCCGCAGCATAGCCTACTTTGTGTGCATTTCTTATGGCTAGAGTAGGCATCACATGTCCTCTGATCAATCAGGATTCTGCACATACACCTCAGCCCTCTGACCTGACTTATTTCCATTTGTCTGAACAAGTCAGTGCTGCCCCTGCTTGTGCTGCTGCTGCTGCTGCTGCTGGTTAATTCACTGAAATGTCTGTCATGGTCACAGAAGAGTCGGGGGAGTGGATTTGTCACGTGAGAGCTTCAAGCTGTGTGATGGCTTTAACCTTCACTCTGTGTGTGTGTGTGTGTGTGTGTGTGTGTGTGTGTGTGTTTTCGTGGACAGTATTGCAATGTCCTGTATATTCACCATATAAACACAGAGGCGCACTGAAGTATACACACCTTGAATACTAGTGTGGGCTGTGTTTGTGTGTGTGTGTATGCATGAGAGGGAGAGGGAGGGAGTGTGTGTGTGTGTGTGTGTGATTATTAAATTCAATTATATTTTATTTATACAGCGCCTTTTACAATAGTATTGTCTCACCCAAGAGTAACAGGGGCAATGAAAAACTCCAACGGTCCAACCCAACTGCCAGGGGTCATACAGGAAAAGTGCAACAGTGGTTATCATGATGGACTACAACTTGCCCATGACTTTAGCTGAGCATCATAATAATTCCAAAATATTGCCCCTCAACATTATATGGTAGTCAGTCCATAGGTGGTAATCAAACGTTATGGCTGGACAGTGTAGTGTTAGCCAGGCATAGTGTTTAAGCCAGGGAGTGGGATCGATCATGGGGATAACATGGGGAGGGTCTATTGAAGGGTAATTGTAACACTGATAAAACTGCATCTTTGCTGTTCTAGAGCATATCAAAATAGAATGATTTCAAACTACAGGGATAGGAGTGAACACACATACACATACACACACATTCACACACTTACATAAGCGTATACACAGAGCTGAAGAGACACATCTGCACACATATAAGTACTCCGGAATGTGTGTGAGTGGGGCATGGAGAAACTCCCCTGATGAAATTGCGTCAGGAGTGTCGGGGTGCGGAGAGTAAACCCTTCTTACTGCCCTTATCTCTCCAACTCTTTGTCATTCCTTCCCTCACCTACCATTATGCTGGTTCTGTTACACTTCTCTCTCCCTCTCTCTCACTCCCTCTCCCTCTCCCTCTCCCTCTCCCTCTCCCTCTCTCTCTCCACTCCCTCTCCCTCTCCCTCTCCCTCTCTCTCTCTCTCACTCCCTCTCCCTCTCCCTCTCTCACTCTCTCACTCTCTTTCCCTCCCTCCCACCGTCTCACTCTGTCTTCTTCCTCCCTTCTTCTCTTTCTTGACTCCCACTTGTTGTATAACTCAACCCTATATTCAAACACCTTAAAGGCCTTGTCAGCAATTACTTATGAGTACATCCTTTGCAAACAGATGACCTTATACACACACCACACACACACACACACACACACACACACAGAGTTACGCACAAACAATGTTTTGTACATATTATGTATACTTTCTTCCTGAGTTTAAAATATTTCACTGTAACTGACAGTCTCAGAATCATAGTTTGCAGATAACCTGAATTTTTAATTTTAGAAATCAGATGGCCATTGAGGAGTTCTTTGAACACGTTAATTACAACCCCTAAGAACATGACTGAATACTTTGGGGAAAAAAGGGACTAGTAAATCAGACTATATTTTTTCTTTCCTTTGGACCAACGCCTTTATATTTTTCATTGTAGACTAGATAGAGTGTATAAAATCTGAGCACACACACAGTTCATTGTAGACTAGATAGAGTGTATAAAATCTGAGCACACACACAGTTCATTGTAGACTAGATAGAGTGTATAAAATCTGAGCGCACACACAGTTCATTGTAGACTAGATAGAGTGTATAAAATCTGAGCGCACACGCAGTTCATTGTGCATCTCTATGTGGAAGCCCATGAAAGCTGAAAGAATCTTTGCTTGACCTGTCTGCTGCACAGGCAGTTCGAAACCTCAGTTATTTTAGGGCTGACATTCAAGCCAGCCTTTCAGATTCACTGTTCTAATTTGTTTAATGCATTGATCACAAGGATGTTTATTCAAATGCTTCCCTAGGAGACTGTGTGTCCTTCAGAAGGCTTTTGCTCAGAGATATGGTGAAAATTTTGCTCTTTACATTCTGCACAGACCCCTGGGAGGTGGGAGAGGTGTGTTTGTGTACGTGTGTGTGTGTGTGTGTGTGTGTGCGTGCATGCAGTTGAATCACCTCTCTGCAGGGCTCATGGAGACTGGTGATTCTTTTCACAAATTTCTCAGCCTTCCTCAAACGAAACGGTGAGAACGTTCACACTTAGATTTTTTTTTAAGATGAAGCTGACTGTACCCGTGTGTGTGTGTGTGTGTGTGTGTGTGTGTGTGTGTGTGTGTGTGTGTGTGTGCGCGCGTGTGCGTGCGTATGTGTGATAAGTTGGGAATGAACTGTTTGGATAGGGATTAGACAGAACCCTTCCCCCACTCCTACACACACACACATACCTACATACTTACACATATATATATATCGGTATATATACACTGGAGAGAGGTGATGAACAGTCGTGCACAAATATGTATGTCCATTTCAGTGGAAACTGTAAATAAAGTGTGATGGAGCAGTATGTGATTGAATGCTGCACTCTGCCCTGCTCTGGGTATATATTTGTTCAGCAAATAGACCCTTGTGCGCGCACACACACACACACACACACACACACACACACACACACACACACACACACACACACACACCACTTCTAACTCAAGAATAGACTTGCTGAGATGTTTCATTGATTGTTTCATTAGAAGTTTTCAGCTTCTCAGTTCAACAAGTTGTGTGTACTTTGTGTGTGTACTTTGTGTGTGTGTGTGTGTGTTTTTACGCTCTCCCAAGAAAGCCACAAGATCAACATAGCCTGCACACATGCAGACACAACTCGATGGACCGGCTATTATTACCTCCATTCTAAATATGAGTCAGACAGTGTGCTTGTCTCAGTTGCCCACTTTATACGTGACAGGCTTGAGAGTGTGTGTGTGTGTGTGTGTGTGTGTGTGTGTGTGTGTGTGTGTGTGTGTGAGTATGCTCATGGTGTATAGTATATTTGTGTGTGCGCATTAGGAGCAGCTGACAGATGTCTGTGACATCAGCCTTGAGAGCAGCTTCCTCCCTGGCATGAAATTAGAAAGCGTGACTGCTTAGATTTTACACCTGGTGCAGGGGCTAAATGTGTGTGTGTGTGTGTGTGTGTGTGTGTGTGTGTGTGTGTGTGTGTGTGTGTGTGTGTGTGTGTGTGTGTGTGCGCGTGCATGTCATTGTATGTCTGTACTGTTTTGTGTGTGTGTGTGTGTGTGCATGTCATTGTATGTCTGTACTATGTGTGTGTTTGTGTGTGTGTGTGTGTGTGTGTGTGTGTGTGTGTGTGTATGCACACCTCTGTATGTATGTATGTACTGTGTGTGTGTGTGTGTACATCTGTCTTTGTGTGTCTGTATGTATATACTGTGTGTGTGTGTGTGTGTGTGTGGTGTGTGTGTGTGTGTGCGCACTCTTCGTGTCCAGTGTAAGGTGACAGCCTTTCTTAGCGCTGTTCACACCTGTGGATCAGGTGAACAGGATTACTGCTCAGAGAGCCGAGGCCATTGTCTCCCCTCACAAAGGCCCAGTGGCCACACAATGGCCCTGCTCCACATAGCCAGCATGAGAGAGAGAGAGAGAGCGAGAGAGAGAGCGAGACGGCTGCATATTTGAAGAATGGAATGAGGAGGGAGAATAGGAGAACAGGCCCCTACCTCAACCATTAATAACTCTCCTCTCACCTTCTTTAGCGTCCCATCCCTTGTCTTCTTGATTTTTCTCTCTTCTTTCTTTTGTTTTATCCTTCCCATTTTTAATATCTCCCCCCCTCACTCTCTTTTTCTCTCTTATACTCTTTTGATTCTTTTTGTTGCTCCCTCTCTCTCCAATGGGGGAGTGATTGTGATGGAGCAGAGATCAAAGTGCAGTCAAACTCACCGCATCACTCCTGCAGAAAGGCTGAGCCCCTCAGCTTGACAGTCATCTCAGTTGCTTGCTCACTCTTGGTCATAGTCCTGTCTTGCTGTCGCTGTCAGGGTGGTTTGAAGATGACTCACACAGCAGTGGCTTTCTCTCTGGGTCTTTCGGCATTAAGTTACAGCTATCTGAAGTCAAAGATGAAAAGATGGCAATGGCTGTTCGAAGTGTATTATAGTGATTGATGGTGAAGCTTTTTTGATGTATTCTTCTGTATCAATTGACTTTCTAGCTTCATTGTGCAGATACCTTTTTAAATACTGTTTTATTAAGGCTGACAAAGGTCTTCACGGCTTGATGAGCTCCTCTGCAGGTGCTGTTTTGCACTAGATATAACATCAAACTAAACTGACAAGTGCAACACTGCTACTTGACAAACCTTTTTTAAATTAAAATACTCAACAAAATCTCAATTAAAAAAGGTTTGTCTGTCGAAAAGTGTTTTATTGGCATTTTTGTTTTAGTTTTAAAACTTAGTTTAAAGACCCTCATTTTGACTGTGTGAGATTGTTTGAAGCAGAGATTATCATAGTAGCAAAATACATCTCGTAGTCCTAGGCATCCATATGAGTTTGCGTTCATAGTCCTAGGCATCCATATGAGTTTGCGTTCATAGTCCTAGGCATCCATATGAGTTTGCGTTCACACTACTCTGCCAACTGAATTGCCCTGTGGTTTGTTTTCGTCAGAAATGAAATCTTTTTAAAGCGTTATATTTGCAGTGTGGTAGGTTACAAAAGCTTTTGCATGTGGACAACGCTGTTCACTAAAAAACAAGAAAGAAAAAAAAAAAACATCTGTGTGCTTGTGTTTATGGGTTGAAACTAAATGTTGTCTCACTTTGGATCACGCTGCACCTAAAGTCATGTCCCGTAAGCATGACAAAAACTCCTGACGCACGGTACCATGCGTCTCAGTGCTTTGGCATAAAGGTCCATTCATGTCTGAACTTGTGTGTGCTGATGTGAGCTCTGCAGTTATCTTTAATCTCTTTTTTTGATAATCTGTCATCATCTCCGAGTTGCTCGTGTACTGTTCTAGGTCTTGAGCTCTTGCCATTTTTACATCCAGCAGAGGCACGTGATGCCAAGCTGAGCCTTTCCAGTGTGGGTGTATTGAGAAAAATCTCACCCTGATTTAATATTTCCTTGCTCCTGTTCGTTGTTAGAAATCCCTGCAGAGATTCTCAGAGGTTCTTAGCCTCTGTTTACTGGAAGCCGTCCAAAATACTTTCATGAAAAATATGTTCTGGAATGTGAACCACATGTGGAGTCTTAGCACTCTGTAGAGCTATTTGACAGTGACAGACACTGACACGTGTCGTGTGTGTGTGTGTGTGTGTGTGTGTGTGTGTGTGTGTGTGTGTGTTTGTGTGTGTATGCGCGTACGTGCGTGTGTGTGTCTGTATGTGTGTCTGTGTGCTGTTGCATATATGTGAGGCATGAAGACCGTTTAAATCTGTGTGTGTGGGTGTATTCTTCCACTTGTAAATTACCTGCCTTATCTCTGACGGAACGCTTTGAGTATCCAGTCATCTGTCTGGTTGTCCGGGACACCCTTCCTGCAGTGTGAGCAGCACCTGTAAACATCACGGTGAGAGTGGCGTAAGCCTTACGTAGTTACGGTTCGCTCGTTCGTCTGTTATCGTGCATACTTGGGCGACATGCGGTTCAACTTGTCCTGCAGCAGCCTCTGCAGTTTGTTTGATCTTTGAAGGCTCTCTGCTGTCCCTCCTCTCCCTCTGTTCCAGCAGGAGAGCGAAAGAGAGAGAGAGAGGCTGAAGGCCACATAAGCACATCCTTGTTTGTGTAACCTTCTCCACTGCAGTCAGCGAGGGAAGAATATGTGTGCTTGCGTGCGTGTGTATTTCTCTCTCTTACATAACCTCTGAGATGCATGTGGGTATATGGGGGTGTGTGTGTTTGTCTTCATAGCACTCTGCACATTTATATTTCACAGTTTGGCATACAGGAATGACAACAACCCTTATTTTGTGTTGATGCGTACATGTGACATGCCTGAGAGGACTGTGTGCCAGCACAGGTGTGAGTGTCTGTGTGTGTTGGTGTGTGTGTGTGTGTGTGTGTGTGTGTGTGTGTGTGTGTGTGTGTGTGTGTGTGTGTGTGTGTGCGTTGCCACTGCTTATTTGTGGGTGTATTTGCCGTATGCTTGAGAGACCAAATTAAGGCTTCTCTGTCCTCCATGGATTTTAACCTTTATAATACATCTTTATGGAGTCCTTGTCTTATCAGATACACTTTTGTTTAGTTGCCTCTCCAACCAAGCTGTCTCTTTGAGGAGCACAAACTCTTGCTCAGGGCAAGATCTCCTCCTTGTTTAGGACAGCACCCCTGTTTGTTTTCATGTGCTCAGTTTCCGGAGAGAAATGAAGATTTATGGAGTGGGAGAAGCACATCCAATTTGGGAGGGCTAGGAATGACTCACTGTGATGAACACTTGGCCCCTGTTTCTTGATTTAAAGTGTGTGTGTGTGTGCGTGTTTGTGGAGGGGGCAGTCTCACCCCTCTGGTCATTCTGTTCTCTTCCTGTTTGTGCTTTAACCACATCTGTCTTCTAAGCCTCTGAGATGACATCACCAAATCACTTACTGCCCTTTGGTCAGGTTATGTCTTTGGGGCCCACCTTTTTAAAAAAAAAAAAAAAGGTTACCACAGTGGTCCACCACAGTGGACTTTTAGGTGGACTTTCTCTTACGTGAGTGGTGATCGACACAGTTTATTGACGTTCAGACCTTATCTTGCATGCAAACCTACTAATCCCTCCAGAACACATTTACACAGAACCTCATAAAACCGTAGATACTCACCCATACATTATAAACCCACCCTGTCCAGGTGCTTTTTTCTAAACATTCCCTTCTGCACTTTAACTTGCAACCACTTCCACAGATGCTTCCAAGCCCTTGCTGGCTTGTGAGGCCATTTTGAAAAGGACCTCATATAAAACTCAAGATCTTTGCTCATTGCCTGCGCTGTCCTGCAGGAGTGAGGACGTCCTGGAGCCGGTCAAACAGCATGAGTGCTCTCTGCCACTGTGCTCACTAATTACCAGTTCCGCAGAACAACACCCCCCACTTCCCCACCACCATTCTGTCTCTCTCCCTCATTGTGTGTGTGTGTGTGTGTGTGTGTGTGTGAGAGTGTGTGTGTGTGTGAGTGAAACCATGCAAAGGTGGGGTAGACCTGTCCCAAAGGAGTGAGGTGTTTGCTGATCCAAAGGTCATATATTGCTGTGTATACCCCACTGCTCGTGTGTGTGTGTGTGTGTGTGTGTGTGTGTGTGTGTGTGTGTGTCAGTGTGAGAGAAAGAATGAGAGAGACTGTGTGTGTGTGTGTGTGTGTGTGTGTGTGTGTGTGTTTCTTTGTGTGTGTGTCAGTGTGAGAGAAAGAATGAGAGAGACTGTGTGTGTGTGTGTGTGTGTGTGTGTGTGTGTTAGGGGGTCCTCTCTGTTAGCTAGGGATCTTCCTCAGTTTTATTCCCGGACAGCACTGACTTGAGTAAAGAGAAAGCCAGAGAATGGTGGAATGACTCGGAGAAGAGAGAACCAGAGCAGGATAAACTGGTAAACTCTGAAAACTGATGAAGAATAACAATGCTGTGTCTGGTGGTAGAGGTGAGGGCTTCAGTCTCCCCTATTTCATCCTGTTCTGCTGGTGTATTCTCTTCCTCTTCTCTTTCTATCCATCCTGTCCCTTGGTCATATTCCTCTGTCCTTTTCTTTTCTCCTCTCCTCTCTTTCTGCCTCCTCAATTGTGTTAGATGACTTGTCGTCACCCCGCCCAATGATTTAGTGGCCTTCTAACTCTGCCAAACATGAGCTCAGAGAGAGAAGCTGTCTTCTACAAAGCCTCATTCATATTCAGTATATCTATTTACTGTGTGTGTGTGTGTGTGTGTGTGTGTGTGTGTGTCTGTGTCTGTGTCTGTGTCTGTGTCTATCTATATATCTCTGTGTGTGTGGCTGTCTATATGTCTGTGTCTATATATCTGTGTGTGTACACAGTCATATGTAGTGTATGTATGTGCATTTGTACGTATGTACTGTATGTATTCTCTGAACATTGTTTCTTGGAGCTAAACCAAGCAAAATCCGAGTTCATCATAATATTGTCAGCTTGTGTTTTAATGGAAAATTTTCATGAGTCATTTGTGCGTGTGTGTGTGTGTTTAGGGCTTCTCGGATGTGAGCGGTTCCGAGGCTCTTCTGTGAACTACAGCACCCTGCTTCTGGAGGAGAAGGGAGGGGATGAGAGAGTGGAGGAGGAGGAGGAGGAGGCGGCGGCGGAGGTTAAGGGAGGTGAAGAGAGCAAGGGCCGGGGTGGAGGAGCAGGAGGAGTGCTCTACGTCGGAGCAAGGGGGGCTGTTTACGCCCTACAGGCCAACAACATCTCCGCTAGCCCGCCACGATCAGTAAGCCTCAGCCTACACACACACACACACACACACACACACACACACACACACACACACACAGACACACAGACACACAGACAAAGGGTACGTTAGCGAGCTATAACAATGATTTTGTCATTATCTCAGCCAGAGCAGATTGATGTGTGATAGAGATATAGGACAGTATGTTTTGTGTTCACTTAAATTCAGAGCTCAAGATAATGAGAATATAACTATGTGTGCACAGAGTCAATATTGCTAATGGTGTTTGTAGAGGTGTTGCAAGGAGCCTGTATTTGCCAAAGTTATTGTGCATGAGTTCCAAGCCATCATGCACATTCGAGGTCTCGAGGTTCAAGTTTTTATGACCACAGAGATCTAGTTGATTGTCAAAGGAGCTTTTTTCCCATGACCTTTGCACTCTATTTGACCCTGAGGCTAGCGTTATGGGACACTGTCATGAGACGATTAGAAGATGACTTGATGCAATAAAACACAGGAGTTCTTCCTCCTTTCGTTTCTCACAACCTCACTGACTGCCCTCTCCCTTCAGATCGAGTGGGAGGCACCAGAGGACCAGAAGAACCAATGCCTCAATAAGGGCCGAGACAACAAAGTAGGTCAACACAACAGGTGGACACACACACACACACACACACACACACACACACAGACACACACTCTCTCACACACACACACACACACACACACACACACACACCACACTCTCTCTCTCTCTCTCTCTCTCTCTCTCTCTCTCTCTCTCACACACACACACACATACAGAGACACACACACACAGACACAGACAAATCCTGTATTAATCTGTCTGATTGTTGTTTCACAGACCGAGTGCTTCAATCACATCCGATTCCTCCAGCGCTTTAACACCACACACCTGTACGTGTGTGGAACACACGCCTTCAAGCCCCTCTGTGTATACATTGTAAGTCATCCTCACCAGTGCACACAGCTTTGAGGCTCCTCTTGGTTTCATTTGCAAAAATGTACACTAAGACAATTTACACGAATGCATTCTTCCTCCGAGGGAGTCATTTATAACCAAAAATAGAAGATGAAGAACTTTACTGTAGAGCCAGACATGCTCTGACAGAAGCACCGAGAGCTGTTTAGTATGCTTTAGTTGAAAGCCTTTTTAGATTTCATAAGATGGGCCTGGATTTGATTACTATATTTAGAATACAAAGAGGTACAGAAATGAAGTCAGATGGAGTTGTTTTAGGTGTAGTCCTAGTTAGCTGAATTTTGTCACAATGCCCAGTTGAAGTATGAGACCCTTTTCTACCTTAACACTCATCCCAAAGCTGTATGAGAGACTGCTGTCAGTGTGATCACATCATGTTTGTGCTGTGTTTGTTTGTGCTCCTGCTGTCCCTCAGGATGCAGAGAAGTTCAAGATTTCCTCTGGGTTTGAAGAGGGACGTGAAAAGTGTCCGTATGACCCTGCTAAAGGATATACTGGACTGCTCATCGGTAAAGGAGCTCCTCACTAGACAGACTGTGTGTGTGTGTATGTGTGCTTGTGTGTGTGCTTGTGTGTGTGTGTGTGTGTGTCTCTTACTATCTTTTCCGCTAGAATGTTTAAATCTGATCTGTGTCTGATGATCATTGTCTTTGTTACATATTTTTTAAATTTAATTTAAAAAGGAAACAAACTGAGAACAGAAAGTGATATGCCTTGAATGAATGTTTGTATACACACATTATATGCAATATGCAATTGCACGCACTCAACTGTGTGTGTGTGTGTGTGTTTGTGTGTGTGTGTGTGTGTGCGTGTGTGTGTGTGTGTTTGTTTGTGTCTCCATAGATGAACAAATGTACACAGCCTCTCAGTATGAGTTCCGGAGCTCCCCTGACATCAGGCGGAACTCTCCCACCCCACCATCAAGACAGAGGAGGCCCCCCACTAGATGGCTCTTTGGTTAGCACCGACCGCACACAGTCTTTCAAAACGCACTCACAGTCTTTCAAAACGCACTCACAGTCTTTAAAAACGCACTCACAGTCTTTAAAAACGCACTCACAGTCTTTCAAAACGCACTCACGGTCTTTCAAAACGCACTCACAGTCTTTCTAAACGCACTCACGGTCTTTGAAAACGCACTCACAGACATTCAAAACTCACACGGTCTTTCAAAACGCACTCACAGTCTTTCTAAACGCACTCACGGTCTTTGAAAACGCACTCACGGTCTTTGAAAACGCACTCGTAGACTTTGAAAACGCACTCACGGTCTTTCAAAACGCACTCACAGTCTTTGAAAACGCACTCACGGTCTTTGAAAACGCACTCGTAGACTTTGAAAACGCACTCACGGTCTTTGAAAACGCACTCGTAGACTTTGAAAACGCACTCGTAGACTTTGAAAACGCACTCGTAGACTTTGAAAACGCACTCGTAGACTTTGAAAACGCACTCACAGTCTTTCAAAACTCACACAGTCTTACAAAACGCACTCACAGACTTTCAAAACGCACTCACAGACTTTCAAAACGCACTCACAGTTTTTCAAAACGCACTCACAGTTTTTCAAAACTCACTCACAGACTTTACAAAACAATAAGCATTGTGATTGAGCTAGTTACATCTCATTAATGCACGTAGCCCTTCAGCATACAATAAATGAGTTTAGATCCCATATTCCATGATCATCATTCTATTCCTGGATATGAGCTGACATAAATTGTCTCAGGATTTCTATTTGCTACTGCTGTATTGTCATTACTCTGGTGGTGACGAATCAGAGGGCAGCTTTTTGAGTGATGTTGCGGGGTAACCAGTCCACATAATTGTGATTGTGATGTCAACACTCCATTTAATATGTCATCACACATGGACATTTTTGAGTGCTCATCTTTGTGTGTCTTTGCATGTTGTTCCTGCAGAGGCGGACTTTGTGGGCTCGGCTTTGGTGCGTGAGAGTATGAACAGCTCTGTGGGTGACGACGACAAGATCTATTTCTTTTTCACGGAGAAGAGCCAGGAACAGACGGCCTTCGGTGGTCAGGGCCGGGTGGCCCGCGTGGCCCGTATCTGCAAGGTCAGGTTCCTACCGCGCCCCCGACAAAAGAGTGTTCATTGCACTTAGAGAGCATTTGTAGTCTTTTCACCTCCTTGTCTGACACATCTTCCATCCATACACCTATGTTGCAATATCTGTTGTGAATGGTGCAACAGCCTAGCCAGGCTAGAGCCGCCTAGCGCTTCCACTTTGCGACACCTTTTGCGACGCCACAGTCAGGGATCTCTCCATTAACAAGGTTTCCTCTGACACATGATTGGCTGGGAAATTAGCCAGCGGGGGCACTGGCGAGCCCAACATTTTTACAGTTCACAGAAAGTATCTGCCCATGAGGAAGGAAACTTACAGCAATTGAGGGATTCCAGACGCTTGGCACAGTCAGATAATGTAAACGTGTTTGATGCACCAGGCTAGCAGCAGCCTCCAACCTAGTCTTGTATCTGGTGTTCAAAGAAAGGGGGAGGTGTTGAGATACTTATCATCTTCTCATTACACACATCAGAAATTTGAGGCCAAGTGTCTTAGAAGGACAAAGAATGAGCCGTTACAATGATGTCTCTTACTTATACATGTATGAGTGTATTTAGTATGTACTAGTGTCTGCTGAAGTCTTATTGTTACTTGATAATACTTGATAATCCCACTGGATTTACATCCTGACAGCTGTTTTGTAAACAGTTTTCGTGGCTGGGATTCTCTGGCCATCTCTGATTAGTAACAAAATTGTCTGCTTAGCTTGAGGCCTTTTGACATTTTGCACTGCACAGAGGTGGGACCTGCATAGACTTGCAGTCAGAGTTTTAAACTTTAATACGATAGTGAACTTCAGAAAGGTTTTTGTCTCTGTTCTCAGTGTTTGTGAAGAGCAGGTAACAGATAAGGGTTTTGTGGAGTCTGGTGGCTCTGTTGAGGCAGGTGCACTCACGTTGTGACAACACACACTCTGAAAACCTCTGCTCACTCATCATTGCACTGATTAAAGAGCATACGCCTTTTTTTAGTTTGCTTACCAAACAGGGTTTTCCAGTGGTTATAAGTGTGTGTGTGTGTGTGTGTGTGTGTGTGTCTGTGTGTGTGTGTGTGTGTGTGGTGTGTGTGTTTGCCACAGCATGAGCGTGTGCTGATGGTGCATATCAGTATTTTTATACCCGGGACATCCCTCTCCAAGCATACTTCAGTGGAGCATTTTGTTTTTATGAGTTTGTGTCCTGGCCCTACTTGCCCTTTGTGTGTGTGTGTGTGTGTGTGTGTGTGTGTGTGTGTGAGTGTGTGTGTGTGTGTGTGCATCAGTATTTTTATTGCTCTCGTGTAGTGTAGCCTCAGTGTAGGGTCAGGTCTCTCTCGAGCAGTCCCACACAGTCTCTGGAGCTCAGTGTGTCTTCAGCACAAAACATCATCTACAGCGTGATCTGAAATTTGATACAGCTGAATTAAAATGAAACATAAACAACAGATGGTGTTTTCACCATTGCTGCTTTATTTTATTTCCTTTTTTTCTCTTGGTATTGTCAGCTGTTTTTTCTTTTCTTGTCAGTGTTTCATTTCTTGTTATTGCTCTTCTGAAATGCGCATCCCCTCATTAACACTGCAGCTCAGTAAATCCATGAGGCCATCAGTTTTGGCTTGGAGAGTTCATTTGTCCCTCATAGACCAGGCCAGACAGATGCCAAATGGCGTATTTTCCACAGGGGCCAGGGGACGACGCACGGATCTCTCCCTCCTGGCACAGTCACCTTGGGCTCGAGCTCCACTTCATGCCCTCGGGCAGTTGGCACTCTGTATGGCATCCATGGTGCCTCCCTGGGCTGCTCCTCAAAAACATTGCTGTGCTGGTGTCTAATGGGGGCCCAAGCCTCGTTTCACAGATGGCGGAGAGGAACATTAATGGAGGGTGGGTGTGAGGGGTCGTGTGGCACTGTGCTTTGCCGTATCTGTGTGGATTTTGCTGTGTGTGGTGTGTGTGTGTGGTGTGTGTGTGTGTGTGTGTGTGTGTGTGTGTGTGTGTGTTTGTGTTTGTATTTGTTTGTTTATCACGGCATTAGTTTATTCTAATGGGCCACCTCAGTTCCTTTTGTGTGTTAGTTAGCAGGCCAGAACATTAGTGAGCTGACATTGTGTATAAGTGTGTGTGTGTGTATAAGTGTGAGTGTGTGTGTGTGTGTGACTGCTCTCTTTTCCATTTGCATTCTGAGTGGTCCGGTTACATTGTACAGCGTATGCCAAGTCCCCATTATTCTGGCAAAATGGAGTGTGCTGTCTGCATTGCATGCTCTGCACTGTTTGCATTTTCAATGCTGGACAGCTCTGTTCTGGGGAGGGTTTTTTCCGTGAGGCTTGCCCCTTTGCCTGTGGGATTAGTGAGATGGTGTGTGAGTAGGGTGGGGTGGGTTTCACTGCCAGGTTATTAGTGCTGCTGCTGTTGGATTCACTCAAAGTGTTAAATCCTTTTTCTCCCCTCTCTAACTCCTTCCCAGTTCAGTAGGTTTAATGAGGGGATTATCTTGTAGATGGAGTCACTCCAACGCTTCAGCTTACTGACCTGAAACCCAAGAGCTGAGAAATGACAAGTTCTTCTCAGATTATTCTAAAGGAGCTGTTTATTATATGAACTGATGAGGAGGTGATTTGGTCATGAATTCATGTGTATTTGTGAAAAGTATGACATTGCTCTCAAGCCAAATGGGATTTGTCTGCCTTGTTTTGCGTTTCAGGGTGTAACTCACATGTTTGGGTTCAACATGCAACTCTCAGTTTCATCTGGGAAATATTAAACGAGGGAGAAACCAAGAAAGGCTGTCCTCCCTTTTCCTTCTTCTCTTCCTGACCTCATTCTCTCCTCTCTTCTTCCCTATGACTGTGTTTCCTCTCTCCTCTACACTCCGTGTACCATACCGCTCAGTTCTTCCGAGCAGCGCTCTGGTCTCAAAACAGAAGGTCGATCTGACTGCAAGCGCAACCTATTTCCCACGGTTCCTCTGTGGCTTGCTGATGGAGCTGGCACTGCCTCCCGGCAGGATTTAGCCATTCGTTCAGACACCCAGGCACACACTCACCGGAGTGGACCCTACTTAAGAGCTGGCCGGTGCTCCTGATTTTCCGCCATCTTGTCCCTCCCTCCCTCGTGCCTCTCGGCGCTGATTTGATTCCATTAGCGTTACACTGCGACTAGCCCCCGATGGTCCCGCGGGTGCACTGAGGTTATGCAGTGTGTCGTTATGTTTTTTTTTTTTTTTTTTTTTTTTTTTTTCCGCCGTCCGATGAGCATACCATTTTACACTTATTAAGTTGAGGAGTGGCGTGGAGTATGTCACTTCTCCTGCTGTGTGTTGCTGGAGAGAAATTATTTTCATTGAATTACGATGTGTTTTGCTTTATTCGCTTGACAGATTGCACCCTTGTGAGTGTGAGTGACTCACTACACTCTCTCTCTCGCTTTCTTTCTCTCTCTCTCTCTGTCTCTCTCTCTGTCTCTCTCTCTCTCTCTCTCTCTCTCTCTCTCTCTCTCTCTCTCTCTCTCTCTCTCTCTCTCTGTCTCTCTTGCCATCGCTGCGCGAGATGTGGACACTTGGCTGTTGCCCTCACATGCCCTGCTGTTGAGCCACTTCCATCTCAGTTCCATTAGGACACATTAAGGGAGTCTTTCATTACAGCTCAGAGGCCATGCTACACTCTTTCTTCATTACTCTTTTCATTATGGACCATTTAGTTCCATTGGCACCTGTTTGAACCTGCTTTTAGCAAAGAACTAGTGAATTGCAGTGGGAGGTATTTCTATTTTGGCAAGGGTCTGAGGAACATGTCGAGGAGAAGATTTTACTGGTCTTGATGAGTAGAAGCGTTGTGTTGGCCAAAGATAGGCAATGTGCATAAAGTGGCTTCAAAGTTACAAATATCAGAGAAAAGTGGCGTAGTCAAAAGTATGAGTAGAATTTTAAGTAAAAAAAATTGTGTGTGTGTTCCAGGGCGACCGTGGGGGCCACCTGACTCTCCAGAGGAAGTGGACATCCTTTCTGAAAGCACGGCTGGTCTGCTCACTGCCTGACTACCAGCTCCACTTTAATGTGATACGCAGCGTCTTTACTCTCCATGGAGCCACGGCACAAGACACCCTCTTCTACGGCATCTTTGGACTCGAATGGTAAGGAGAGAGAGAGAGAGAGAGAGAAACCCTCTGCCTCTGAATGTGGCATAAGAAGGACACAGGAGAAATGAGAAAGAGAGAGAGAGAGAGAGAGAGAGAGAAAACTCCTCTGCCTCTGAATATGGCATGAGAAGGACACAGGAGAAATTAGAGAGAGTGAGAGAGAGAAAGAGGGAGAAGGAGGGTCATTTTGCTGGAAGCGTGTAGCAGGTGAAATGAGACACTCTTCATTATTCATTCATTCATTCATTCACTGAAAAAGGGAACATTGTAGCTCACTTGCCAGAAGTGCTGGGAGAACTCTGAGCCTTAGCATTGGAGAGCATTAGCCTACTTTCTGGTGTTTTTGTCCACTGGTCTAATGTATTTTCTCAGTAATTTCCTGCAATGTCACACTCCTGAACATTTAATTCAATGTCTAATTTACAGAACAAATTGTAATAATCTGTTGTTAGAGGAAGAGAAGGAGAGAGAGAGAGAGGGAGAGGGGGAGAGGGAAAGTGAGAAGAGAGAGAGAGAGGGAGGAATCATTTAGGTGTGAAAGTCAATGTTCTTACTAGTGTGGAGCGTGAGCTACAGAAGCCTCGTGTCCCTCTCTGGGCATGCCTGGACTTCACATGCTTTACCGCCTGTCTCTGTTGAGTAGAGAGCTGCTTAATAGCAGACTCCATTCACAGGCCTGTCCATCTCACGTCTGTAGGTACGGACACACAGCTTTCACTCCCCTTCTCAGGCACCTCTCCAGCACTGCATGACCCTATCGCTTCATCTCTGTCTGAGGGAAGTGGTTTAGCTGAGCACAGCAGGGGTTCATAGAGAACTCTGGGAAGCGTGTGTGTGTGTGTGTGTGTGTGTGTGTGTGTGTGTGTGTGTCTGTGTGTCTGTGTGTGTCTGTGTATGTTTGGAGAGCCCTGTGAAGAGAGAGTGAGTGGTGAGTGAGTGTGTGTGTGTGTGTGTGTGTGTGTGTGTGTGTGTGTGTGTGTGTGTGTGTGTGTGTGTGTGTGTGTGTGAGCGAGAGAGTGTGAGCAGCTGAAGCACCTGCAGGTGTAAGCCCTGACTGCCAGTGGTTGGTGGATTGATCGATAGGCCTTATTAGATTTTGTTGGGGAACCCTTACACACACACACACACACACACTCTCTCTTTCTTTCTCTCTCTCTTTCTTTCTCTCTCTCTCTCCCTCCCTCACTCACTCCCTCCTCTCTGTTTCTAATGCTAAGCGTATTCATTTAGTGCCATTCTCGCTCCATTTTCTGTCCACCTGCCTCTCTTTCTCTCTAATCCCCCTCTAATTTTCCATCTCTTTCCTGCTCCCTCCACTTGTTCCCTCTCTCCCTCTCTTTCTCTCCGTATTCTTCACAGTCTGTGCAGAACTGCTGATGCTCCTCACGTCCTGTTTCTGTTCCAGCATTCTAATCGGGATAAAATCGCTGACAGGTTTCCTCGGCGCTGCTTGGGTCCTGAGAGTCATCTTTTATTCATTGTAGGGATGGGGGGGATCACACTCTCTCGTTCTCTCTCCCATCTCTCTGTCCTTCTCTTTCTCTCCCCTTCTCTCTTTCCCCCTTTCTCTCTCCCCCAGCAGGCCAAGGTATGCCATTGGGTACAGATGGAGCTTGTTTACAGCTGTTGTAGTTCTATATAAACAGACAGAGAGGTGTAGATGTGTGTGTGTGTATGTGTGTGTGTTCTGTATGTGTATATTCTGTGTGTGTGTGTGTGTGTGTGTGTGTGTGTGTGTGTGTGTGTGTGAGTGAGTGAGTAGGTTTGTCTGTCCTTGTGTTTCTGTGTTTTGTTCTGTGTTGGTGTGTGTGTATGTGTGCATAATGAGAGAGGGGTTCTAAAAGACAAACCCACTCATTGCTGTACTGGTAAGCATCTCTGCACAGTGTGCTGTGTGCACAAAGTTAGGGTGTTGAAGAATGGGAGTTGAACTACATGTGGCAAGATGCAGGCGCTGAAGTGCAATGTTTTCTAAAAGATGTGGGCGTGTGTGTGTATGTCTGTATGTGTGTGTGTGTCAGAGAGAAAGAGACTGATAGAGAGAGATATAGACTGAGACAGAGAGAAGGACTGAGTCAATGTATGTGTGTGTATGTAAGAGAGAGAGAATTGTGTGTGTGTGTGTGTGTGTGTGTGTGTGTGTATTCAAGAAGAGAGGAGTTAAAGCATGAGGGCCTGTGAGTGATGGATGGCAGCAGGGGGGGAGAGCAGCAGGACTTGCTGAGTCAGACAGAAAGCCAAGGTGCAGGGAGGGAGAGAGAGAAAGAAAGAAACAGGAGGGAGAGAGGGAATAGAAGGAATGAGTGGAGAATTGTGTGAACAGATAGAGAGAGAGAGAGAGGAGAGGGAGGGAGGGAATATAGTGTTTCTTAGAATGGGTGTTGTATTGTTGACCTCCACGGTCAGGTGCACTGCTGTGACCATGTCATTGATTTGTCAGCCATAAAATATGAGGACAAAATGGTTGTGGTGTGTGTGTGTGTGTGTGTGTGGTGTGTGTGTGTGTGTGTGGTGTGTGGTGTGTGTGTGTGTGGTGTGTGTGGTGGTGTGTCCACGCTTGCTGCATTTTGTGTGTGTATTTATTAGTCTTTGTCTATGTGTCAGTGTGTTTACATTTCACTTTCTCCCCCTCTCTCTCTGTCTCTTTCTGTGTGTGTGTGTGTGTTTGTGTTTGTGTGTGTGTGTGTGTGTGTGTTTATGAGAGTTTTGCTTAAATATCAGGTTAAATCAGGTTAAGGCCACATATATTCATCTCATCTCTGTCTGCCTGTGCTGTCTTTATTTTTCCTTCCTCCTCCTCTCTCTCTCTCTCTCTCTTTCTCTCTCCTCTTTCTTTCTTCTTTCTTTTTTCTTTCTTTCTCTCTCTTTCTCTTCTTTCTTTCTTCTTTCTTTCTTTCTTTCTTTCTTTCTTTCCTTTCTTTCTTTCTTCTCTCTCTCTCTCTCTCTCTCTCTCTCTCTCTCTCTCTACCTGTCAGAGGAGATGTACTGGATGTCTTGATGAGCTTTGTGTCTCGCCCCCATCTCTCTCTGCCCAACTCCTCATCTATCTATTTTAACGTTGCCATGGTTACGAGGCGGGTTGTTTCCCTGCGCTGTGCCCTGTCTTGCCGCAACACACTGGTGCACCCGCACCTCTCCGCACCTCTCCGCACCTCTTGCTCTCTTTCCACTTTCCATCTTTCTTTCTGCTGTCAGTGAGTCTCTCGCTCTCTCTGTACCTCTTTCTCTATCACAACCCTTTTGACCTTTTCTCTCTCTCTCTCTACTTTCTCTCACTTTATTCTGTCTGTCGTTTCCCAACGACACTGCCTGAAGTGCTTGAACATGTTCTGTGTAATGAGGTGTTTTATGGTGTGTAGGCTACTGGTGGGTGGGTGGGTGGGGGGAGATCAAGGCCCCTTGTGTGCCCAGGTTTCACACACACACACCACACACACACACACACACACACACCACACACACACACACACACACAGACACTTTCCCTGGCATAGAATAACACAACAGCCTTCACCATACAGTTTATTCGCCATGTATTCTACACTCCTTTTCTGATAGTTTACTGCTATTTTTTCTTTTTATAGTAATCTGTTTTTTTGCATTAACAAATATTTTGTCTCTTTTCTCTGCCTAGGAAAAACGTGAAAGTGTCGGCCGTCTGTCAGTACTCCATCAGGGACATGTGGCAGGTGTTTGAAGGGCCTTACATGGAAAGTCATGACACCACTTTCAAATGGAGCGAGTACACCGGCAAAACCCCCGAACCGCGCCCCGGATCGGTAAGGGAACACACACACACACACACACAGACAGACACACAGACACACAACTTTCTCACTCTCCTCTTGTGCTAACTGGGTAAACCAATAAAAAACATTTGCAGAGCTGATATATGGGATTAAGAATGGGAGAGTTTATATCAGGGTAGTTAAATATTTACTGAAGAGAGAAGCATTAGATGTCAGCAGTCTCTCGCTCTAATCTATCTTAATGAGCCACTGGATACATGGAGGAAATGTTAATAATGATGTGTACAGCTATGCACCAAGTACATTGCAGTATAATGAAATTTTTTTAATGGAGAAGCATCACATTTCGGCTCTGTCAGCGGCCAAACTGCAGCTAAAGATGTCAAGAGTCAGCTTGTTTCTGTGTGCTTTATTGAGTGAACACCAGGAGAAGCTTCCGGGCTTTCCAGGGCAGGACTGATTGGTGTAATCATCTGTGTAGCGGAAGAATCTTAATGCCCCTATGATGTCATTGTTCGGAGCTGTCGTGAAGGCCTCGCTTTAATCTCCGCTGATTAGCGGCCCCATCGCGACCTCTGTTGCGTTCCTTTTTATTGCAGTCGGGAAAAGGCTGTCACTGTTTCAGATTAGGATTTGGAAAAGAGGAAGTAGTCGGGTGTCAGGGCCTCGCTTATATGCAGTTCTAAGGAGTTAAAAGGCCAAATTACTGTCGGCTAATGACACGCTCTCTCATTTCGTTCTCTTTGGATGTGTACGTCTGTGTATGTGTATGTGCCTGTGTATGTATGCATGTGTGTTGTGTTGCATTGTGTGGGTGATCATGTATGTTTATGCATCTATGGGGGTGTGTGTGTGTGTGTGTGTGTGTGTGTGTGTGTGTGTGTGTGTGTGTGTGTGAGTGAGTGTGTGTGAGTGACATAGAGGGAGAGAGAGAGAGAGAGAGAGAGAAAGACAGATACACTCACTATTTAAGTATATATACTTTAGAGGGAGAGAGGTAGACACACTCACTATTTAAGTATATATACTTTTGACGGTTTCAAGTTGAGTATGCACCAGTATAGTATGAAATGTTCCTGTATCTGCTTAATCAGCTGTTGGTAGCCGCTCTTTAGAAGCAGAAGTCAGCAAATCCGTGGTGCAGAGCAGTGGCCTCACCTAATCTGTAGCATTCTGCTTCCTAAGCTGGGAGAAGAAGAAGAAGAAGGAGAAGAGAGAGAGATAGAGGGAGAGGGAGAGCGAGAGAGAACGAGGGAAAGAGGGGTTGGGTGCTCAGATGAACAAAATCCGTAGAGCACTTTGCTGGGAGTCTTGCTCATTGCCAAGGAGATTACGGCAAGGCTGGAAATCTGTTGTGATAGGGTTTTCTCCCCCTTCCATATCGGACACATTCTAAGCTGTGACACTTCTTAATGAGATAATTCATCGTCCAGTGACACGTCATGTTTTGCGCCTCGTTCTGTTCTGAGTTCAGTTCTTCTGCATAAACGAGAGCAGGAAGTGATGGGGAGCTTTTCTGTACAGACTGATCTAGGAGCCTCTTTAGTTGACTGTGTATTGTGAGACTTGAAACTTGCTTCTGTGTGTGTGTGTGTTTGTGTGTGTGTGTGTGTGTGTGTGACAAAGGAGTCTTTCGATGCTTTTTCTAAAGTGTGTAAAAAAAGGGAGAATGAAGGCGTGGTCCTCAGTCAGCTGCCAGAGAGATAAATCTAAGCCTCTTGACTTGATGCTCATGTCAGCCATTTCATGCCAGACCTTTAAACGCTACCCCCACCCCCTCAAGCCTCTATTGTACTGCGCTCGGTTTGATGTGAACCCTGTGGAAATGAAAACACTCTGCTCCCATGATGCATCAGTGCATTTCTTCTTCTTTCAGCAGTGCCGTGACTTTACTCTTGGTACCATGTGTGCATCTGTCTATGGTACTTTCTATGGTGCATGATGTGCATCTGTCTATGGTGCTGTCTATGGTGCATGGTGTGTGTCTGAGCTTTTAGCTGGAAGTCTGATAATCTTACGAATTCCCCAGTTGTGTTTTCTGAAGTATAATAGATGGGCTATCATTGCATAGCATCGGCTTCATCATTTCTTCCATGGGCTGGAAAGTGATAAGCCCCTTGAGAGTGTGCTGTTCTAGTCAGAGTGTCTGTTGAGCAGACGGTCTCTGCTCTGTTCTGAGTAGAGAGTACCTCGTCTGTTCTTTACCTGAGAAGAGAAACCCTCTCAGGTTTCTTTATAAAGCGTCCCTTTGTGAGCGGTAATGTGATGTTTATTGTTAAATATCACCACCGGTGGGCGTGTGTGATGACTGCGCATTTGCAAATGGGTCAGTACATGTGTAGTCTCCAGTTAAGGAAAAGTCCAACCTCAGAGAGTATAAATAGACTTACTATCTTACGTCTGTTCCAACCATTCACTTACTCCTGCTGATTCTAACTGAATCAAGTAGTCAGCTTGGGAGATCAACTGATTAGTAGAATCACCTGTGTTAAGTGCACAGGCAGCTCCTACACTTGGCAGCACTTGTACACTTTGAAGCTGGATTTTCTCTTTTCTGGGAACAATATCTTCTTCAGTATTCCCTTCAAGTTAGGTAGAGATTTCAAAGAAATACACATGATCCCTCTACTAAGCTTCAGGAAAGACTATGGAACCTCTATAAACACAAGAACTATGAACATGACCTGCTGTGCTTACAAAACGGCTTGACTGAATTACATTCAGTTACATGACGCAGCATTATGGATTCCTCCTCTGTTGGCATAGCACAGCTCGACAGGACGTGGCCTCGGGTGAGCAGTTTGGACATGGACAGTGTAACATGATATGAGGTGACATGACATGACCTGACATCTCTTCCTCTCTCTTGCTCTCTCTTTCTCTCTCTTTCTATCCGTCCCTCCAGTGCATCACAGACAGGCTGCGGGCCAAGGGCATGAACTCATCCTTTGACCTGCCGGACGACGTGCTGCATTTTGTCCGCCGGCACCCGCTGATGTTCCAGCAGGTGCAGCCACAGCTGCAGCGCCCCCTACTGTTTACGCGGAGCACAGACTACACCCAGCTGGCAGTGCACAGCCAGCCTGCTTTAGACGGCCACACCTACAATGTCCTCTTCATCGGGACAGGTGAGTCCTGTTTTATATTAGGCGGATTCGACTTTACCTGACTTTATCAAGCCAGCTGCAGACAACTGAATGCATTGCTGACTGCAGTCAACTGCAGCCCGCTTGATAATAGGCAAATTCAACATTAACTGACTTTATCACACCTGTGCCATGTATTAGTGTTTGCCAATTATCCCTTGTATGCATTAGCAATAAAAGGGCACTTGCTAATGCATTGTGGGTTTGCTAATGCATTGTGGGTTTGCTCTTTTGTGTAACCGCGTTTGCATGTGTTTGCACAGACGAGGGGTGGCTGCACAGGGCTGTTGAGGTCGAAGGTCGTCTGCACATCATTGAGGAGCTGCAGCTCTTTGAGCAGGCTCAGCCTGTGGACAGTATTGTCATCTCTGGGGCTCAGGTGAGATGTCAGTCTAAAAAATATAGTAATGCTAAAAGGAATTAAATATCAAGTAAACGGAGCGTTGCCACAGCTCGGAGTGTTAGTTATAGTAGTACTGTATCGTCATGTGTAGTTACATATTTCGTTGCTGTTGGTTGCATTATAGTTGTACAGTTGTTCTATTGATGGTAAAAGTGTGCTTTAACTTAACGTAGTAGCTTAGTGGTAGGTATGCCCAAAATTAATACAAGATTTTATGCCTTGAGTCAGTGAGAGTCTAACTAGTGTGTGTGTGTGTGTGTGTGTGTGTGTGGTACTCATTACAGAAGAGTGTGTATGTGGGCTCCGCCACTGAGGTGGTTCAGTTGCCCATGTCCACGTGTGGCAGGTCCTCGTCCTGCTATGATTGCGTGTTCTCCAGAGACCCCTTCTGTGCCTGGGACAGAAATGGGGAGGAGTGTGTGGAGGTCTCCTCTCGCTCTGACTGGTGAGTAAACCAATATACTACTGTTGTGTGTCAGGTACTCACTCACACACACACACACACACACACACACACACACACACACTTCAGCCTAAAAAATGTACACAGACATGCAGTCTAAACGCAAAGTATGCACACATAATAACACATATCCTGTACATTGGATTGCACACGTCCAACAACACCATCATAACCTTAGGTGCTTGTCTTTCAGCTCCAGTTGATAAGTCTCTCTTTGAAGTCCCTATCTGTGTTCTTCAATCTGGTGTTGGCCCTATCTGCTGCTCTTTCTGAAATGAACCATTCAAACCTATAGTGAATGGCCTTATGAAGAATCTCTAGCACACGTGTATTGCACAACAAGAAATAATCTAACCATCAGACACTGAACTGCATGTTGCACATCACAACCATACACTAAAAATGTAGTTCTCTAAAATCTAGTTTGACGAGTCTGTTTCTCTGAAAGTTAAAGGTTGTCCATTTTCTGTGTTTTTGACACCCAATATGATATTGTCAAGAGGAAAACATGTTTGCTTGCTTACTTTCTCTTCACTTTCTTGCCCCGAATCTATGCTATGTTTCTGCTTCCTTTAAATCTTTTCTCTTTTTTTCTCTTTCTTTCTTTATTTGTTTCTTTGTTTCCCCTCCTTCCCTCCCTCTCTCCCTGCCTGTCTCACAGCTGACTCATCTGTTTTGTGTTTGGTCTCAGGTCTAATCTGACGCAGGACATTCAGCAGGGAAATCGGGGCTGTGAGAATGCGACAGCAGATGGTAGGTGGTCATTTTAAACTCTCACGGCCCCGCTGGGAGCTCTTACAGACACCTCTCCCGCCTCTGCTACAGGTCGGAGACGAGGACGCCCTAATGGAAATGGGACGGCGAGATGCGATGAGCTATGTTGTGCTCGCATTAACGTATGACTGCGGTTAAATTACTCAAAGTGAGAAGCGCCCACTGGGATGCTATCCTGTCAGAAACCAGTAGAGCTTGTATGTCCACTTTGCTGCATTCTCATGTCTGCCTTTGAAGTGTAATGACTTGAGTGTGTTTTAGTCTGATAACTAAAGTTAGTAGAGCGTTCATGAAATGCTCTGCAGTTCTGAATGGACACATTTAGCGCAGACTGTATGAGGAGTAAAGATTAAAGATCGAACTTTCAGTAACCCCTCCTGTAGTATCTGAATAGTCATGCGTGATGTCAGCACTTTTTTTACTTGCGTTGTGTATTACTCTTATCTAGTACTTAATACCTGCTTGAAGTTTGAACCTAGACATCTTTACTGGCACAATATCTCATCGAAATCAGAAAATATGTCATAATAATAACATATGATAATGTTCTGTATAAATGGTATAGAGTGAATGGAATGAATTGTACATCTCAGTTTTTTTTCAAGATTTTTTCTCTCTTGAACTAGTATAATGAGGTGTAATAAAGACTTAAAGATCTTGAATCTAGAATCTTGAATCCTATGTGTTTCTAATGTTCTCTTCTCTTTCTTCTTTCCAGTGCTGCAGCGCAGTCGCTCAGTAATGCAGGGTGATGACGTGCTGCTGCAGTGTGAACTGAGCTCCAACGTGGCGTCGCCCGAGTGGACCCTTGATGGTATGCATCTCCAAGGTTACGGTCTGGACTCGGGGTTCCGCGTGGGCACCGACGGCCTGCTGCTGATCGCCGTGCGGCCCGAGCAGAGCGGCCGCTACCACTGCTTCGCCCAGGAGAACGGCGTGCGCATGTCTATGGCCACCTACGATGTCACCGTCCTCACGGAAAGACCTCTGGTGCGCCAGCTCTTGCCGGCACTCGAGCCCACGTCGCCTTCTGATGACCTCACTACCCAGCAGCCCCTTCGTCACACCTTTCGACCCCCCAGCCAGACCTCCACCACTGCTGGGCCCCAGCACAGCACCTCCACCCCCCCACTTGTCCCTGCCCTGCTGCCTCGCCCGGATTTCCTGTCCCTGAAGAACATGGAGGCCATGTATCTCTCCCTGGTGACCATACTGGGAGGTCTGTGTCTGGTTCTAACAGTGGTGCTACTCTATGTGGGCTTTTGTGTGAGCGGCAAGCGGGGCAAGTACTCGCTGTCGCACGCCCAGCGCCACCGGTGTGGCAACGGCGCCCTGGAGCTCCGCACCGTGTCCTCACACTGCAATGGCACGTGCCGGCCTGGAGGGGGCGACATGCACACCGACGGCCTCCTCCAGATCGTGCCCGGCGAGGGCCAGGCCTCGCCCAACAAGGACCACACGCTCCCGCCTGCACCGCCCTTGCCACCGCCGCCTCTACCCGAGGCGGAGTTTGCGAACGGGCTAGCGGCGACGCTCCCCAGCGTACTGAGGAAGATGAACGGCAACAGCTACGTGCTGCTGCGGCAGAGCGAAACGGAGACCACTTCGCCACTGTACTACTCCTTCACGGAGGAGCTGAGCCGCATCCTTGAGAAGAGGAAGCACACGCAACTGGTGTCCAAGCCAGACGAGAGCTCTGTCTAATCTCTCTGCCTGCTTACAGCGCCCCTCTGTGGTGGGAGGTCTCAACTCCAGCCTCCACCCCTGCACACGCCCCTTGTGAAAGAAGTGTAGAGGAGGTGACTATTTCAAATTTAAAGCCTCTTCAACCTAAGATCAAGAAGCTCTACACAGACTGAATTCATGACAAGTCAACCCTGCACATTTGAAGTGTTTGCTAGACTTTTAAATTGACTTACACTAACAACATTCGCCACGCAAATTGTGATTAACATT
This sequence comes from Tenualosa ilisha, assembly GCA_015244755.2. Classification (NCBI taxonomy): domain Eukaryota; kingdom Metazoa; phylum Chordata; class Actinopteri; order Clupeiformes; family Clupeidae; genus Tenualosa; species Tenualosa ilisha. Next base: position 628,224 of record PYXC01002777.1, on the reverse strand, counting down.
ACAACTGCAGAGAGATTTGCAAAGGAGAACAACGCTATGGAGTTTCTATAGACTATCTACCTCAGCCGTTAAGCAGTAGCCAGGCCACGTTCCTCATCGTCCATCAAGAAGTCCGAGACGCAGGGAGTCAGCAGGCTCTCCAAAAACTCAGCCACATGTAAACTTCAGACTACAAAAGGCGTAATCCTAACAAAACCGACTCAGAAGCCACGGCTGTGGACCGGGGCAGAACTTTGCCTTCAGGGGAGCGTTGAGGCTGCCCCAGAAGTAAGCTGAGGGGGTGGAGGATGAAAGGGAGGCTTGGCTTCACTCATCCTGCTTCACTCATCTCTGCTCTCACAAAATGGAGGCAGCTGGCCAAAAAGACAAGCAAGGCGTGCTCCGTGTCCACACAAGCAGTCTGCAATGCGATGTCTTTGTTCTTTTTTTTGGCTTGTTTTTTTTTTTTTACCTGACTTTTATTAAATGTGCTTTCTTTTTTGCTCTTGTAATTTTTGATGGCACCAACCATACTGATATGAAATAAGATAAACTGCCAACTGACGATGTCCCATCTACCCTAAACTGGTCCATTTTTTAAAAGCCTATTTAGCAGATAGCCTTTGTACATGATGCCCTTGTCCTTGAAGTTTGAGCAAAACAAGAGACTTGGATGCCTACAGTATTAATCGTCTGGATGCACTTTATGAGTCCTGGCATTGGGTTGCCTGAGCGACGGTTGGGAAGGGAATTGACATTTCTGAACAAACATTCACAGCTGTTGCCAGAGTGTTATTATGGGATGGAGCAGAAGCAACAATACTGATCAAAGCCTTTTCACCCAACAGCTAAACAAATTCTTCATCCAATGAAAGCATGTCTACAGGAGCCACCTGATGATAACAGCACCTTTACTGGACTAATCTGTCACTAGGTCTATAGACCACCTAGATGGCCAGGGACTCTCCCCCTTGACGGGGAAAAAAGAAAACGCACCCTGCTCACCCATCTGCACGTTCATGAGATCGGTCCTCCCTTGCACGCTCCCATCTCTACCTCCATCCCTCGTTCTCTCCCTTCTTTCCATCCTGGAGGGTGGGGATCAGTGGTGATTTGGTTCCCACAACAACTACAAGTAGCAGAGGTAAGCAGATGTCGACCTGTCAGCTTTCCCTATATCAAAACAAACTCCTTACCATTTCTCTGCTCTTGCCCTGTCAGCGTCTTTGCTCTCCTCTCAGCTCTCCGTTCTCGCCAGAGAGAAGGAGCTCTTGTCACGCATGGATCACAGATCACCGGTGGTATTGGGGTGGGGGGATAATTTGGCAGCACCAACTGAGTAGAGAGGGGCTGGAAAGCTGCTCTGGTGCTTGTGTTGTGTTGGCAACGGGCCAAACATACCCCCCCCCCCCCCCCATGTCTCTCGCCTCAGTGCTTTTACCTGTTGGACTCAGCGTGTGTGGAGACAAGGAGGGCTTGGCACACTGTTTCTCTGGGAGGGTGGAATGGAAGGAGTGATTAATCTTTACGCACCCAGCAGTGTAGCGCCTTCACACCCCACACCTCAGCTCCCTTTAACCATCCTCCCCCACATCCTCCATATACACATCCCCCCCACATCCTCAATATACACATCCTCCCCCACATCCTCCATATACACATCCTTATTCCAACCTGATATTGGACTTCTTTCTTTTCTCGTTGGTTATGTGTCTTCATCACCGTTTATTTGCTTTGCTTCTCTCACACCTCCACTGTTAGTTTCTCCTTTGCTCATCCTTCTTTTTTTCTGCCTCTTCATTTGTCTCCCACTCTCATTCTCTTTCTTTTCTATCAGTTCTGTCTATCTGTCTGCTTTCTATCCCCCTCCGCTTACCTCTCTGCATTTTATTCATTCTCTCACACTCTCTTTGTTCTCAAGGCTGTACAGATCTCTGACAGAGTTCCCAGCAGAGCACGAGGCCATAGACTTCCTGGTAGCACACAAAGCAGCACATTTCTTTGATTTCTCATTCCGGCTGATATTACATCCAGCCCTCTCATATCGAGGGTAGTGTGCAGTTCTCCCTTTGAGACAGCCAGCTTGGGGATGTGAAAGCCCAAACATGTGTGAATCAATCAAACAAGCCATAGCATGCCCACTCATCTACTGCTGATAAGAATTATAATGACTCTGGTGGTGTGGATTGGAAAGAAGACATGGTACAAACACACACCGTTTTAGCCCCACTGGTTGACATAGACACACAGGTTAATAAATTAAATGCACAGCCTTCAGATAAATTTAACTGCTAATATTGACATACCTCTGCCTATCTGCATAGTTCAATAGATACTAATAATAAATGTGTTGCTGCTCACCTGATACTGCAAACCATGTTGTCTATTAGGAGGGGATTGAATGGCATTCATCCATTCTTCCATTTTTTTATTCTTTTATTCTTTTGTACTGTTTTTTGAAGCATACTGTAATGGGGCTGCCTTTGAATGTGTCCTTTGTTTGTGTCTCAAGAAATGTGTCAGCTCTTAAAGGCCCCTTTAGAGAAAACAATGACAGTAAGTACAGATTGAGAAGAAAAACAGTATTTTGCAATCAGTGTTTTGCAAAATCTGTTGTTGAGAAATAGCCCTCTTGTCTCACCCATCAAGTCCTGAATTTAAGCAACTTAACTTTAGATCATGAAGTACACTTTTTTCTTTTCCATCTCTGACCCTGGTGGGAACCATTTACATGAAGTGTGTGTGTGTGTGTGTGTGTGTGTGTGTGTGTGTGTGTGTGTGTGTGTGTGTGTGTGTGTGTGTGTGTGTGTGTTGTGTTGTGTGTGTGTGTGTGTGTGTGGCCCTGAAGTACTAATAGTTGACAAAATATAAGTCGCTTTGGATAAAAGCGTCTGCTAAATGCATAAATGTAAATGTTAGTGTGTGTGTGTGTACATACAGTATATATGTGTGAACTAACAGTACTGGATCTGTTTTCCATTGCAGAGGTGAGGACATGGGTGTCTCAGAGACACAGGCCACCGGGAGCGGATGCTTGAGACCATCAATCAGCACTTGGGAATGGGGGATGGACACAGCTCTCAGCCTGTCCTCAACCATCACACCTGCTTGGAAGGAGAGATGCTTCAGCTGAAGCCATGGCGCCCATTGTGTAGGGAGGAGAGGGTGGTCACATGCTGCGCAGTTTCTCATGAAAGACTACTGTAGTTGAATGGGATGTAACAGTGTTTCAGATGGACTTTTCACTGCCCTTATTACTGTTCCATGTCAGAGAAGGAAAGGTTTGGTCTTATGAGTAGAAGTCCTACAGTGTGTTGGTTTTGCCTCTGCATGTAAAGGTGCACTATGCAAGAATTTAAGGCTAATATTGATTATTATTAATAATAATAACAATAATAATAATAATAATAATAATAATATGATTCTATTCAGCAGAAAATTATTTTAGTGAACGGTTGGAATGAATATGTGGTAGGACTTTTCTGAAACTGCACTTTTTTCCAGATGGACAAATTACCCTGCCCTTATCGTTGTTCCATGTGCCCTTGAACAAACACTTTCCGTGCTTTCACTTGACCGGCTGTTGGTCCATCCACCACTTTGTAGCTTTTCTGTGGAAATCTAGTGTTCTTTACAAAGGAAAAGTAATGGTATTTATTTTGTGATTTTATTTTGTACAGTTTTGTTTTTGTCTTATGTGTTTGATATTTTTTTTCGTGATGTTTGCAATAGTTTAACACTGATTTTGTTGATAGTCAACTTGTGCATGTCAGTCCAGACCATGTCAGTTGCATGCCTGTCTATCACTGAATTCACAAGAATGGGATTTTAATAGGACATAAATGTGTCCAGAGGCATCACACAAATATGTTCTGATGCTATTAATATTTGTCTGGTTTTAGTCTTTAGTATTATTTATAATTGATAAATGGTACCAATACACATGATGTAGTACTTTCAGCTGTCCTCGATCAAAATTCCTCTCCTAAAGATTTCTTTCCTAAAGAGTTTGTTAAGATGGCGGTAATGGCTCAAACCACAATTGACATAACACAATGTATCCTGACATGCCTCTGGTAAGATTTATCTTGTTCAGTATAGTTGATAAGTATCGATATGATACTTCAGTGCAATCTGCACTCTCCCCTTCCCTAACCATAGAGTATACAAGAGTCCTCGCAACGAACACCAGAAGGAAGCTGCTTGATGGATGACCAATCTACTGGTCCATAATCTTTGCAGTAAAATCTGGAGGCGCTCTGCATTAACGCTCATTTCCTGAGAGGCGAGCTGTGGGAACAAATGTTTCTCTCCAACAGAGGGGGGAGTAGAATATGGCGGAGAGGGAGAGGAGATTGGAGTGCAGAGGAGAGGAGGAGAGTAATTAGAAACTTGGTCCACAAGGGATCGGGGACCACAGGTTATGTTCCCGGTCTTATTTTCTCCAGGCAAGCCAGGGCCAGCACACTAAGGCCAAATATAATACATGCATCCCCCTCCCCCCCGCTCCACACACACACACACACACACACACACACACACACACACACACACACACACACACACACACACTTTGTGAGGGGCATCAATGGGGGGGCAGTGCTTGGCCATGTCGACCTCCCTGTTTACACTGCAGTTCAAGCGAATCCCACCATCTAATAAACATCTTCAACTTAAGCTTACTTTGGCTCTGTGCGTGCTTGGGGCTCTCTCCCAGCTTGAGTCTTACCTAACTCGTGCGGAGGAGGCCTGTCTGTGAGTAAAGTTTCCGAGCAGAGCCTCCACCCCCCCCCCCAACCCCAGCTGTTGGAAGTCCACCCTAGCCCAGGTCATGTTCCACTCAAAAGGGGCACAACACTGTTGCTATTGTAAAGGTCACTCCTGATGGGAAAGGTAAGCCTTAAGACAAGGTTGGACATTGCTCTTACACATTATTCCAACCGCTGAGTCATAGATACATAAAGGAGAGGCCATGGTTCCAGGAAGCACTTCCTGTGACGGCGTAAGAATGAGGGCAGTGTGTGTGTGCTGGTGTTATGATGTGTGGCAGTCACATATGGTGACTCCCTCCCTCCGTAAACAGAAACTCAACCTGATGTAATGGAATTGTGTGATGTGCTGAGGTCCAGCTGGAACAGGTTGTAATGTTCGGTGAGTGGGCAGGCAGTTAACTTCCTCCGTAATGAGATGTATTCTATTTCCACATGTGGGAGTTACAATGGAAACGATAGTCATTTAAACCAAACTGTGTTTGGATGCAGTTTGTTTTTAGTCTAGTTGAAACATCTAAGCACCTGTAAAATTGGTTAAAATATTACCAGGCCATTACAAATGTGATTTTTCTTAATATGATTCAAACCACATGCTATGGTAATCACTCAACCACCCAGGACCTTCATCCTAGGAAAACATTATTTATTCAACTTCTGCACATCATCTAATGACACACGCACATATTTAGATCTTCAGGGTCGAGACAAGTGACTTTTTAGGTGTAAGAAATTACACCTTCACAATACACCAAACCCACCTGTACCCAAGTGTCTGGACTATTGGACCCTAAGCTGATCGTGTCGAGGCAGACAGGCGAGGCTCCTCTGGCCATCAGACAGAGGTGAGTACCAGACAAAACTCCCCTGGCTCCAGGCAGACTGAGGAGGAGTGACATGCTTTGGTGGAGGTGAAGGAGTCAGCTGTGATTGGGCAACATGCTGAAGAGATACACACTTTTCCATGACGAGGCAGGTGGATTCACTGTCAGATAAGTTGACATCACAAAGTCATTAGTATTGCAAGATAAGATAGACTGAGCGCAGTAAGTCACATGGTGCCCTCTGTGATGTAATTCCTCTGCAACAATACTTCACACACAGTAAAAGTTTCTTGCAATTCAGATCACTGCTAAACTATAAAGCCTTTTGACTTCTCTGCGCTCACTGGAGATGAACAGAATAGAAACAAAGTTCAGCTTTTAAAGAACCACACACACAATATAAGAAATGTACTACTGAAAATGAAGAAAAAACAGGTGTGAAATTACACTTTGTCTCAGAGCTCTGGCATTGCCACCTGCATAAACATTGGCCGCACGCTTATCTGTTCTTCCCCCAGCACTCCACAGACCTCCAGGTTCTCCGTTGACTCAGGATGAGCCGAGTGGATATCTGTGGAGGAGGCGCTGAAGGGCCATGAGACTTGAGCATTTCCAAACCTGTCAATCAACTGCCTCTCAAGAATTCCCCTGAGGTATTTGCAAGTGTGACATGAACGAGTGACCCTCTCAATCTCTCGCTTGCTTTTTCTTTCTCTCTTTCTCCTGTGCTGCCCTCGTGGAGAAACCCGTCAGTCTCTTACCACTCCTGATGTATGCACAGTCACACGCTGGAGACACATTTGGCTTGGTGTTGGTGCGTGAGAGGGTCACAGAAACCAGGGGTACGGTGTCACTCACACACGACAGGAGACACCGGCTCTGCCAGACTCTCCTCCCCTCAAACAGAACAGGTGCCACAGCTTCCACGCTCTCTACACTAGTTTATGACTCACTCTAGTTGAAATTCCTAAGACACAGCATGTTGGACTTGAGTGCTGGTGGAAATTGAAGAAAAAGGAAGGATTTTAAAGACTGAGTTTCAGACTAATCCCCTCAGTACTTTGAACACTGTGTCCACTCACACACCTCCCATCCCTGTCCACCCTGCCCTAACCACATTATTTTTTTCCCCACAGCTCTGCACTCTTTGGAGTAGGGGATTAATTCTGTTTAAGAACTCCTGCAGTGTAAAGTGAGATGTCTATGCTGAGTGGTTGCTACACACACACACACACACACACACACTCACACAAGGAAGTGGGCAGTGACATCTCCTACATACTATGTAAAATGTTGCTAGGCAACCATTATAAAGGAGGAAGAGAGAGAGACAGGCTTAATTTAGATGTATCAACAATGCCCAGGTATCTGGCCAAAGTCCATAAGACTGTATGGGATGGAGGCTGTCTAGTCAGTGGCAGGCTTTGCCCTGCTGTGCAGGAACAGACTGCACAATTCCACCTTAGTGAACAGGACCAGTCAAGATGGATCATCAGCACAGTTCACACTGACTGGTCATGTTGAGTTTCAGGACAGTACTGTTGCTAACATCGGTCATAATCTTAGTAGTTATGCCATTGTGACAAAAGTTAGCAAGGATTGGATTGGATTCAATTTATTGAGTGGTGCAGTGCCACCTATTGACAGACAAAAAATGTCAAATTTGGTCATTCTGAACCGGAATTTTGGGAGTTTGTTACAAAATTTTCGTCAGCGATTCCCGGGGACACCGAAACACCTGGGCCCATGAAACCTGCCCATAGTGCATAGTAAAGTTTTGTCCCTACAGACTGCTCCTAGCCCCCATATTACACAGGTTGGTCAGTTTTTGTGGAATAAGTCAAGAACTGTAGCACCTGAGCTGACAAAATTTCAGTGGAACGCAGGTCTCAAGGAGCCACATGAAACAAGCCCTCATACACACGTGTGGTGTAGCGCCAACTATTGATGGGCAAAATTTGTCATCCTGAACCGTAGTGACCCAGCTGACAAAATTGTAGTGGCACATAGGTCTCAAGGAGCTGCATCCAACAAACCCTTATACACCCATGGGTAGTGTAGCGCCGCCTATTGAAAGGCCCAAAATGGCAAAATTGGTCATATTTCTGGTCAGGCGGTTTCTGTGGAATAACTCCAGAACCAGTGCACCCCGGCAAACAAAATTTCAGCGGAAAATAGGTCTCAATGAGCTGCATCCAACAAGCTCTCAACCCCTGATTTGTGGTGCTGTGCCACCTATTGACACACAAAAATAGCAATGTTTTGAAGCAATAACCATCAGCGATTCTTGGGACACCAAAACACTGGGTGACTTCAAACTCACTGGGCATAGAACTTCATATGTCCTAAGCTATTTTGGTCCCCCAGAAACAGCTCCTCCTCTGTGCTGGTGCCCCTGCAAGAACTGTAATACCAACAAAATTTTACTGATAGACAGGTCTCAAGGAGATGTATCCAATCAGCCCCTCAACCACCTTTGTGTAGTGCCACCTATTGAGAAACAAAAATCTGTCAAATTGTTTTTTGTTTTTTTTTGGGAGGCAAATTTTCATCAATGGCTTTGGGGACACAGACACAAGGCTAATTAAACTTGGTGGGCATGTAGCCCTACTAGGCTCATAGCATGTAAGCTAATTTGGTCTGCGGGGATATCTTCACCCCTTGTGCTTGATTACACAAACCATTATGTTAAAGAAGGAATTCAAACTGTGAACATGTGTGAACAGTATGCACATTTGTTGACCTGAATGTAGAATTCATAGGAAAAAATATGTAGGAGTATGAATGGACGATCATTTGCTTAGGATGGCACATGCAGCAATGTACGGCGGTCATATTATGTACTGGTACATACAGTTCTGTCAGGAATAAACTGCTTAACCAATAATTAATTTCAAGGTTGTTGCAACAGGTAGTCAGGAAACCATAACAAGAGTCTCAAGTGTGTGCCAAACAAATGCAAACAAGAGTTCCTGCTTTCCTTTCTCTACACACCACATTGCAACTGCTGCCCACTCTGTGTGTGTGTTTTCTCCGTCTTGCCAAGATTCAGCCCACCATTCAGGCTAAACCTGTGGTTTCCAGGCAACATGTCCCTCTCATTGTCAACATCAGCAGACACGACTGTCACAGCAACAAGTGTATGGTGGATCTTCCTCCTGAAATAATACTGTAAAAAAAATACATCCCTGATGCCAAATTTTGTTTTGTCAGCAGTGACGTGCAGTATGTTGATGGTGTGCCAGTGATCAAGTCAAACAACCACTCAGAAGTATTAGCTAAATAACAGCTTGAGCATAAATGTTCATAAGTGATTGTATTTTTTACAGACTTCAGATGTAATAGTCATATTTGCAGTTTGTTCAGAAGAGACTTTTGCTTATGGTGTTGACCCACTGGCCAAAGAGAACTTTGCAACCTAACTGTTTAAATCAGCTAGGTCTGCTTCCTGGTAAAAAAAAAAAGTCTTAATAAATGTTTATAGACACAGGATTACTTTGAATAATGAAATGGACAGTTTTAAAACACGACAGAATTATGTGGAAAACTAGTTCGGCCAAGGAACTGGTCAATGTTAACCACTGTCAAATATGATGACTGATGGGTACACACACTAAATAATGAAATATCAAGTGTAATTCTTACATTTGGCCAACTGGGTTTCCATTCAACTCATTCGCATTTCATGTGCGCGTCTGCGTGCGTTTCTATTATCTGTGCATCGTGGATAAAAAAAATTAACATTAGGCTAATCAAGTGACGTGTTCCGGCCAGCTGTGGGATCAACGTCTAGGCGTCAGAAATGCGATAGATGCGCAAATATGCGCAAATGAAAGTTTCCATCGACTTCAATGGTATTATGCCTTATTCGCATCAAGAGTTAATCCACCCTCCTCGAGCGAAATAAATGTATATTCGCAATAGGGGACTGATGTGAATTTGTAGGCGTTTCCAACCGAAGATTTCTTCTTTGCATAACTTATAAGCACATCAACTTGTTGGATGGAAACCCAGCTATTGATCATTGTGTTGACAGTCTTTAGCTTACTACGCCATCTAGTGGATTATTATTGTAAGTATGTATATCCCTTGAAAAGCATACCACAACCCTAAGTTTAACTAGAACAAAACATTTAACAAAGAACACTGTCAAAGAATGCGATGTCAAATATCAGCGGTTTTGAACGTTTTTGATTATTTGCCTATTATCTCAGATAACGTGGTTAAATCCTTGTATCCCAGGAAAGGCTAAATGTTAGGTGACAGTAGGCCTACATGAATGCAAGACGACAGAACAAAGTTAGCAAACACTTGCATGGAGTTTGTTCGCAAATCCTCCAGGTAGGCAATTCTCGTCCAAGTCATTTCACAAAGGCTACACAAGTATCCGAGAACCGAAAAACATAGATCGAAATCACACTGTCCACTTCAGACAACGAGTCTCATGATGTGTTCCAAGGCATCGCACACAGCAATACCGAGCACCACACGACACACAGGTGTAGTGAGAGGGGAACCCACAGACGGCACAGAAATGCCGCTGTGGAATCTTCGAAGGCTCGGCGCAGGCGGTCAGGTAGTTCGGTCCATCGTTCTCACTCAAGTCCTCCTCCTCCAACAAAGCCTGAAAGTTTTTACGGAACCGCTGTTTGAAGTGGTCCCCTCTTGTCTTCCTTCTCCGCTTGCCCGCTGATTCGTCGTTCTCATCGAACTGTGGTAGCCGCTTGACGAGTTGTGGGAGACTAGCATGAGGGTCATCCTGAAAATTATCCTTTTCCAAAGCCTCGAGTTGACGGTTCAAACGCCGCTGTCGCGTGGCACAATCCAACACCCGTCTCTGATTCGGATCTTGTGAGCGTACAGCAATCTTCTTCTCCATCTTAAGCAGTTTTTTGGCAAATTAGACTGTTAATCAATTACTGTTTGTATCTTGCAGTCGTGCATCTACAGAGAGTCTAGGAAATGACGTAACGTTACACAGGTCCGTCAAAAATATATAGTCCGTGTGAAACACTAGTTTTGATCACTAACTTCATCAACCATCATTCACTGTCTATGGCACAGGTGTCAAACTCAAGGCCCGCGGGCCAAATGTGGCCCGCCACGTCATTTTATGTGGCCCACAAGAGCTGCAAAGTTCCGCTTGTCTTTAAAAAAATAAAGCAAAAGCGTGCATTGACTATAAACTACATTTCCCACAATACATGCCAATTATGTTACCCGCGAATTGTCGCCATCCCGCCACTAGATTGCAGTGTTTCTGCATCAATGCTATTTTTGATAAATTAGTTTGATCGGTGCTTCTCTGACTTCAAAGCGCAGCGCTCGGACTTTGCCATCTTTGCCGATCCTTTCACCACCGACGTCTGCACTGCACCGCACCCCAGCACCTTCAGATGGAGTTAATCGAGCTTCAAAGCAATCATAGCCTGAGAACAAAGTTCAAGGATGTTGCGATCCTGTACTTTTACCGTAAAATGCCCCCTGTTTCAATGCCACAGCTTCGACGTCAAACAGCCTGTGTTCAGTCTATGTTTGGGAGCACTTATCTGTGCGAACAAATATTTTCAATGATGAATCGAAACAAAAACAAACACAGATCACGCATCACTGATGAGAACCTCCACGCTGTGAGTTCCAGGACAGACATCCTCTCATGAACTTCACCTAAAAACTTGAGACAATATAGTTTTGAATTGACAACCCTGATTTTGTTATTTTGAGTTATTTACAAATATAACTTTATATGTGGAGTAATGCATTTAGTGTTTACAGGTTTATATGTTTATGCAGACAATCTGCAAGGCTGCATGCAGCCATTTGTTTTTGTAAAATGCTACATCTGTCACATATGTTCTTAACAGCTCACAATTGTTGGTTGTACTTATTCTGCCCCTCTTAGCTGTGACAAAAAGGATTTGAACAAAGTTATCATAACTGATGTTGGATGATATTTTTCTATTATTATTCACTTAGATGGTTTGATCATTGATTGATGGAGTAATGTGGGTTTCTTAACCTGACAGTAATTTTTTATGTCATATTAACAGAGCTACTAGCAACCTTTGTTTACATCTATGCAAATGCATATGCATTGTGATTTGAATAAGTAATAAATTCAGAGTTATTTAACATTTAGGAGTAGTTACATTTGGTTACATTTATACTCTTAGTTGCATTTACACATATGAGAAAGCTGTCATTTCTTGCTTTGGCTGAATACTCTTAGTATAAATGTAGTCTTACAGTTACATGTGGCCCTTTGAGGGCAACCGTTACACTGATGTGGCCCTTGGTGAAAATGAGTTTGACACCCCTGGTCTATGGCATGAACACTCGATTCTTGCTGTAATGCGACTGTCCTCATGTAGGCAAATGTCCTTGCTTCAGTTTTCTGCTATCATTAACATTATCATGCTGCCTACTACATTGTGCTATTCTAATTGTTCTAAGTGCAGTAATAATAGTCAAACAAAAATCTATGTGTTAGTGTTTCTAAGAAGGCTACCTAGGCTATTATATGAGTATATTTTATCACTTAGTTGGAATATTAAGATTAGGCTTTAGACCTACTGATTATTTTAAGCGAGGGACTCAGGACCTCCCAAATAGATGCCAGTGTCAGGAGTGGTCTGTGAATTGTGCTGTAGCTTACTTACCTTAATGATTGAATTCACAACTTAGATATTAGTTATGCATACATTGTGCTGTAGAGAAGGTTCTTCGGTGGAGACTTTAAGACATCAAAGTTTGTTTTACAGAAACGGTGTGACTTATTAGCCTATGTGATTACACATTGCCTTATCTTACCTTGGATAGAGAGACAATTGAGTGTGCTATGAAAACGCAATAGTATAGTGGTCGAGTGATTACTGTTCCTAAGAGCTGCTTATTGTGTATTTTCAGAACAAAAATAAATATGTGGCACTGAAGAGTTCTGTCTCATCACTGTATGCGCAACACATCCATTTGATTTTGTAATGTAGACATATTACAAATGTTAATATGTTATATATATATATGTATATATATTTTTTTTAAAGATCATGCAAGACACACTGCTTAGCAGAGACTTCTTTATGGCTGAGGCTCATAAAAAACAGACCAAAATCTCCTTTACAGCAGTCCCATATAAATCTAGGCTTTTTATTGGCACACAGACACCTCCAAAATATGTATATTTGCTATTTTCACACATGTGGTGTCTCAAGCCACTTTTTAAGGGGAACCAGGCTTTTCCAGACTAGTCACTAGGATGACCACCTCCAAACAGGCAAAAAGTGGGACAGTAAGCACGGTTTCACAGGACAAAGGTGGACATGGTAATGCAACTTGTTAAATTTAAGCCAGTCTAACACAACGACAACACTGTATTCTGTCCAGCCGAAACAAATTAATTTTGTTGTTTTGAAACAAATTTATTTTGTTTCGAGCAACAGAGTCTATAACAGAATGTGACAACGTTGCAACACCTCACCTGGGTCTGGGCCCAGAAATTTCAGATTTTTTTTATGCTGTAAACAGCCTTTGGATTTATTTATAGACTCCCCTCTGCAGCCCCAACTCAAACCATCTTCCCATGGCCCAGGGCAGAGGGCTACCTTGTTTCATTTAATGATATCACCAAATGTGGCACTACACTCACTTATGCCATTAGCAAGACCTGTACCAAATTTGAGGTCAGTCAGATAAGTGGGATGTGGGAGAAAGGCTTAAATTGCTGTACAGTGCAACATAATGTGGGACAGATGTTCAATCTACAAAACCTCGAGACCCAAGACATGAGTTCAAAAGACAAAAATAAAATAATGTATCAAATGTGTTAAACATTACAATTAACCAATCACTTGTATCAGACATAAAAGACAGCAGTCTCAAAAACATCATCAATAATAATTTCCTCTAATCTAAAGTTTTTCAACCACAATATTCAAATTTGAGAATAAAGCACTAAAAGGAATAGTGAACTGCCCCCCCCCCCCCCCCCCCCCCGTCTTTATAGGCATGAAGGGGAGGGAGGGTGCACCTGAGTGAGATGTTAAGAAGTACACCATTCAGTGCAGGAACAAGACGGTGATAATTGACCCAAGTAGTAACAGGACACTCTGTCCCACATTCTTGGCGCTGTTGCACAGGTTCCCCTTACAACAGTGCATATCAATGTATTTAGACCCTAAATGAGTTGATATGTCTCTTACACAAAGATTGCTGCTGGCGCATCCTTTCATAGTTAATTTCTTCCCATACTCCAACACTGCAAGTTAATGGTTAAAATGTTAATTGTTGAAGAGAGAGCTGAAATAATATTGAGAATAATTTAAAAAGAAGTTCTCACCAGTTGCTTTAATACAACGGTCCTCGTTTCCAGAACAGGATAACACTGTTGTGCAGCTATCTCCATCACAGGTGAAACACATTTTCCCATTCAAAGTATCTGAATTTAGCTCTAAAATAAACAAACAAGTAGTACACAAACATACATACATAAATACATACATACTTACACACAGAATTACACGTCACATAAACTCATGAAGTGTGTGTATGTGTTCTAACTCTTTTCATGTAAATTATAACAATAGACCATGAACCTAAATCATTAGAGAGGACCTTGTGAAATGCTATTGCTTACATTGCAAGGACATTAAATACTATTCTATACATACCTGGAGTTTTCTCGGCATTGCAGTGATTCGTATTACAGCATTTGGTGCTCACTGTCATCTTACTTAGTCCAACGTTTAGTGACGTTGTGATGCACTGATTTGATGGGATACACTTCCTGACATTGACGTTTGCCAATTTACTGCCATCTGTCAGGGAAAACAAGCAATCGAGCATACAGCAAGCTGAATTACGAATCAGTCAAGTCAAGGCTATGCAATGTCACGGCATTAAATGGTTTAGTCTTACATGAATATACATTCACAGTGGTGCTGGCACAAGATCCTGTCCAACAGCTTTCAGTGTTTGTGCAGGAGTATGTATTATCTTCACAATCATAGCAAGTTAGCGCAGCTCCTGGAGACATAGGCAGAACAGTTAGTGAACCTCAAATTCTGTTTCTGAGATTTAAAACTGTAACTCTACCTATACAGTAGTAGAAGCTACTAAAACACACTACAACACTAAGCAAATGAATCAGTACATATAGCCAAAGTATACCTGTGGAGACGAGGGTGCACAACAGACCAAGGGTGATGCTGGGTCTCATCTTGACTGAAGTGAAGCAGAGGTGTGCTGGTGAAGCTGCTTATGGACCATGCTGAGAATGCCTTTCCTTTTATGGTAAAGAGTCATTTGGAGTGGGCGGATCGTGCAGTGTCTTGCAAAGGTGTAAACATCACTCAGAAACTGTATTCTGAATTTCTGATTGAACAGCAACAGACAAAATTAAACAAAATCAGTTGTCATGTGTGATGATGTAGCATTACCGTTAGTTGGTCACACAATTTTCAGTGCAGGATGGTTTTTTTAAAATTTTTGTACAGGTATCGATTATTATACAGTTTATCAGTAATTCTCATCCATATAAAGAAAACAAGAACATGGAAAACAGGATGTCCTATACAATTCATTACAATTTCAGAACAAGGAATTTGCGCACACTTAGATCACTGAAATTATGTTCTACCAAACTTTTGGTCAAACAACCTTCATCAAGCCCTGTTGAGCAAACTAGCTTATATAACAACTCACAAGACTCATGTACAATTGTTCTTAAAATATATCTTGAGTGATCAGATCACAAATGGTTAGCTGAGACACATTGCTATTTACAGATGTTTTCAAGGTGCACAACCAGAGCTGTTGCTGATCACCTGTCAGAGACAACACATCTCTGCCACTTTTGTTTAGATTCTGCCATATCCAACATTAGTCATTAGAATTCACATTGGAACACATCTGATCACATCTGGTGGGCACTAACCTCCCAATTATCATCCCTGAATGCAAGATGGATTAAAAAAACAGAGACCACCTTGGCAAGTGGTTTGAGTGATTGGATCACGGTGTCTCTTGGTGATATGTCTGTGCAGATTCTCATTCATCCGGGTCACTGTAGTCAAGGTGTCACCTTTCCTTCCACGAGGCTTCTTCAGTTCTGGCCTGGTGGTCGGGAAGACCAGGAGATTTATCTCTAGGCTGTGGGTGACTTAGTTTCTTGGTGATTGTTAACACCTGTATTAGAACAGACCACATTGACTGGATCATCCGAGATGCATTTTGAAAACAAACGTAAACAAGGTCTCTATAACTGCAGATTCTGATTTTCTCGTCATTCTCTGATTGGCATTTGCTTTTTAGCAATTAGTGGTGATATTCTAAACATATAACACTTCTATTAAACAAAGACAGTAAAAAGAAACTTTTATATTTATTCATGTATCCAGTCAGAAAACCCTTTGTGCATGCAATGCATCTTACATTTAGGTAAAAAGAGTGCAACATGAATGTTTTTGACAATCACATTTCTGCATATATATTTTATATGTATGAAAGAGAATTTATATGTAATGAATTATATTTAATGAAAGAGAATTTAATGAACCTGTCAGACAGAAATGTGAGTTGGTGCATTTCTGCATACATATTTTATATATTTGGGCAATTCCACGCAAACTGTCATGTCAATAACGGCAACAAAAAGAAAAACACGTGAACATCCTCCCCACCAGACACTTTGTAACTAACTTGCCGACCACAAGGTACAGGATGTGAGCACAATCTTTTTTCCATGTTTGCGGTAAAAGGCAGTAGATTTCTCGTGAGTTAGTCTTAACCAAAACCACAGACAGAAGAGCGTTGCAAAATGTAGTCTAGCACAAAGTGTGTCCATAACACTGTTAATTTAAATGTTAATTTATTATATACTTTGTTTACTATATCTGTAAGTTTATTGTATTCTTTGTTATTATATAATTTGTTTACTTTTTTCATTCTCATCTTTGAAATGTAATTCACATGCACAAACAAGGTAAAAACTTTTTAAAAATTACATGTTGTCTTTAACCTGGACACCATGACAAGATATTGCAAGACTTGAGCTATCCCTACGCAATGTATTTTCTGCAAGTGAAGAATGAACAACTGCACTTAATAGTTAGTCTTTGCTAACAAGATGTGATCTTTGCTGGAGACCTGGAGATCTAGTACTTTTGACAGGACTTCAAAGCTGAATAGAATTTAAACCACGTGAGCTTAATTTCGTTAAATGAAAATGGAACTACTCCAGGCTTCCAGGGATGGAAATATGCATGACTGTAAATGCTCTATACATTTATTGGCACCCTTGGTAACATTTTATACAATGAGGTATTGGTTTATCTAAGAAATCCCAATCCAGTCCCAATCCAACCCTAACTCTCAATTTCTTAAGTGACATTGACCAGATACTTTAATGAAAGAGAATTTAATGAACCTGTCAGACAGAAATGTGAGTTATGGGGGAGCAGAAAGGTAAACTCAGGTGGCAAAACTCTTTATGGCAAACCTCTCACACAATAAATGGGCCATGACCACAGCATTGGTCAGCTGTTTCAGAACTGGGTCATGTGACCACATGTACATCCTGACAAACCTGATGAACATTCTGTGGCCAACTGCACCCCCATCCAGTGTTGTGACTGAAAGTCACATCAGAGGTACAGATGCCCTATATCAAAACAATTACTACGGTAGAAGTTCAATTCAAACTATGGATGTATATTGTCATTAAAATTGAGTAAACTGAAGCAACTGCTGCGGTTAAAACTAGTCAACCGGTACACACCTATATCGATTACCATCAGTGGTGGAGCCACACTTTTTTACTTGGGGGGGCTGGGGGGGGGGGGGGGGGAGCTATTTCAGGGGGGCCAGGATATAACAATAAATTTTCAACGAACACAATCAATTGCTATCAAAATCTTTTCATATAGTACTTCTTAAACACACAAGGAGATAAGATTTCTGATAAGATTTAATTAATAATGATTTTATTAATAATGTGCAAGTACACAATGTGCAGTGTAGAGGTGCACACACATCGTACACAAAGCCCTCAAAATGTCTCTATAAATGATCTCATCTTGACATGAACATAGTCTTCGTGTTTGTGTTTGCTTAATTAAACTCTGTACTAAGACTTGCATAATGATTTCATTTTGCAGTATTAACAAAACAATGTAACAAAATGTACCAGTAAATGTACAAGAAGTCAAACACAGACAGACAGGTGCTGACACGCACACACACACACAGAGAAGAGACAGACAGACAGACAGACAGACAGACACACACACACACACACACACACAGGGTATGGTGGCATTGTACAGCAGTCTACTGTAACATTAGAACAATGTACAGACTAATTCAAATGTACAAATGGGTATACAGAAACACACACACTCTCTCTCTCTCACACTCACACCTGAGCATTTGACACAATGACACATTTTTTAGTATGAACATAGTGCAGGTCTTAAACATTCAAAGAGTTTCTTAACCACACATGACTAACCACACACAGGATTAGCCTAACAGTGTGTACAAAACAATGTCCAAAATGAACAATATTTAAATAAAAAAATACATACATTAATTATGCATCACTTTCTCAAAACAATCTGGCACCATGACCCCAGCTGTGCAAGTAAACTCAACAGAGGAACAGTCAGATTGCCATTGTATATAAGCAGGTGTGAGTGTGAGAGAGAGAGAGAGAGAGTGTGTAGGATGAGTCTTGGATTACTGAATACTCAAGCTAAATGTTGCCTTTATACCGGTTGCTGTTAAACGCCCTCTTACATGTCCCATGATGAGTTTGGGGGAATTTTGTGAGGTGAGGCTGAACAGGAAGGTCCTCTTTGGATCTTGAAATGTCTGCAATAAAAAAAAGAGAGAAAAAAAGAAAAATAATGGTCAAAGACAGTTAGGAGATAATTTCATCAAAGTAAATTTTGGCAAGTAAATTTCGGTGCAGGTAAGTAGGCCTACCGCTGGGTCTTTTTGGAGCAGCAAATATGGTGCTTGACGCAGCTAGAGAGTGGTCAACTTCATCTTCTGGCTCTGAATCAGCATCCTCCTGGTCAGAAGCAGAGGTCTTGATCTCGTCACTCACTGAAGCTGTAAAAGAATATTTTAAAACAAAATTAATATTCAGTAATTTTAAAAACAGACATTATCAGTGACCAACATTTTGAAATACAAACTATGATGATTATTTACACTCAAAAAGTTAATTAATAATTAAAATTAATTACTGGACGAAGGATGTGTCTACCTCTACAGACACTCTGACCTGGTGATGGCGGGCTGGTCTGTATTTGGCTCTCCTGACTAGTCCCAGGGTGGAAGCCGTCAGGATTGCTGGGGTCTGGGCTGAGGTCTGTTTTTTCCTGATCTTTGCCTGACTTGCTCCTCTTTACAAAGTAGTCATATATCTCCCCCTGTCTTTTCATTCTGAACTCACCCTATGCAAAAAGTAACGTTACACCAGTCTTTTTACTTCTCAGATAACTTACAATGACACAATTGTTGTTAACAGACACTGGCACACTGTCACGCATGCGTAAAGAGGGACAACGACACCACTAAATATTTAGCGCCTTTCTAGCACTGCTTCATCATCTCCCTACAGTGCTAGTCTGGATTTAATCCCATTGAGCTTGTTGTCTCAGGAAGCATTTTAAACTGTCCAATCAGCGAACAGAGGGAGGCGTTGTGAATGCAGAGCTAGAATGCTATCATTCAAGGCAAGCTATCAGTCAGTGGCTGATCCAATCTTTTTAAACTCAAAATCCAGCAATCAAATCTCACTAGCGAGTGTCCAGACTCTCTGTACGATACAAAAGTGTAGAAAGAGGGTCTGGTTTTATTACCAGGCTAGGTGAACAGGAAACAAGAGGCAGTTGAACACAGGACAGGAAGAAATAATCAAACTAGCAGGCTTCTCATCATGAATATATACACTTGATGTCACCTTTAGCCTTTCAGTATGCTTCAGTAACACCCCCATATTGGTACAGTGTACCACATCTCAAACTGCCATTAAGCTGCACTCAGATCAATGCTGAATGACCATGATAGGCCCGCTGCATTGAATCCCTTAGTTTTTTCTTGACTACACTGTCATGTCAGTGTCCAAATGGTAGTCGGGGTCAGACCCTTCATTTGCAGTTGTTCACCGGAGAAAAAAATATAGGCCTATTTATTGTTTCTTGCAGGAGTGCTCAAAGTGCACCTCCTTCAACAACTGAGGCTAACCGTTTTTGTAAAAGGGGAATAAGAACAGTGTTTGCTCTGCTGTGAATTTGTGAGTTCAGGTACTTAGGCTACCTACAACTGTGCGAAGTTTCAAATCATTTGAACAGCTACCATGGGAGATATAACCCACAAAGCCTGGTGCCCTGGACACATAACAGCCTACACACAGCCACTGTGCTCCACTGTAACAACTAATCTGTTGGCTTGATCTTGGTAGGCTATCGGTTAAAAAGAGACATAAGCACATAATGGGGAAACCCATTTTTGCTCTGGCTTTGATGAATTAGGAGAGATTGTGTAAGGCCATAGAGCTATCATGAACACAAGGCATGGTCGTGCTCTCCTTCATATGAAAATCTTGAACTTAGAAATAACCACTGAACATGGGTGAATTAGAACAGAGCCTACATGTGATGTCAAATAGCACAAAGCAATTTTAGTTTAATTGTGATCGCCGAAGAGGGCGCAATTTAGTCAAAAGGATCATTTCAGTTCCCAGCCTAAAGATAAGGTTTTAATTGTGCTTGTATAAAAATGCACTTGAGCTTATTTTTGATAAATTAAAGTTGAATATATTCTATTTTAACATCAGAGAACAAAGTACAATACTCTATTCACCCAACCCTCATCCTCTACCCTCTGCAGTATCTGTTTAGTCATATTGATTTATTTGAAATGACAGGATTTAGAATAAAATAGTAACAAAGAGGACCTCTTTAAGGATATTTAATGAATGTATTCATTCAACTAAACACAAGCTAAAAAGACTCAAAGAATATCCTTTGCCTGAAGAATGATGTTTTGCCTTATGTTGCACATCACAGCTCATCTAAAGAGTGTTTCATGGGGTAGGGAGTTTGTGTTATTCCATCTGGTGTTATTCCAGCCTAATCGCTCCATACTTCATCCCTTGCTACAGTGATACTAATTAGTTGCTGTTGTTTTTAAGATCTTACTTTCCCTGTACTTACCTTGCAGTTATGCAAATATTACACATACATGTCTATCAATGACACATATTTTTTGTGACATTGTTCTGACCAGATATTTACACTATAATTCACAGGTTAATTTAAAGCGTTACCGTGACGTCAAATCATTCAAGTGGAAACATGTACAGCCTGACCTCTCCAATTCGCCATTACTTGTAGACCTTCTCATATCTTTGGGCCTACTTTTCTAAGGAAGTGGTTGTGAATGACTTTTGCTTGTGGTGATTATAGTTGTGGTCGCTCTTTCAGCAGTAGAATAAACACAGCAGATTTCCACTGAGCTTAAATTCAGCTAAACCACTCAGAGTCATTTACCTGCCAAAGGGCCAGCCTTACAACCACAGAGAGAAGAGCACTGTTCTCGTGACTAGTAAATAACTAATTGTTGCTGCACATTTTGTCATTGTTAAGTTTCACTACAAAATGTAGCACATGGTAAAAGGTTGTGTTAGGCAAGTGCATCTAAAGCCTTAATTTATCTTTTTGTTCTTGGAGAAAAACATTGTTAATTCGAGTTTAAATTATGAACTATTTATGAAACCGAACTTGTACGAATCTCTTCAAAGGAAAAAAAAGAAGGTGAAAAGGGGAAACACATGAATGCACTGGTGTTGTAATGTGAGCACATCTGTGGTAAACTGAAGCTAAACAGGTTATAACTGTGAACAGCAGTTCCAAAACTGGGTCATGTAGCCACCTTGACAGACTGATGAACGTTTCGCCCACATTACCACCCCCAAAGAAGAAAATAAGTCTTCGGAAATAAATAAGCTCAATTCTGATCAGGTTCTCTAAAACCGCAGAAGAGTAAGATCTTGAGTTGAATAAACGACAGATGAATAAACTGATTTGTTCCCTTCAAATTACATTTGATTAAAGTGATTTGTTCCTGGATTTTCTCTGTGTTGGAAGTTTGCCTGTGAAGCTTCCTTAGATTCAACTCTAAGTAAATACTTAACAAACTGATGTCTTCACTGGGGATCTCCCAAAATGTTTATTTTCTTATTTTTTTTACTGTTATTAATAGTGCCACCTGCACAGGTGATCAGAGATTTTGTAACTCATTTATCAACAGTTATCCACAAAATAAAAATGTGCAAAGTTGGAATTTTATGCTAATTGAGCATCTTGCATTTTCAAATTAGCTCTAAGGAAAACTGAGCCTTACTGGGTATCATCAACAAGGCTGTTGAAGGCAAACAATCACAATACTGTATCAACTACTGTAAATAAAGCAAAAAAACAAAACACACACACACAAAAAATTGCATTTCTCATGTCTGTCCAGTAGAGGTCAGGCTTTGCCTAGCTACTGAGGATACCCAAGCCTAGAGTAAACTATCATTGGTATCATATCGTTGGGTTGGAGATGTGCAAAGGAGTCCTGAAGGAGCACAGCCCTGTGAAGATCTGAGGTCACCTCCAGGTACGACAGTAACATCTGGGTTACCCACTGACATTTGCCCTTTCTATACGATGTTGAGGTGGATGACACAGAGCTTGTGGGTTCTGTGCAGTATCTTTGCTGCTGCTATCACAGCTGGGACTACTATTGCATTTCCCTTCCACATCTTCTCTATAGACCTATATGCTGTATATTCTCACGACACAGGCCTGATAATAGAAGCTGTTTTAACCATAGTGTGGTTGACAGTTTGCATATAATCTGAGCATCTGTAGATCATCTATTAGGGGCCATTCAAAAATGGTAGATTGCACCTGTCCTTGCTCAATGCTTTCCAAATTGTATATATGCATGAAGGTGTCTGGCTAAAGCCAGCTGTCTCTGTCATGACCCTGTCTGAGTACATAGTCACCATGGAGGGGCCCTTGAAAGAGAGGTTGCACTGAGACATGGGGAAGAGTGTTGGGCTGTTTGTGTATTTTGGGTGGAAAAGAGTGATATTAGTGTTAATTCCACATGATGAGCATGAGAGGACCTGAGGGGGTGAGTGTTCACGCATGTTTGTGTGAATGTCAGGCGTGTTTTCACAACACATCCAAGTGTGAAATCTGTGTGTGTGTGTGTGTGTGTGTGTGTGTGTGTGGGGTGTGTGTGTTTGAAGCTCAGGTGTGAGGTGATGACAAGTCATTCTCACATGCAGAGGGACAAAACAGGACTGGGAAGGATAGGGAAGCTGCTGAGAGGAGGACGCCTGTCGGAGAATTCTAGAATGTCAAAGATGGCCACGGACTCTAGGTGGGGGAAGGAGGTGTTTTTTCTGACTCCTCTCTCTCTCTTCTGAGTGAACATGAGTGCCTAGGGTGACTCAACAGTAAGCACAGGTGAACTCACACCTCTACCGTCAGGGCAATAGGGAACCCTCTCCCAGTCCAGAAAATGTGTTTTTGCAGTCACTGTGATGGATTTCTGCCAGGTTACCAATTCACGTTTGTCAGGAGTTTTTACCTTTAAGTTGTTGCACATATTCTATGCAGTTCTTCAAGTGAACACGTGTACACTGTACACTTTGTATGCTATTGTTTGTGTCCTCTCTTTGTAGGTCGTTTTGGATAAAAGTGTCTGCTAAATGTAATGTAATGTAATGTATAGGAGATGAACAAGAGGTTCTCTTTAGAATGAAAGTGAGTTCCTAGATATTGCCATTGTACTGTACTGTTTGTTGTCTACTGATTTTTACACTGAATATTCCATAGTGGAAACTTGCAAACTGAAACAAATTTAGGCAACTTAGGCAAGTTCGTAGGCAAAATCACTGCATCGGACAGTCATAGCATTTAAAACACACTCATCACATTTGTTTAATGAATATATGACACCTGAGTATATTGTTCGGTAGCGGCTTTAATTTACACCAAATGCACCAAATTTACGCGATTGCATGACCTCAGTCTTACTCTTTATATCACTTAAAGAGGGTGTTTGATTGTCTCAGAGGCACATGCTCTGTATTTTCTCTCTTATTCTCCTTCTCTTCCACCTTCACCATACACACATCTGTTATTGTTTTCTCAGATTTTCCCTCCTCCAGGATATTCTCCTCATTTCTGGTCCTGTTGAAAGTTTCCTTCTCGTCCTCCTTCTGTCCATGCCTCTTGGGCTGGTTCTTTGGCTCTGGAGGCCTCGCCTTTCGCCCAACCGCCCCCCTGCCCTGCCCGGCCCAGGCGATGGCGGGTGGCCTGGTGGCGCCCCCTGGTGGCCAGGCATGGTCCCCAGTAAGCCCAAGCGGTCCCCAGGCTCATCTCTTGGTCGGGTCCTGCTCCTGTTTCCATCCCTCTTCCTGCTCAGTGATCTCATGAGGACTGAAGCCTTTTTCTATTACCTTTTCAATCTCATCATCTTTCATGTCCTTCTCCTGTTCATCTCCCCTCTCTTCTGTGTGTTCCTCATTCTCCATCTCTTCTTCTTTCTCTTGCATCTCTTCCTCCTTGATGTCTTTGATGGTGATTGCTTGGGCTCCTCTCCTCTGACTCTGTTGTTCAGAGGTTTGCTCTGCAGGTCCCTCCAGGCTCTGCTTTTTGTCTTTTTGTGTGTTTGCAGACTCCTGCCTGAAGCCATTCTCTGCCTTTACCACCAAATCCATCTTCAGTTCTGGCTTGGCATTTCTAACTTTCTTGCCCTCTCCATCTCCACTAGTTCCATCTGTCACATGAGAAGTTTCCAGTACTCTCTCTTCATCTTCTTATCTTGTTTTTCTTCACTTGCAGTGATACCAAACAGTTCTAATTGGCTCTTTAGTTCATCCGCATTGTGTTGTTTCAGCCTCTGCTGTCATTCTTGTATAGACTTCCATTTAGAGTCAAATCCATACCAAACCACCAAACCACCATCTATTTTCAAAGTCCCTGGCCATAGTTGTACCATAGTTGTTCAACATCATCAACCTCCTGCTGTCCTTTGCAGCAGTTCAATATCCAAATGTTTCTCATCCCAATATAACAGCAGTCCAGAAACCCCATCCAAAAGGGAAAGAATGGTAGTATCACACCTTGTTATGTTCTATAACATCATGATGTTGCTTGGCTTTCATTATGACATTGGTGGCAGCACCAACTAATTTTGGTTGCCGTGACAACAAATTCAGAACTCCTCGGAAAATCTGAGTAGTTGAACGATCATTCTGTGTCTCTCTCTATCAAGCACATTATTATCAATTAATAATGGCATGTGCACTGCATTATTTTTCATATGGAATACAAAATTGCTTTTAATGCCCTCTGTCCACTTTTTTCAGCATGTTGCCACTCAGTTTCATTTCTATTGGCTTATCATGTAGGATGATGTTTAGCACACGACAATAACCACAATTATTGGTTTTGAAAATGTGCAGCAATTTATTTCTGTATCTGTTATTCACTGCCTATTATTTAAGGACCTGTTATCAGCCTCTTTCCTAATGCTGCCCATTGACTCATGCCTCTCTCCAGCCTTGTTCAACAGCCTTTCTTTTAACATCGCACTGCAGCTGTGCTTGCTAACTTATCTCCCGTCACAGAAGTAATGCACAAAAGCAGAGCCACATACTCCTCTGTATAAAAACAAAAAAAGGGAAAAAAAAGAGTATGGCTTTAACTACGAAGGGCACCTTACTCAGATGCAGCACCACCCACACAGCAGACAGGTGGTGGGCAGCAGGGGTCTCCAATGGGGCTATATCTCATCTGCACCCACAGGCTCTCGGCTGGAGGCCCCAGAGAGCTGGAGGTGGAGAGAGCGCTTGGCTGGACAGTTATTCAGCCCTGGTGGCACACGGCGTGTGTGCTACAGGAGGGAGAGTCTATGGGGGCCACAGAGAGGCTGCCAGAGGGATTTATGTTTCAAGGGGAAATGGCCACAGGCTGGCTGCCTGGACAGACTGTGGGGGAGCTTGGAATTATTTGTTCTTGGACAAATGTGTCTGTTTGCTCTGCGTTATGCAGACAGTGCTCTACCTGTCAACATCCTGGTAGGTGTCCACCACACACACGCATACACACACAAAGCCACACACACACACACACACACACACACACACACACACACACACACACACACACACACACACTCACACACACAAACACACAAACACACAAGAATAGATGCTCTCCTAGTGTTTTTGTTCTGCTTTTGTATTCTTCGAAATTATGATCCAAACCTTATGATGACACTGCAAAGTCAGGACTCCAGCCACACCTTTTTCATTTTTGTGGCTCTCATGATGTTTCCAGAAATAAGTTTTAAAGCTGTCGTGGATGTGCCTCTCTTCAGTTGTTTGTATTGTCCCTGTTTTTAAAAAGCTGTTATTCAGAGCACATTTACAGTTACCATATTTGCCCATGTCTCCTATGATCACATGCAGTATATTTGCTTGCCGTTGAGGGTTTGATTGTTGTCACCCTGTCTTTAGTGCTCACCATTGCTAAAATAAGGACCTGTGGTGAGGTACTAGAAAAACAAAGGTGTGAGATCCTACAGCTGCCTATCCAGGATAGAAATGCAGGATAATTTGTCTGTCTGTGGCACCCTAGATAACTGGTGTCAGGCCAAAAATAGAGAGTTCAAGAAAGGCGCTAGGTACTTTCCTCTCAGACTAATTGCACGTTGCTTCACCCCAGAACGCTCTGCACTTTTTTGCACCCTGTCCTCTGACATGATGGATGTCGGTCTTCTCATTTAATCAATACTGTAATTACCACACATACTTTATGACACACACATTCACCCACTGCGACTTAATGACTGTGTGGGCTCATTCCTAGTGATGGTATTTCTGTGCTTTGCTCTCTCCTGCTGTTTGCTATGGGCGGTGGTAGCGTAGTGTTTAAGGAACCTGGCTAGCGTGCAAGTAGCCTGAAAAGATGTGGGTTTGAATCCCAGCTACCACCGTTGTGCCCTTGAGCAAAGGCACTTAACCCTAAGTTGCTCTAGGGGAGACTGGCCTTGAACAATTGATAGTTGATAAAGTTGTAAGTCGCTTTGGATAAAAGCGTCTGCTAAATGCCTAAATGTAAATGTAAATGTAAATGCTCAGGTCAGCTAGCTCAGTTAATCTAGCTGGCCTTGCAGCGGCCTGTAACTCGCCAAACACTGTAAGACCTCCGCTGGATGAAGGTCACTGATTTTAAGCGTGACATTATCATGGCTGTGACCTTTGCAAAATATGACAAAAACAAACAGGATTTTTTCATGCTTTTTGGGGTTTTGACAAAATATGTAAGTGGCTTTGGATAAAAGCGTTTGCTAAATGCATAAATGTAAATGTAAATACAAATGTGATACACACACAAGGAGTTGGTCACGCAGGGGGACACAAGGGGCCTGCCTGCCCTCTTTCAGATGCCAGATAGTGTCTCCATCGCTGGTTCATGGTTGTCTCACAGCTGTTTTCTATCTCCAGGATGATCATGTTGTTCCAGACCTGACTCACAAGAGCTCTATTATGATGGCGTGTGCTGTCACAGAGATTATATCCACAACACGACAACAGAGTGCCTGTGTCCCTCTCTGGTCCATGATGGTAATCTGCAGAGCCTTTTGGGATGGACAACTTTGATCTCCTTCTTTTCCCCCTATCTTTCTATCCCTCTTACTTGCTCCCTTCTGCCTCGCTCACTTCTACTTTCTTCTTTATCCCCTTTTCTCTCCATTCTCCTCTCCTCTCTCTCTCTCTCTCTCTCTCTCTCTCTCCTTCTGATTGTGTTCATACAAAGAGCCTTTGAGAGAATAGGCTCTGCAGCAAGGAATGTGAGGTATCTGTGGTGTTCTCTCACTCTCCCTCTCTCCGCAGGGCTTTTAGCGGCTGGATTCTGACGCAGAGGCAGCCCTTCTTTGGGAGCGCTCCAGGGAGAGGCTTAGACTCCGCTCCGCACCGTGGAAAACAGACCCCGTCATTTCAGGCCCTGTGCCTTCTGCAACTCTGCGTCAGGAGAATGGAGATTCAGTTTTTCCAGAGTTCTTGCACACATGTGCAGAACACAGCCATGAGAACTGAGATCTCTGTTCTAGTGTGCCTCTCTCAGGCAGGGAGAGAAGGCTTAGGTTGGTGGGTGTTGTCTTATTTTTCTGGCAGTGGTGAAGGCTCGGTAAATTAACCTCAGAGAATCAAATGCTGAAGGACCAGAGAAAGAGAAAAGAATGGAGGGAGTGAAGCAGGAAAGGGAGTAAGATAAGAGGTGAAACAGCTTCTGTTGTTCAACTGCTCAAAATATTTACAGCACATGTGGTTTTTCCCATATGGATGTGAACGACAGCTTCCAGTGATTTGTATGTGTGGTGTATGTACTCTCTCTGTCTCTTTCGCTCGCTCTCTCTCACACACACACACACACACAGGCACACACACACACACACACACACACACGCATAGACACACACACACAGGCACACACACACACACAGACAGACACATGCATGCACGCACACACACACACACACACACACGTGCGCACACACACACACATGCACACAGACACGCACAGGCACACACACACACAAACACACACAGACACACACGCACGCACAACACACACACACACAAATACATGCACACACACACACAGGCACACACACACACACACACACACACACGCATAGACACACACACACACAGGCATACACACACACACAGACAGACACACGCATGCACGCACACTCACACACACACACACACACACACACATGCACACAGACACGCACAGGAACACACACACACACAGACACACACACACACATAAATACATACTTGCCTACACACTAATAGCAGCTGTGTTTGAGGGCATGAAACCTCAAACCTAAGATACATTAAACACATACTCACACACGCACATAGTCCAAAAAGAGTGTCGATGCACACACACACCATGCAGCACACACGCACACATACACACACAAACATGCTTTTTGCCATCATGACAATAATCAGATGGGCATATGCACTAACATGTATAAATATTTAAACATCATACAAACGCACACATAAGTGTGTCTCCCACCCTTGTGGCGACACACACACACACACACACAGACACACATACTCACATGCACACATAAACCCAAACGCACATTTTCTCGCTCTCTTTCAAATTTCATACCAACTGCATACACTCCCAGTCAGACACACAACAAAAGCATGCTTATTCACACAGGAAATGCAGCCTCACAAACTCAAAAGTAAAAATAGCCACTGCAGTTAGAATCAGTGGTTCTGTTTAACTCTTACAATCCTCCATTGACCGAGCATCTGGTCCAGTACTACAGCTCAACTCCTCCGAGGCTTAGTCCAGAAATAGGGGATGGAGGTGGGTTTGATTGCATGTGCTTGCCTCTGAAGCGAATCCGTTTGATGTCTCTCCTCATACATCTGCCCACAGTACGGTTAGTTATGTAAGACAGTCTGGAAGAGTCGGGAGCAACCCAGGAGAAAATAGTGTAGACCTGTTTGTTTGTCTGTGTGAGAGACAAAATTTATGTGTAGGGGAGAGAGAGAGGAAGAGTGAGTGTATCCCTCTCTTTCTGTGTGTGTGTGTGTGTGTGTGTGCAAAAGAGTGGAGCGGAAATGTGAAACTTTAGTGCATTTTGTCCTTGTAACTTAAAGCATGTCTCTCTCTCCCCATCTCTCTCTCTTACTCTCTGGAGGTAATTGTGGGCCCACATTCCTGTCTCCCCCAATCAGAGGCAATCAGTGCGGTCCACTGTGGCCTTGAGTTATTGTTTATTGATGAAGGTTAAGTGCACTCCAGTTTAGTCACTGAGGAATGTGGCCTCGTTGACCCCAGCTGAAGGGGTATAGTCTTCTGTGTGTCCCTACAAAAGCCGAAATTACTCCAGTGTTAAACTTAATATTCTCTCAAAATGTGGGTGTGGGAGTATATGAGAAAACTGTGTGTGTGTGTGTGTGTGTGTGAGTGTGTATGTGTGTGTGTGTGTATTTGTGTGCAAGCTTGTGAATGTAATTATGGGTAATGTAGTTTGCATGCATTACTAACTATCAATGTATGGGTGAGAGCATTCTGCATTGGTGTGCATATGTATGTGTGTGTGTGTATGTGTGTGTGTGTGTGTGTGTGTGTGTGTGTGTGCACATCAAACACAATACCTCTTGATAACCATCCAGTATTATTCCCCCCTTAAGAACCACAGCAGGCATCTAGTGGGCCTGTGCAGCAGTATAGCTCATCTCTGTCAAAAGAATTTGCTTTCTTGAGCTAAGGATTGAAAAACAAGTTTTAACCGTTGGGAGAGATGGCCGCCACGTTGCCTCTGGCACCCTCCCCCCCCTGTGATTTGGTCCTCTGACATGTTCTCCACTTTCAGAGATAAAACCCTTCCTGGAAGTGGAATGGGACTGTATTCTCTTAGCTGGCTGCTGTTAGTCCGTGGAGAGGAGAGAGGAACTTTTTAAAGTTCCTTCAGAGGGGGTTGTGAGGTGTGAGGTGTGAGGTGTGGGTGTGACGTGGGGTGTTTTTTGTTTATATATTTGTGTTTTTCCCCGTTCTTTGGAGAGTCCAGAGTGAGTGGTGGTCCTGTGGTGGTTTGTCCCTCTCACCCGCTCCCTGACTCTGAGCTGCTTTATGTAACTTGCACTTAAGAGTGCCAGAGTCTGCAAAGGGAGGAGGAGGAGGAGAGAAAGCGAGAGAGGGGGGGGGGGGGAGGGGAGAGAGAGGGAGGGAGGAGGAAAGAAAGAAGAGCAAACGAGGGAAAGGAGAGCACCATACAATCCTTGGACTCACTCAGGTTTCAGACCCCTGCTTGCTGGGTTGCTTTCAGAGAAAACACACGCTCACACACACGCTCTCTCTCTCTCACACAGACACGCACGTGCCCAAATGGCTGCACAGACTCGCTTTTTTCCTTATCGTCTCCTCTTTCCTTTCTCACACATCCACACACAAACACACACACACACACACACACACACACACACACACACACACACGTACATTCCCACACAGACACACACACACACACACACACACACACACGTACATTCCCAAACAGACACTCATTGAGTCATACACACACTCTCTCTGCATATGGCACCATATCAGCCCGTCTCCTCAGATATGTTTGTTCTGCACCCCATAGTCCTTTGAGGCAGAGCTGCTCTGTCTTAGCCTGCCTTAGCGACCTGCAGCTGGACAGCTTTGATTTCACCTCTGCTGTTTTTCTCCATGATCCTCCTCTTCCTCATGAGCCTCTTGGGGGTTAATGCTACCAATTCCATCCTAACACACTGTCTTGGTGCCTCAGAGGCTTTGGTGCAGCTTGCTTTGGGTGCTGCCTTGGAGAACAAGCACACACATATGTCCCCTCTCTCTCCCTCTGCAAAGAGAGAGGCAGAGGACTCAGAATTGCTGAAGGGGAGAATCTGATTGGCACGGGGGCCTTCCTCATTCCTGGAATGTATTCATACTCAGTGGTTTCAACATATATTTTATTACCCCTGGGTATCCTTCCAAGCCTTACAGAGCTTTAAAAGGAGTCTCTTTTTCAACAGGACTTACAACAAGTTAAGGTTAAAGTCAAAGTTAAGGTAAGCTGCTCTTTAGCTACCCTGAACCCTGAGTTCCTGGGTCTGAACTACTCTGAACCCCTGTAAGTAGGAGCATGTGATCACCCACGCAAAGGTCATCTTTCACTTTACCATTTCAAAGGCACACGTGTGTCTCTGTGTTATGTAAGACCTGGAGTAGACTTTGCAAAATCTGTTCCCACTTTTTGAAAACCTCAACCCTGCCCCCCCCACCCCCACCCCTT
Source organism: Tenualosa ilisha (assembly GCA_015244755.2). Lineage (NCBI taxonomy): Eukaryota > Metazoa > Chordata > Actinopteri > Clupeiformes > Clupeidae > Tenualosa > Tenualosa ilisha. The sequence goes on along the minus strand of PYXC01002777.1, from coordinate 596,714 downwards.
AAACCCTGCTCCTCACAAAATAAAAATCCAAACTGCATTTGTAGAGTTGACAGAGTTTAATCCAGTACATTTTTTCTGTGTTGTGTTGTGTTGAGTTGTTTTTGCTGTTGTTGTTGACTGCACCTGCCCATGACTGAACCCTGGAAACCTCAGACTGGGAGGCAGGCATGCTAACAAGTAGGCTAAGACCAGTGGGTGCTAGCACCTATCAGGAGGCACCCGGAGTCAGGAGGGATGCACACTGCACAGGAACTAGGCTGCACAGCCAGCATGAGCTTTTTGCTCATTGATGTGTAGTGGTAACAGACTTCCCATGGCTGTGCTATATACCTCTCATACCTGAGCTGCCCCTCCACTCCCCTCTCTCTGTCCCCCCCTCTCTCTGTCTGTCTTTCTCTGTCTCTCTCTCTTTCCAGGCTGTCTGTGTGAGGCTAGAGACATTCGCTTTGAGAGGTGTCTGCTTCTTTATTCCTATGTCCTGGGGCTGTGCAGTGCTGTGCTGTGCTGTGCTGTGCTGTCTTGGGGCTGTGCTGTGCTGTGCTGTGCTGTGCAGTGCTGTGCTGTGCTGTGCTGTGCTGTGCAGTGCTGTGCTGTGCTGTGCTGTGCTGTGCTGTCCTGGGGCTGTGCTGTGCTGTGCTGTGCTGTGCAGTGCTGTGCAGTGCTGTGCTGTGCTGTGCTGTGTTGTGCTGTGCTGTGCTGTGCTGTGCAGTGCTGTGCTGTGCTGTGCTGTCCTGGGCTGTGCTGTGCTGTGCTGTGCTGTGCTGTGCAGTGCTGTGCAGTGCTGTGCTGTGCTGTGCTGTGCTGTGCTGTGCAGTGCAGTGGTTCACAGGGGTTGAGCAGCGATGTTAAGAAACTGTCCTGTCGCTGTGTCTCCTTCTCTCTTGTGCAGCACGGCAGTCAGTGGAAAGGTTGGGTGCAGTGGGAAAGTGCTTGGAGAGAGATGGCAAAAAGAAAAATATAATGTCTGGAATATAAATTTTCCTATTTCTTAACTCACAGGTTGTCCAAACAGTGTGAAAATACGAGACATTTTGTTTAGAAGATCAAATTTTAAATTCTAGAAAAAAGAATTTTTTGCACATTTGTAAATTTTTTTTCTTTCACTGTCAGGACAGCCCTCTGAGTTAAGCTCACTTTAAAAAGGAGTTGAGGAAGAGTGGACACTAAGGCGGACAGTGGCGAACTACGGTGAATTGGTGTAGCCTGCACACTATTACCCAATGTCTATATCCTTTTATATTCTGAACTCATGGCTACTAGGGATGCACTGATCAACTTTTTTTAGTTTCGATACTGATTCCAATACATGGGTTTGCATATCAGTTGATACCTGATTCCCATCCCATAGCCCTATTACTTTAGCTTTTATTGCCCTAGTCTCATCCTTTTCCAAGCCAAGACACAAAAGAACAAAATATCAGACATAAATATAATCAATTGTTCTTTAGAATATAATTCAGAAATAAACAAGTATGTGCCAATTGTATTTGATGTTTGTGAGACTAGGACTAATTAGATGCCTGTCACTTTAAATTTCTCTGCATTAACCTAACACTAAAGAAGTTTTTTCAAAACAAACTTTGTGTCTATGTAAGGTGCCAGTGGAAATCAGTAGGCTGCTGCAGATGTTGGTTATGTTTTCCATTGCATCAGTTTAAAGGACAAGTTCATTTTTTTTACGCTTAGAGCCTTGTTTTCTGATCGTTTGTGATGA